>JAPDVU010000003.1:126702032-127074532 GCA_026230045.1 Corynorhinus townsendii | reverse complement strand
GCTTCTCGGTAGTCCAGGCAGCTCCAGTGCTGCTTTCTAAAATTCAGATAAAAAAGACTTACTCCCTTGCTTAAAACACTTCCAGGACCCCCTTCCCATGGAGTAAAATCCCAAGTCCTTACCGAGTGAGGGGGTTTGTCCTGTGAAGGAGCGAGCTGGATCACCAGCTCCTCCCCATCTGGACAGCTGGCCTGCACAGGTAGCCCTGCAGCCTCTGAACCTCAGCCCCTGCATCTCTCCCTGTGTACCCCCGACACACCCTCGCCTCTGGCCTGGAACACACCAGTCACTGTCCTGCCCTTGCCCTCCTCAGGCCTGAGAGGCTCCCCAGTGTCCCACCATCAGCACACTCTCCTTCTTCCACAGCATGTATCCATTTACATCTTGTTTCCTTGCTCACTTTTTCTTCCTCAGTAAAGTGTAAGTTCCCCAAGGACCTCATCTGTCTTGGTCACCAACACATTCCCAGGGCCTGGCACAGAGCAGAGTTTAAATAAATATGTGCTAAGTGTGTGAATAAATGTATGAATACTGCCAGAAAGTTAGTGCCCATTCTGTGTCCCCTTCCTCACCTTCAAAAGGGGGACAGCACAGTACCTGTGGGGTGAGGGTTAGCAGAGATGACAGAAGACCCTGTTTGCTGGTACATGTAACAGGTGCTCTAACGGGTCAGGACTGGAATGCTTTTGCCATGCAAGAGGAGTGGCAAACCCTTCTGCATGCGAAAAGGTGACTCCACACTGGCTCTTGAAGCATGAGTAACCATTCTCCAGTGGGGGCAGAGCCAGAGACATGCTGGGAAGGATGAGTGATTCAGAGAGCCCAGGGCATGTCAGTGAGGCTGCAGGAGAGGCGGGGCCAGGTCGGGTCTCCTATCTGCCTCACGGGTCGCAGTCTGCCCTACAACAGTGGGACAGGCTCTACAGCTCATCTGTGTTCCCTATAGTGGACTGGCTCAGAATTTACAGTTATAAGTAGGTGAATCTCCATTAGGCTACTGAGGTCAGTTCCTAAGGAAAAGGGAAAACTCACAGCCAGCACTTGGCCCAGCAACATCTGCAAACTCCTTCCCAAGCACGATACAAAAAGATCATCCCCTTGACCTGTGCATCTGTCCGACAGCCAACAGGCTGCTCACACATCCTTCGTGAGCATTTGTCTGAAGGTTCACAGTCAGCGAGCAGGGCAGGCATCATGAGCTCCCTTATCCAAACAGCCCCAGGAAAAAGGAAGGGTAGAGGGGAGAGGGCAAGGCTGTGCTGGTGACTGGGCGGACAGCCTTACACAAACACAAACCCTCACAGACATGCGGGAACATGCCAGCCCGAGTCAGGGACTCAGGGACCCCACGCCCCACCTCGGCCCCCTCTACAGTAGCGTTAAGCGACTCGGCATGAGGTCTAGCAGTAGTCCGTGTGTTTGTTAAAGCTTTTTAATAGAGAGGGGTTCTGGTCTGCAGAGGATAGAGGGAGACTAGGTAACCCACCTGGAAGGAGGGCCAGCCTTCCTTCTTCTTGTGTATCCAAACATTGCCCATCCATTAAGGGGCAGCCCCTCTCCACTGGGGCCCCTTCCCTGAATCATCCACACCCTGCTCACTCCCATCTCTGAAGTCCAGTTGCTCTGAGGATCAGATTAGCCAGTTTTCCAATCTGACTCCTTTGACTGAAAGCTCCTACTATTAACAAAGTGTATTTATCAAACACATTTATGTGCCTGACACTATGCTAGGCTCTCTACATAAACGAGGTAGGTACTGTTATTAGACCCATTTTACAGTTGGGGAAACTGAGGCACAGTGAAGTTAAGGAACTTGCCCCAAGGTCACAGGGCTAGGCAGTAGCGAAACGCCAGGATTCCAATTCTAGTGGTCTAACGCTTGCTCCTAACCACCACTCTGTACCCCTCCTAGATACTGTCTTCCTCATTTGTGTATTAATATATATTATCTTCCTGAGGGTGAGGCACAGTAAACACCTGTAGGCAGGTTGAATCCCAACCACCTGGGATTGTGGTTCCCATTGGGGATGATACCAAAGAGCCACTAGATGGCAGCAGAGATCCAGGCCCAGGCCTGGTGAGTGATAAGCTAATTATCAAAACATTTGTTGAGTGCATCTTGCACCAGGCACTTTGTAGAGATTCTCTCTCCTCCTCACTAAGGCCTCCTAACGTGAGTGCTATTGCCTGCCCCCTTTACAGGCTCAGGAAGGTGGAGACATTTGCCCAAAGTCAGGCAGCTAGGAATACTAGGATGAAGCCAGGACTGCTGAAACTCAAAGCCTGCCTGTTAGCAGGAAATAAACAGGCGGTTGCTTCTAGGCTCAGCGTTGGTTCCACACCCTTCTCCTCCAGCCCCCAGGAGCACAGAAACTACTGTTTGGGGAGGGAGTGGATGGCCTGGGCTGGCCCTGAGGTGGTCACCACCCGACAGGCATCTTGGCTGGGAGGGAGGTAAGACTCACCACCGGTCAGAACCGGATGGTCTCAGAGACCATGGGGTCACCACAGACCTCTGACCCACTTTCTTGGCCTTTGCTACCAAAAAGGGTGCTGCATGACGCCAGCCTCTGCACAACTCGGCAGCCTGCTTCAGCACTGCCCTTCTGCCCTCCGTCTTGGGCTCCTCTGATCTGGAGCCAGTCCCCTCAACAAGCCAGCAGGGCCATGGAATCCACAACCACCAGAGATGAATAAAACTAAACGGCTCAGTGTCCCCTTCCAGCAACTCAGTCACCTCCACACCTAAAACCCACCCCTGGGTTGGACGGGCCTCCCTGTTAGCTGCCCCGTGGTAGTGGCAGCAGAGATGCCAGGCAGTGCAGCTGCAGCACGCATAGGCAGCCGTGGTGCACACTTGAGCATGTACAGAATGGGAGCCCGTGTGCCTATCCTCAGGCCTCCCAGAGTGGCCAGCAGCAGAGTGCAGGGGCTCCAGGCAGCAGAGGGACATCCAGCATGACCTTCAGCGTCTGGCGACATTCCTGGCTGAGTCCACTGGGGCAATGGCTTCAGAACTGCCCAAGATGCATCTCTGGGGCTGCTTCCAGCCCGCTTCCCAGACTGCCCCCCTTCTCACACAGTCCCTTCCCAGGGCTCCTACAGCTAGGTGGGGTCCTCTGAAAATACACATCTTGGGTTTATTTGGGGTTGGGCACTGCAGGTTGAGGCACAATTTGTTCCTGGGTAGGAAGGGTCAGCTTTCTTGGCACTTCAAAGGGCTGTCCCTGCAGGTCCCCACCCCATGTCCCTATACACACACACACACATCTCTTCCCCCATCCCTGCTCCCCGAGTCTCTTATTCTTTCACCAGCCGGTAGATGTGGTGTTGAGCCCCATGTTCGCTGGCTGACACCTCGAAGACATATGCAATGCACAGCAAAGTCTCCTGTGTGTCTCTGTTGGTGACCACCTGTGGGTGAGAGAAAAGGTGAGGGTTAAGGCCCCAGAAGAGGGGATGCCTTTTGCTGGACCCTCTGCCCCACCCCTGCAGCACCCCCAGCCCCGCAGCCCACACCTGCAGGATGGTGAAGTTCTCCAGCACGCTGTTCATCATGTACTTCTCGGGCAGGTGCTTCAGCTTGTGGATGAAGTTGATCATGTACTCACAGAGCGGGGACCGGTGGATGCGGTAGGAGTAGTGGCCGTTTTCGTAGCGGGCATACTCTGTCTGCAGGACCCAGGGGACACAGGGCTTAGGTTCTCTCTGACCACATCCAGCCCAGGCCCAGCTGCTTGGGGACGCTCCATGACCCACTGACTTTTAAGTGGGAAGAAAAGGCCGAAAGACTAGAGGCTCTTGTGATCAGAGCCTTCCTCCTCCCTCAGTAACAGGGGCTTGAGTGGCAGCAGAGGGACCATCCACCTTGAGCTCCAATACTCAGAAGGCGAGCATGGGAGGAGAAGCGCTTCAAGACACAGAGTAGTGGCAATAGGCAAGACAGGATAGATGACGACTCAGTCCTGACCACACACTAAAATAACATGGGGAAGGGTGCATAGGAATCCGTGTGGCCGTGGAACTGTCATGTATTAGTATTGTGTACACACACACATACACACAAATTCCGATGAAATCTGAATCAGATTGTAAGTGGCATCAATGTTAATTCCTGGTTGCCAATAGAATACTGCCCTCAGGGGAACTGGGTGAAGGGTACATGGAATTACAATTGCATGAGTGTCCACAATTACTTCAAAACAAAAATTTAATTTAAAATAAATAACTTGAAGTGCTTTTTACAAACAGCTATTACCCAGATTCCACCCTGGAGATGCTGGAGTAAGTGCTGTGAAGTGGGGCTCGTGCATAAGTTTCAAAAGCTCCAGCGATCTAAGTGCAGCCAGGGCTGAGAACACTGGGAAGGGGGTGCCTCCTCCCTGGTACCAGCCCGGCATCTGGTCGTGATTAACATGAGGTGGGTTATCAAGAACTAAGAGACAGTGAGGGTAAGACTGCATTAGTTCAGACAAATTTGGGGAAAGCAGAGGGCATGAATGAAGACCAACCTGAAACAGTTTAAAGGTCTGGTTTAACAAATGCACAGGGTACTCCTACCTCCACTTTCTCCACCACCTGCTTGCCGAATGAGCAGACCTTGGTGGAGCAGGTGATTATCATGTTCTCGGGACTCTCGTACTGGCTGGAGACTCCGTAGAAGGAGCTGCCTTCATCCTCCATATTGGTGTTGAGGTCTGCCTGGAGACATGGGAAAGCCAAGAGGCAGACAGGTAAGTCAGCTGGCACACGATTGGGGCAGAGCCAAGGAGACCTCTGGGGTCCCAGTCCAGGTTCTTGGGCCAGGAAGCAATCGGGAGGCTTTGAACGGAACCTGGACAGTAGGAGGCTGGAACGCTTCCACCTTTCTTCACTTGCAGGCGTGTCATAAGGTCAGGTTCTGCTGCCTGAACAACAGAGAAAAACACTGGGACCTGCATTAGTTACAAGGCAGAAACGTGGACCATGCCTGAAAAAGAACTGGCAGGAAGCTCAAGTGCCTGGGAAAGGCAGGCACCTATGGGGGGGGGGGAGGGCGGGGGGCGGTTTGGAAGGGGAGCACGAGGGGTCAGGGGGGCATCTGAGGGGCCAGGCCAGGACATAAAATGATGCCTCTCAGACTTTAGCCACTGCTGGCCTCCCTTTGATTAAGGCTACATTCATGTACCACCTATCACAGGTCCTACTATGCCCCTAATGGTTTCTTTTAAATCAACTCGCTTATTCCCTAACTATTCTTAGCAATATAGTCATGAAATCAGAGGTTCTATTTTTCTAATATACATGAAAATAACTTCATAACTATTTTTAAAAAATGTTTATTCATGTGCCACCTAAAAGAACACTATGCACCAGGCTATGGCAGGAAGGGCCCAACCCTCTCAGGCTCTTCAGACAATACAAAAGTAGCACTGCCCCAGCATCCCCAAAGTGATCTGGACGTGACCCTCATCGGCCCCTGCTGGCAAGACCTGTTCAGTTGGCCTTGCCTCTTCCAGATGGTAAGCACCCTGGAGGCAAGAACTAAGATCTCCCCAGGGCTAGGTGCAAGGATGGGCCTTCTATAAGACACATGTGGCTGTTCCACCCCTCACCTCTGGGTGGCGCCGGGTGAGAAGAGAGAGGTCCCTTGGTCCCAAGGAGGGACCTGCAATCTCCTGCTTATGAGGGGAGTCCTCTCAGCTCCAGCTCTGCCCCAATTCAAATACACACCAGGGCTTCTGCACCACTCCCCACTCACCTGGCCTTCCAATCAGTCACCGTTTATGCTGCCCAACCCAGCACAGTGGGAGCAGTGGGGGACCAGAGAGGCCTAAACACCGTCTTTGCTCTCAAAGAACTGAAACTTGTGGGAAAGCAAGTAGAGTAAGTGAGCGTTGTCTGGGGTAGGATGGAGAGAAGGGGGCTGGGGAAGACAGAGAGCCCACAATGACAATCCAAAGTCTGCCCCAGAACCTGCCCTGTGGTGACGCTGCAGGCCCAGGAGATGCCAGCCAAGGATGCAGGCAATGCACCCAGATGCCCCACCTCGTCCTCAGTGCCTCTTCCTTCTGATTACAAGCCCACCCTTCTCCTTTCCACCCCTGTATCCTCATACTCTAAGCATATCCCCAAACAGGTTGCTACTCTACTTTCTCAGCCTAAGAAGAAAACTGCCCCCCCCCACATTACCCTGCAAGGTGCCCCCCATCTCTTGCCTTCCTGCCCTCAGAATGCCCCTTGTTCCCCATCCTCCACCCTATTCATAGCTGTGGTGCGGGTGGGCAGCTCACAGGCTGTGCCTGGAACAGGTGTGGGGGATCGGGTGACTGACAGATGAGCCGGACAGCCGTAGCCTGGGTGTGGGGGCTGGAGGGGCTCAGATTCATTGTCATGTGCTGGTATGTGCCTGGGAGAAATGTCAGGGCCCAGAAGGGAACAGCAGACAGTCTGGCGTACTCTCCTCCCTTTGTGGCCTCAGCTCAGCTCTGCCCAGCATTTTCAACTTGCAGATGGGCATTAATGGCCATCGGTGTCCATGAGTCCCCTCTCTTCCCACCCCAAGAACAGAGGTGGCCTCTGCTGGTCCCATATGTTCTGGGGAGGAGGTGAGGTCTCAGCTTCTCAGTCCTGCTCCAAACCCCACAGTATGAGACCAGCAGAGCACAGCTCACAATTCAAACCCCTCCTGCACCCAGATGCCACTCCCAGCCGGGAACAATTTGTCCTGGCAGTCCACTGAGCTACTGCTGCGCTACTGCTGCCATTCCTTCCATCAGGGCAGGACTCTCAGTGGGACATCAAAGCCCTCCTCTCAATCCAGCGGGCTCTGATCTCCCCAGCATGCCTGCACAAGGCCTGGGCGGGAGCAGAATACTGCCAGGCAGGAGAAGAAAGGAAGACTTCAGGAGAGGGGCACTGTTTTGTTGCCTTTGTCATTGTCCATGGCCAGTCTCACACCAGCTGATGGCCGGGGAGGGAGTGGGCAGGCCAGGGCCCAGGAGATGAGGGTCCAGATGTCTGCAGATGCTAAGCTGCCTGAGACTTTGGGACCCCATGGTTGACCCAAAGTCTTTTGGTTTGTGACCAGGAGCAATTCTTTTCCCACATTTGCACTTCCCTGGTGCCTCTACCTTCCCCAAGCAAGAGAAAGAGCAAAGAGGAAATGCCCGCCAAGATGTAGTGGCCACTGACATGCCCCCATCTGATTTCTCCTGTCCTCATGCTGCCCAAGCCTCTGGCCTTCAGAGATAGCCTGGCTCAGGCACAGGGCTGGAGGAGGCAGGCATACTGCCTCCCTTCACTGCCCATTCCCCGCCCCCCCCGCCGCCCCCCCCCCATACCCCACTCCAGGTCCTCAGAGACACAGCCTGTATAGCAAGCCCTCAAAATTGAACTGCTCTTTTTTCACATGGAGAAACAGAGGCCCAGAGAAGATGAGATTTGCTTGTTGAGGCCCAGTGTTGCCCGCCTTGTGCCCCCCTGACACTCTGGAAGGGCCATGCTTGACCATCTCACTCCCCTGCACAGCAGTTCTGGCCCCAAGACCCTGAGATCCATTCTGGATTCTGCCACTCGGAATGTGAGTTCCTGGAAGACAAGGGCCACATTGGGTCCGCATAGCACAGGTGGTGTGCACAGCCCACGGCCAGAGCACAAAGGCCAAGCGTAGAAGCTGCCTAATCATGTGTCCTGGGCCCCACTCTTCCCTACCTTCCCATCTCCTCCCATCAATCCCACCTCCAACCTCCTCACAGAGGCAGAAAGAAAGAGTGGGTATGGGCCATAAGCAAGGCTACAAAACAGACAGGATAAGGGACGCTCTAGAAGATCCAAGAAGCCCCACTGCCCAGCTCTACACTGAGGGCGCAGGGCTAAGTCTGCTCTCTCTGTGCCGCCATGATCCGTGTTCCTCAGGGTCTGGGGATCCTCTTCCAGGCAATCAGAGCCTTCTCTGACAGGAGGAGGGGAGCACCAGGATCCTGCATGGAGGGCGCCCTGGGTACTTTGCAAGGTTTAGTGTAATAGTTCTAAGCTCACAACCTGGAGCCAGACTGCCTGGGTCTGAATCCTGGTTCTGCCACAATGAACCGGGTGACGCTGGCAAGCCACTTCACCTCTGTGCCTGCTTCCCAGCGATGGAATGTGGCTGTCAATTTGACCTATGTTGGGGGTGTGGCAAGGATAAATATGCTGATGTAGGTGATGTGATGCAAGCAGTGCCTGAGGTCTTCTTTCACCGACCACCACACACCTTACTGTGTGTATATTAGAGCTCATCCTGGCCAGGTAGCTCAAGGCCAGGCCCCTACTTACTCCATGCCTCAGTCTCCCCCCATGTGTGGAACTGGAGGCCTAGGATGGTCCTCATCTAGATGGTGGCTAGAAGAATGCAGAATATTATCTCCAACTAAAAGAAGGCAGGAGCCAGTGAAAAGAGCCCCAAATATGCCACCTCCCCACTCCAGGGTCGTGTTCCCATAAATACCTCCTACCAACCAGGCCTCCCTTCTGACCCTCAGGGTAGTTGAGGCAGTGCTGAGGAACAGCTGCAAATCATGTCACCCAAGCTCCTTTTCCGAGTCAAGGCTAAGCCTGGACAGGTTTGGGGTTGGGGGGAGGTGGACTCAAGACGGTGTAGGCTTCTCAAAGGGAAGGCCAGAAGGCACACAGCAGGAAGGAGCTGCCACACTGGCGGTATAGGGACAATGCTCTTCAGCTGCCCACGGCTGAGCCTCCTGGTTCCAATTCCCATGGTCAGGGCAGGAAGGGAGAGTAGGGAGAAGAAGTAAGATGGTTTGAGCCCTTTCTGGCTGAGGTCCTAAAGTGATTGCTGTCCCTCCCTGGGCCTATGTTATAGCAGTCTTCCACTTGTTTCCAGTCTGGACAGCTGATCTAACTAAGCACAACTCTAGCCATGCCATGCCCTGTTCAAACACTTCAGTGATTCCTCATTACCTAAAGAGAAGGGACAGCAAATTTGTGTCTCTGTCTTCCCCCGCTACAGCTGTGACAGGCATTACCAGTCAATCCAGCACTCTCTCTCCACACCCTTCTCAACGCAGCCTTCCAACAACGACGGCCAGTCCACTGCCCCTGCAGTGACACCCAGGTTAAACCCATTTTTCTGGACACCCGGTTAAAATGGGTTACAAACCACACAAGTTCATTTTTCCCCTTCCAGACAGCCAACTAGAATGATAGCGAAGAACTTTTTAAAATGTGCTACACCACAAAGGCGAAGAAAACAGAGAAGAGGCCATAATGACAGAGAGTTCAACAAATTTGAGGAGACTGAAGGTGGACCAGAACTAGAATGGATTCTGTGAGGCAAAGGAAGCAAAAGGAATTACAACCTAAAAGTTCTCTCTCAGGGGTGACAGACAAGAAGTGAGCTGATGTACTTCAGAGAAGCCTTGAGTGGCTTGGCACTGGAGGAACCAGTATAAAACACGAGGAGCTGATTGAAGACTGTATATAGGGTGGACATAGGATGGGCAGGCCTCCAGGAGGACCTCTCCCACCCATTGGCAGAGGATGAAAGGGTCATAATCTTCAGAGATTAAACAGGGCTCAGATGGGGGGCGGGGGGAGGAGGAGAGACAAGAAGGAAAACAGAAAAATTAAGTGAAACCGGCATAAGAAAGGGTAGGGTCCCCTAGCCCGCTACTCTGCCCACCTCCTAGAATTCTACTGATCAAGTATATTCCTTCCCAGGGTGGATGGAGAATTAAAGGAATCTTCTCTGGAGAAACTGAACCACCTCAGGAAAAAAAAAAAAAAAGTCCAGTGAACACAATGACATTAACTGGTTTTCCCAACAAAACAGCTGGCTCTCAACCCCAAGTACCTTAAAGTGAAGCCCACTAGGTGACAATTTCTGCCTGGTACACAGTGCTCCCACTCATTATTAAAAATGAACAAATGGCACAAACAACAAAAGAAAGAATAAACTGGACTTCATCAAAATGAAAAGCTTTTGCATTTCAAAGGACACTATCGAGAATGTGAAAAGACAGCTGACAGAATGGGAGATAATATTTGCAAATCATATATCTGATAAGGGACTTCCATCTATAATACATAGAGAACATGTCTAACGATATATATAAAAGCCTAAGTGACCAGTCACTATGATGCGCACTAACCACCAGGGGGCAGTGCTCAATGCAGGAGCTGCCCCCTGGTGGTCAGTGCATGCCCACAGCCAACCTCCTGCAGCCAGCCAACCTCCTGCAGTCCCTCCCCCGAGCCGGCCCTGATCGGCCTGATTGGGACTGGACAAGATGGGCCCCCATTGGCCCCGATCATAGGCCAGGCTGAGGGACCCCACCCATGCACGAATTCGTGCACCGAGCTGCTAGTAAGTCAATAAAAAGACAAATAACCCAACTGAAAGATAGGCAAAGGTGTCAAACAGACATTTCTCCAAAGAAGATATCCTGGTATATATGAATGCAATAATCACAGAGAATGTCAAGTGTTGGGGAGGATGGGGACAAACTGGGACCCTTGAACGCTACTGGTGGGAATGTAAAATGGTGCAGCCACTTTAGAAGAAAGTCTGGCAGTTCTTCAGTAAGATAAGTATAGAGTTATTATGTGACCCAGCAATTCCAAAAGTATATAACTCAAGAGAAATTAAAACATTATGCTACACAAAAGCTTGTACAGAAATGTTCATAGCAACATCTATATAATAAAGAGCCAGGGTCATAACAACTGTTACGACTGAAGGCTCGACCAGACCGGAAGTCGGTGCTGGGTTGCCGTGGTGACCCAGCACTGACTGGTGCTGCTGCCGGTGCCCCGACCCAGCACTGACTGCCTAGGGGGCTGCAGATCAGGCCCGGAGAGAGGCCTGCAGAGAGAGAGGCAGGGTCTGATCGTAGCGTCTGTGGCAGCCATTGATCAGAACTTGCCTCTCTTGCTCTCCCAGCGTGGCCAACAGCTGCACCTCCATTTCTCTCCAGGTCTCCACCGGGGCTGCTGATCAGCCCCGCCTTTCTGATCAGGCCCCATTGATAGGCCCAGACACATTGACTGGCATAGAAACTGACCAATCAGAACCAAATCTTGGTCAACTGTGAGGAGCCAATGGCTGCCTAGGAGGTGGAGCTTTTGACGCTGACTGGCATAGAAACTGACCAATCAGAACCAAATCTTGGTCAACTGTGAGGAGCCAATGGCTGCCTAGGAGGTGGAGCTTTTGACGCTGACTGGCATAGAAACTGACCAATCAGAACCAAATTGGCTGGCAGAGGAGGGCAGTTAGGGGCGATCAGGCAGGCAGAGACAGTTAGGGGCGATCAGGTCAGCAGGGGAGAGCAGTTAGGGGCGAGATCAGGTCGGCAGAGGAGGGCAGTTAGGGGCGATCAGCCAGGCAGGCAGAGGCAGTTAGGGGTGATCAGGCTGGCAGGGGAGAGCAGTTGGAGGCGAGATCAGGCCTGCAAGGGAGGGCAGTTAGGGGTGATCAGGCAGGCAGAGGCAGTTGGGGGCTTGATCAGGCCGGCAGGGGAAGGCAGTTAGGGGCAATCAGTCAGGCAGGCAGAGAGGTTAGGGGTGATTGGGCAGGCAGGCAGAGGCAGTTAGGGGCGATCAGGCAGGCAAGCAGGTGAGTGGTTAGGAGCCAGCAGTCCCAGATTGTGAGAGGGGTATCTGACCGCCAGTCGGACATCCCCCGATGGGTCCCCGATTGAAGTGGGTGCAGGATGGGCTGAGGGAACACCCCCCTCCATGCACAAATTTCATGCACTGGGCTTCTAGTCTGTAATAATAAAAGCGTAACATGCAAATCTACCAAATGGTCGAACAGTGAAACAACTGTCCAGATGACTTTCCAGGTGACCTTCTGGACGAAGCTGGGGCTGTGAAGGCCTACCCTTGCACAAATTTCATGCATCGGGCCTCTAGTTATTCATAATAACCAAAAGGTGGAAACTACCAAATGGTCATCAACTGATGCACAGATAAATAAAACAAAATGCGACATATTCTTACAATGGAATATTATTCAGCCTTGCAAAAGAATGAAGTACTAATACCTACTACAATATAGCTGAACCTTCGTTTATGCTAAGTGAAAGAAGCCAGATGCAAAACACCACATATTGTATGATTCCATGTATATGAAATGTCCCAAAAGGCAAAGAATAGAAAGTAGATAAGTGGTTGCCTAAGGCAGATGTGAGATGATGGCTCAAGGGTACAGGTTTGCTTCTGGAGTGAGGAAAATTTCTAAAACTCAGTGCTTGCACATCTCTGTAACTGTACTAAAACCAATGAATTGAACACTTCAAGTGGGTGAATTGTATAAGTGAATTATATGAAAACTAGAGGCCCGGTGCATGAAATTTGTGCATGGGAGGGGGGGAGAGGTCCCTCAGCCTGGCCTGCACCCTCTCACAATCCGGGACCCCTTGGGGGATGTCTGACTAAACCGGTAGTCGGACATCCCTCTTGCAATCTGGACTGCTGGCTCCTAACTTGACTGCCTGCCTACCTGATCGCCCCTAACCGCTCGCCTGCCTGCCTGATTGCCCCTAACCACTCTGCCTGCCTGTCTAATTGCCCCTAACCACTGTCTGCCTGCCTGATTGCCCCTAATTGCTCGCCTGCCTGCCTGATTGCCCCTAACTGCCTCTGCCTTGGCCCCCGCCACCATGGCTTCGTCCAGAAAGACGTCTGGAATGACGTCTGGAAGGTAGTTTGGCTGTCCAGTCTAATTAGCATATTATGCTTTTATTATTATAGATAAAGCTGTTTTTAAAAAATATGGGCCAAAAAATATGGCCAAGGATTATAGATATTTGAGAAAACCCTCCAACTTGAAAGACAGAGACCAAAACAGACAGAAAAAAAGGATTAAAGGGAAACAAAGACAAAAAAGGAAGAAAAAATCCTAAAAAAATTTTTTTTCACTTCATATTCCCAGCAATATAAGAGATAAACTGTATCCATCCAATAAGACCAGGATGTAATCAAAGAACAAAAAGGAGTTCTTAAAAATTAAAAGGTTTATGGTGAACATTCAATATTGGACAGGTGTGGCAGAGAATGCCACCATACCTTATTCATCTAATTCACCCTGAAGTGTACAACAATTCATCATGACCACTAAGAAAAAGAAATCCATCAATTGAACCCTGATTTTATTTGGCAATTTACTCAACTAAGAGTACATTTCCTGGGCTCCTCAGTAGCTGGGCACAACACACAGCTAATTAAGTGTTGTGTGGACTTCCAGGAAGGCTCCTTGAAGGGAACTAAGTTGGCTTCCTCCTTCCTGAGGCCTAGAATATGGGTGTGACGGCTGGACTCCAGCAGCCACCACCGTGAGGACAGAAGCCCGGCACTGAGGACACAGTCAGAGAGCGGTTAGCCCCTAGTGATTTAGGGAAGTGCTGGACCTGCCTTGGACAGCCTACCTCCAAAATTTTACCTGAAAGAAAAACAAACTACTTATTTATGCCACTGTTACTTTGGGTTTTATGTAATATGCACTCAGATATACTCTTAACTAATTCAGAAGAATTAGAAGAAAGGGTTAAGGAAATCTTTAAGAAAATGAATTTGAAAATAAAGAACTGATAAAAATCATATAGGATAAGTCCAGGAGATCCAACATCAGACTAATAGGAGTTCCTGGAAAAGAACAGAAAGAAAAAGAGGGAAAGAAATTATCACAGAAATAATACAAGTAAAATTTCCAAAATTAAGAGATGCTAACCTCATGATTAAAAGTGTCTACCAAGTGTCGGGCTCAAAAATAGGAAGCAAAATAACACAAAAGTTCATCAATGTAAAATGTAAGAACATGAGGGATATGCCCTGGCCAGTGTGACTCAGTTAGAGCATCAACCCATGCACCAAAAAGTTGCCAGTTGGATTCTGGGTCAGTGCACATCCCTAGGTTGCAGGTTCGATCCCTGGTCAGGGTGCATGTTTCTCTCTTCCCCTCCTCTCTCGCCTTCTCTCTCTATAAAATATCAATAAAAAGACATTAAAAAACATAAACAAAAACATAAGGGATAGAGAAGAAGTGCAAAACTTCTAGAGACCAAAAAAACAGCACCCCACAACAAGTTACACAACAAAGGACAGAGAATCAGAATGCTATCAGACTACACACTGTTAGAGGACAATGGAACAATGCATTAAAAAATTATTCCTTTTTGTTGTAGTTAATCCTCACCCAAGGATATTTTTTCCCATTGGTTTTTAGAGAGTGGAAGAGAGGGAGGAAGGGATGGAGAGAGAGAGAGAGACATCGATTTAGGTTGTCTCTCGCATGCTCCCTGACCAGGCCCAGGATCAAACCTGCAACCCAGGTACATGCCCTTGACCAGGAATCACACCCATGAGCCTCTGGTGCACAGGTGGATGCTCTAACCACTTAGCAACACCGGCCAGGGCTAAAAAATGATTCTTGAAAAATCATTTCTAGTGAAAATGACTTATGATCTAGATTCTATACCCAGTCAATCTATCATTTGTTTTAAACAGACAAAGGCTTAGAAAATTTACCTATCACGCTATCTTTCCTTAGGAAGGTACTAGAGAATGTGTCCCAGTAAATAAGGGAGGACACCTAAACAGAGAGAAATAAGACCTAGGAAACTGCAGCTCTAGGAATACTTCAGTAAAAAAGGTATTAGGCCCAGCGGGCGTGGCTTAGTGGTTGCACGTCGACCTATGAACCATGAGGTCATGGTTCAATTCTTGATCAGGGCACATACCTAGGTGACAGGCTTGATCCCCAGTAGGGGGGGTACAGGAGGCAGCCAATCAATGATTCTCTCTCATCATTGATGTTTACATCTCTCTCCCTCTCCCTTCCTCTCTGAAATCAATAAAAATACTTGAAAAAATTTTTATATTGTAGTTATACTGGAACAATATGTAACATTTTAATAATAGGTTCATTTGAAAATATGGAAGTGAGCCCTGACTGGTTTGGCTTAGTGGTTAGAATGTCAGTCCAGAGGGCTGAGGGTTTAATTCCCGGTCAAGGGCATGTACCTAGGTTGCAGGTTCCTCAGCTCCGGAAGGGGCGTGTGCTGGAGGCAAACAATTGATGTGTCTCTCTCATGTTGACACATCTCTCCCTCTCCCGATCCTCCCTCCCTTCCACTCTCTTTCTAGAAATCAATGAAAAAAATATCCTAGGGTGAAGATTTTAAAAAATTGAAAATATGCAAGTGAGAAAGCCATTCATTTGTAGGAAAAAAACAAAAAGCTGTACTAGAAATAAAATTAATCACAATATATTTCTTGGCTTTGACTAAATTATGTAACTTACTAGATATACTATCGGGATGATGACACCCTGGCCCAGGAGTTCAGTTGGTAGGAGAATGGTGATGATAGGCCAAGGTTGTGGGTTTGATCCCCGGTTAGGGCACATAATAATGAATTCTATATAATAAAAGCATAATATGCAAATTGACTGAATGAGGAATGACCAGTTGGCGGGGGGCGGAGCCGGCAAACAGGCAGCGCCAGGCCAGCCAAGGTGCATGCCAGCAGGCAAAGGGAGGGAATGGCGACCAGCGGCAGCAGAGGGGCAATTGGGGGGCCAGCACCGTCCCCTGATCAGCACGTCTGGTTGCCTCCCACAGAGGGAGGCCAGGCAGCAACAGTGGGGTGATGGGGGCGGCACTGTCCCCTGATTGGCTGGCCCAGTTGCATCTTGCAGAGGGAGGCCAGACTGCAGCTTAGGCCCACTCCCCACAGGGAGTGAGCCTAAGCCATCAGTAGGACATCCCCTGAGGACTCCCAGACTGAGAGGGCACAGGCCGAGCTGAGGGAGCCCCTTATCCCACCAGTGCATGAATTTTCATGCACCAGGCCTCTAGTTATAAATAAGTGGAACAGCAAATCAATGTTTCTCTTTCTCTCTTTCTCCTCTCTCTCTCCCTTCCTGTCTCCCTCCCTCTATCCCTCCCTCCCTCTCTGCTTCTTTTCCTCCCTCCCTTCCCCTCTCTCAGCTAATTTTTTTCTGACATAAGAATAAATATCTTGGTCATGACATCCAGGTATGTCAGTATAAGCATATTATTTAGAATTAAGGAGATAAAATCCAGAATAAACAGTGAAAATTTACAGCGACTGTCTCTGGGGATTGGGATTGGGGAGGAGTAGGACAAGAACCTATTGCATTTCATTGGAAGCTTCTTGGTATTAAACAATATAACATGAGCATGCATTGATTTAAAAGTAAGATAAAAGTAAAAGAAATGATTACCTGTTTTTTCATCCCAGGATAGATTAAAACCCAAACTTCTGTATGATCAGGGCCTCCCAAGATCTAACACCTTTGCAGTTTTATTTCTGTTATCCCCTCACACACCTGTACCTATGACTTTTCCTCTGGAGCCCACTTCCTTATGCTTTCCCCAGGCTGTAATAGCCTTTCCCATCCCTACCTAATAGATCTCCCCACCCTAAGGCTCAGGTCCAACTGCCATCCTGCTCATGGAACATGCTGTCTCGCAGAGTGCAATAACTAAGCACCTGAAAGATCAAGGCATGGGTCTCAGTTCCAGCACCTGATCTCTAGAGAGAGCCAGCCCCGAGGGTTTGTTGTGGATGAGAGCTAGACTAGGAGTCCAGCCAGGGCCCGGTAAGCCACCTAGAAATGTATACTGTGTAAAATTTAGTGTGCAGAAGCCGATTTCTGTGAAAAGTAAAGCTTCCAGATAATCAAAGTGGTCTGGGACCTCGCAAAGGATACGAAATCCTGAGCTGTCTGTGGGTGTTAACAAGGGTGCTAGGCAGAGGACTGTGGGAGGAGCCGCCCAGGCCTTGTGTCAGTGCCCTGAAACTATTCAAAGGCTCCAATCACAAACCAGAGGATTTCCTGCACTTCCTCACTGCTGACTTAGTTTGCACTTGTCTGACTCTTCCCTGCATCCCTTTTCTTTAAAAAAAAAAAAAATTTTTATTGATTTCAGAGATGGAAGGAGAGGAAGAAACATCAACGATAAGAATCATTGATTGGCTGCTTCCTGCACACCCCACACTGGGGACCAAGCCCACAACCCGGGCATGTGCCCTGACCAGGAATCAAACTGTGACCTCCTGGTTCATAGGTCAATGCTCAACCACTGATCCACGCCAGCTGGGCCCTACATCCCTTTTCCGTGTGTACTGGGCCCTCACAAGTAAGCTCTAGGAGCATATCTCCTAGTCTTAAAGAAGGTATTTTGAAAGGATGAAACTCTACCCACATAACAACCCGTTCAGGGGCAAGCGGAAGTGAGCAGCAGGGACCAAGTCTACAGGCTGAGCTGTTTGTAAAGTTGGGTGAGTGTTTCTTCTGGGGTGACCTTTCCTAGACCTAAGTCCTCTTCTCCAAGCCCTGTCCTTGGAGATGAGCCTTTAGGGACCAACTGCCCTGCTCCAGGCCCTACAACCAACTCAGGACTTGCCATTCAAAGACTCAGGTGACTAGGGGGTCCACCTAAAGTGGACCTTCTAAAGGCTGTTCTTGTGCCGGGCGTGGCTGCCATTGCCACAGCTCAGAAAAGGGCCTCATACTAGCCCAGCTCTCCAGCCCCACTGGCCCAACTCCCAGGCTCAGCCATCGGTGCTCGCTCCTCCCCTTCTCACTGGCCCTGTGCTCCCCAGGTTTCCACTATGGCAAGAACACCAGATGCCACGCTCTCTCTTTTCTCCTCACTTTCATCAACGTGCTGGGGGTATGGTGGAAGAGCCTATTGAGGTCTTACCCAGAACTTCACGAGAAAAAAGGCATTGGAAGGTCCCCGTTCAAAGAGTTCCTTGAGTCCACCCTTTTTCTCTGGGAACTTGTCATAGATCTGGCGGATGTCCACGGCTTCAAGGTAGGGGTCACTGTAGCTTGGGCTTGACTGGCCAATGTGTACGAACAGGTGCTTGTTGTACTGTGGAGAGAACAGCTGGTCTGAGGGAGAGGCAGGGGTACCAGGGCAGACAAAACGGACCACATTCAGATCCCAGCCATGCGACCGGGAGTGAGTAACCTCACCTCTCTGGACCTCAGTTTCCCCACTGGTAAAATGAAGACAAAGGACTGACTATAAAGCAAAATTAAAAAGGGATGCAGGGATGGTATATAGCATCTGGTGTGGTGTCTGGCACCAGTAGGTGCTCAACAAATTGTAGCTATTATTTATATTATTTGTAGTCCTGCCTTTGCCATGAACTGTCTTTAGGTAAGTCTTTTTCTATCTTTGGGCCTCTGTTATTTCACCTGTGAGGTCAGACCACTGACCTAGAGTGTTTTCAAATTGTGCTCCACCCATGGAGACAGGGCTGGGCGCCTCTGTTGCTACAACCAAATGAAATCTATTTTTGTTGCACACAGTGGGCTTCTGAGTAGGAGCTTGTTTGACTAACGAGTTCCTCAGCTAAAAGACAAGTTGGAAATGTCACAGTGAGACGGCCACAAAGTCCCTGTCAGCCCAGCCTCCTCCACGTGCTACTCTGACCTTTGCAGGTGACACTGATTACCTAGGAACAAGCCACTGAAGGGGGGTGTAGGTCAGAGCCATAGGGAAAGGATGGGACAGCCTGGGGGTGTGGCTGGGATGAGCGGTTTCACTGGGAGGAAAGAGAACATGGAGGGAAGAAGAGAGGTCAGGGAGGGAGCAGGAAAGGGAGAGGACCTGAGAGAATGGAAATGGAGCAAAGAAACCACGGGAGGGCTTTGGGATCGGAGCGATGGCTACACAGGGAGAGAGGGAAGGTGAAGTGAGGAAAGAAAAGGGAGGTGGCTTGAGAAAGGAAAGGAAAAGGGGAGAGAGGTTCAAGGGAAGGAAAGGCTGTAAAAAAGGAGGAGCCTAAATTCAAGCCCACAGCTGAGTGGGGCAGAAGGGTTGGGCTAGGAAGCCAGAAGCAGGCAGAACAAGAGCCGGAGAAAGTGGGGGAGCTCCAGGGTGAAAGAGCAGCCAGACAGGGACCAGGACCTACCGTATCAGGGTCTTGCTGCTGCTCCAGGAAGGCAGAGAACTCTAGCATCCAGAGCTTGGAGCTGGCCACGCTGCGGCCCTGCCATGGGGGTGCTGGGGGCGCTGAGGGTGATGGGGCGGCTCCTGAAGGAGACTCGAACCCTGCAGGCAGTGGGAGAGGCACATGTGAGCCTGTTCACACACGCCCTCCCTGCCGACAGCCTCTGTGAGGACTCCAGGCCCACCGGTGAGACCGTGCTAGGAAGGGAATCACCAATCTCCCCTAAATGGGCTCTGACAGGGGTGGTGGAGGGGAGAGCAAAGCACTGGCTGGCAAGTCCAGGAGCAGCCCCGGTGGGGGAAGGGCTTAGCCTGCCTGGTACAACTAAGTCCCCTTGCCCTGCACTCCAGAGAGACGGAATGCCTGCTGGGCTGAAAGGGCTTCTAGAGCAGACTCTGCTGGGTTCTCGCTCTCAAGGAGCTTCTGGTCCAGCGGAGCTACCAGACCATCATCAATCACAATGACGTAGCCCTGTGGGAAGAGAACGTCTCCTGTGGGATTCCCTGCTCTCTCTCCAGCACCAAGCAGTGCCTGGCCCAGGATAGGCACTCTGATACAGGTCTGCAGTAAAGGAGGTCATGAATGGGATTAAAATCAACAAGGTATACACTCAGCACCAAAGAGGAGCTCCTAGTCCAACTCGGGGTGGTCAGGAAAGTTTTTTCTGAAGGTGACGCTTGAAAGAAATTATGACGCAGAAGCAGACAGCAGTAGGTGAAGCCAGGGAAAGGGCGTTCCGAGCAGAGGACACAGCAGAGGCAAAGGTCTGGGGGCTGTGAGATGCTCCATGAGTTTGGAAACTCCAGTCTGTGGTAGAACTGGAGAGAAGGGCGGGTTTGTACCAGGGGCAGGAACAAGGCTGAAGAGATGGGCTGGGCTAAGAAGTGTGAATTTTAGCCTAAGGGTTTGGGAGAGGAACAGGACTTTAGGCGGGGCAGGGAAATGCTCAGCCCTGCATTTCTGAAAGACCCTATTCCCGTTTGGAGGAGGACTGGCAGGGTGGGCAAGGCAGGTTAGAAGCACAGTCCTGCGTGATCTGAACTAAATGCAGTGGAGTGAAGAGGAGGGCACAGAGGGACATGAAGCAAGGACAAGGCCAGGCCTTGGAGACAGACGGATGAGAGAGCAACGAGGCCGCCTGGACGGCACTAGTGTTCCTTCCAGGCTGGGTGTCTGATGAATGGAGGCCCCATGTGCTGAGGTCCAAGAAGAGAGGTGGAGAAGTGGTAGCCAGAGGGGTGGCGGAGGGCCGAGCTGGACAGACACATTAGCCTGTGCTTAAAGCATCAGCTGAGTCATTCATTCATTTGTTCAAGCATGCTTCCCGAGGATCTGTTGAGTGCTGGCAGGACAGGATACTGGAAAGGTGGACAGATCAGCCACACAGATGACCACAGTCAGATGCTGGGCGGGGGTGCAGAGTGCTCAGGTGCTAACAGCAGGGCGCCTAATCTGGGGGGAGGGGGGCCTGAGCCACAGCGCTGAGGCAGGGAGGGCGGTGGTGGGGGAGGGAAGGAGAGGGGAGAAAGGTGAGATTTAACAGAGGAGCCCTGTAAGTCCTACCAGTTCACATTGTATCCTGAAGGCACCAGAGCCATTATAGGGTTCCACGCATAGAAGCAACATGTTGAAATGGGTGCTTTAAAAAGATGACTAAGGGGATTACAGGGTGAAGGGAAGAGACTGGAGACCTGGAGCCCGGTAAGAGGCTGCCGCCGTAATCCAGGGGCAAGATCTAGGAAAGCCTGAGCAAGGACAATGAGGCCAGTGAGGCAAGGACAGGAGAAGGTAGACTGCACAGGGCTGGGAGGAACCCAGGCGGCAGCCCTTAGAGCAGGAAAGGCCAGGCAGAATGTGGGCAGCAGCTACTCCCCAAGCCAGAAAAGGTACTGAAGGCGAGGATCCTTCTTGCCCTGCAGAGTGGAACATGTGAGGGACCCTCATGAGAAAGAGGCAAGGACAGAGTTGGTCACCTGAGCAGTGCAAGGGGGTGAGCTCCTGTGCTGGCCCAGCTGCTGGACCTGTGCCTGCTCCAGGCCTCTTCCCAGGAAGGGTTCCCTCTGCTATTAAGGGTTCCCTTTCCAGCTGCCAGGCACCTGGGACCTGGAGGCGGGAGCTGCAGGGGTGCGATGGGCAGGGAGCTGTTCACTGCAGACCCACCTGGCAGAGGCAGCGAAGGCTGGACAGTGTAGGTTTGTTGAGAGAAAGGTTTCACACTGTGGGAGGGGAGAGAGGAGGTGTAAGCCCTGGGCAGGATGCAGCCCCAGAGCCTCCAGCAGCGTCCATCACTCTGCTGCTGGTGGTCTGGTCATCAGTGGCCTTGGTGGCTTTGGCCTCCCACTTCCTCTCCTGCCAACTCCCTCGTGTTTCAGTGTTGATCCACAGAAGCAACATGTCTACTGAAAAACCCACCCCTCTCTTGTCCCTCCCTCCCAGGCCAGCCAGAGCCCTGGTTCCTAGCCTACTTCCCTTGGGGTCCCAACCCCTGGCCCCACTACCCCTTGGACAGACTGGTGTTTTGGCAAATGCCACCGGAGGGTGTCCACAGGGTAGACTGAGCTGCTGTCTGAGAGCAGGAAAGCCGGATCCCCAAGCTCAAGGCCATAATAAAAGGTAGACCCCAAACTGCAGCCCTGTCCCACCCTGCAGCCCAGGCTCAACCTGTTGAGTTTATGCACTCCAGGTCAGTTCAGGGAGCAGCTGGTAGCAGACCATACTCACTCGTGGGATGTTCCGGCTTGGCCCGGGAAAGCTCCTTGCCAAAACTGAGGAGGCAAAAAGCGTAGAGTCAGCATAGCCCACGTGCACAAGGGCCCTGGTGTGGGGAGACGGTCCTGTGGCCTCAGCTGGAAGGTGAGCTGGAGGCTGGGCCAGTGGATGCAGGGAGAGTTACTGCTACTGTCTAGAGCTTGGCTATAGCAGCGACCCAGTGTGTCTCAAGGCACTCTAGTCTCTGGACACGCTCTGCTGACACGGTGCTCCCTGGGAGAAGCACCCCGCTTGGTAAACAGCATCTCGTATTCCTCCACAAGAGAGAGATCCACAGTGCACAGCAGCACATAAAGCTCTGAACAGTCCTACAGTCAGGAAACCAAGTCAGTTCTAAGTGCCCCAAACTTACTTAAGCATAGAATCACTTTCTGTCATATCTATCTCAACATTCTGTGGACTAATGCTCTCTGGAACATCCTTTGAAAAAATGCTAGACATGAGCTTCACCAAGCCCAGGACAGGGTCTGTCACTGCCTCTAGGGCAGGTCTTGAAGACCCGTTTAGTCCCTACAGCCAAGAAAACCCTGTGAGGACACAGCCCTGGAAAGGAGGAGCCTTTCAGGACCTTTCTGAAAGTGTGAGCCCCCTGGCCACGGCTGAGAGGCCAGTTCTTAGGCCGGAACATTTAAAATTCGAACAAGAGTTTGTTGATGGATATCAGCCCTGCAGTTGGAAGAAGGAGTGGGAACCCGAGGGAGGAGTGGGGACCAGGCCAAGTGGCAGGGCCACTCAGAGTCACGCTGGTGCTGCACCAGAGCCCCGGCTTCAGCCCCCATCCCCACGACTTCAGGTTCCCCTTCTGTCCATTAGGCCAACTCTGTAGAGCTTCCTGGGTGGTCAGCTAATGGGGGCGACTCTGTCTCTTGTGAAAGGTCTGCTGTGCTCCTGCCAATACCCCCAGGAAGGTAGTTCCAATACCAGCTGAGCTGCCACCCAGCATGGCCCTTCGGTCCTTGGTCCCTCCTTCCCCCTGGCTTGCCTGGCCTGAGAGGTCTCAAGCAAGAGAAATTTGGTCTGGCCAGTGCTGTGGCTCTGCAGAAGGGGGAGGAGCGAGAAGGAGAGGCTGGTTTGGCCTCTGGCTCCAGGCAGCCCCACTTACCCCTGAGACTGCTGGGCAGCCAGGGCCCCGGGCGAGGGCCATTTTACTGTGGAAGGCTGTGGCGGAGATGATCTGGGCGGACGACATAGCAGCCATGCTCTGCAGGGCCTTGTCCTTAGCTGCCTGATCCTGGGGGAAGACAGTGGAGGGGAGGGCCTCAGCAGCGGCGAGGCGAGGCAGGGAGGGCTTGTGGTCAGGGAAGCTGTCCCACTATCCATGGCCAGAGCCCTGGACTAGGCAGGCCCCCAGGGAACAGGCTTATGTTCTTGCAAAGCTACTACTTTGCTTTGTGACTCTGAACAAGTCACGTGGTTTCTCCATCTGTCAAAGAGGCACAATACTTGCCCTGCCTATTTGACTAGCACTTAAAGAGACTCTGAAGACCATTTGCTAGACCATATATTTCCATTTACTACCATGGACCTGAGAACAGGGACCTTTTATTTATTTATTTATGTACTTATTTTTCAGACTAAAAAACAATTTTTTATTGAAGTATAGGTGGTATACAATAGTATATTAATTTCAGATGTACAAAACAGTGACTTGACACATACCTTACAATATGATCTCCACACTTAGTCTAGTAACCATCCGTCATGATGCAAAGTTATCACAGTATTACTGTATTCCTGTGCTGTACATTACATCCCTGTGGTTTATCTATTTTATAACTGGAAGTTTGTACTACTTAGTCCCCTTCACCTTTTCCACGCTCTCCCCTCCCCTCTGGCGACCACAAGTTGAGAACAGGAACCTTTCAGTTCTTGCTCATCCCCACACCACTGGTGGCTGGGGCAGCCTGGCTCACAGCAGATGATATATAATTTTGTCAGATCCCCCTTGAATGAGCAGGGGGTCGTCCTTGGTCACATGGGCTGTTTGGAGGCACGGACAATCTCCTGTGACCCCACCTGTCTCAATCCTGCCCTGTGGGGGCCCCCAGCACTCCCTGCCCTTTACAGGTCAGAATGTACCATAACCACTGGCTGTCTGCCCTCCGTGGGTCCAACCTGAAGAATGGATTTACCTGCACAGGCTTGCTCACCCCCACACCACTTACAAGAGCACTTAGATAAGCACTTATGACATTGCTGTAATACTAACAGTACTAATAATGCTTTTTACCCTCACCTGAGGGTATGCTTATTGGATACTACTTTGCCTAATCCTGTCATTTACAGATGGGGAGACTGGACGGGGCTCAGGAAGGGGCAGTGATTCACCTAAGCTCATACAGCACAAGGCAGAGTCAGGCCAGACCAAGCCTGAAACCTGGAGGATTTCTACCTGACCTTGCTCTGAAACCCCTTTGACAGTATGATGAAATCCTCAGGCCACTCTCCCCATAAGTGTGAAAATCTGCATATTATTTAAGGGGCTCGTGGCTCCCTAATGTCTGCCCAGTGGTTGTCCCTAGGCCCCAAGTTAAGAGTCTGTGGACAAGAAGAAGTGCAATTCCTCTAAGCAAATGAGAGCCGCACAACCAGGCCCCAATGGAACTAAAAGTTCC
This sequence comes from Corynorhinus townsendii, assembly GCA_026230045.1. Lineage (NCBI taxonomy): Eukaryota > Metazoa > Chordata > Mammalia > Chiroptera > Vespertilionidae > Corynorhinus > Corynorhinus townsendii. The sequence continues at coordinate 127,050,176 of JAPDVU010000003.1, read as the reverse complement.
CCTCAATGACTCCAAACAGAACACGGGAAAGTCTGTTCCCAACTCTGGTCCCCGCCCAGGGTCCCAGTGAGTCAGAGGCAGACCAGAGGGGGAAACAAGAGGCAAGATGGGCTCCAGGAACCGCAGGGTGGCCTGGAGGGGCATGTGCCAGCCTGAGAGGGAGGCAGGAACAGCTGAGGCCCAGCCAGCTGTCCAGGGACAGAGGGGCTGGGGGACAGCTGGGCTGATGGCAGGAGGAAAAAGCTTAGAAGCGGGAGGGTGTGGCTTCCTAGGCATCCCCACCCACTCATTCAGAGCCTCCAAAGTCAGGATCGTGAACTACTGGGCCACACAGGACCTTCAAGGTCATCTAGTCCAGGGTTTTTAAACTGGGTTCTGAGGTACTTTGGGGTTCAAGAGCCATGGGCATGAGAGGTGAATAGAAGGAGGGAGTTTCTGGCCTCTGGTCTATTCCTCACCAACCTAGCATTGACCCGAGTAGTTCCTTTAATAACAAATTGGGGGAAACAAAATTAAAGGGACTTATACTGCTTTACAAAAATGGTTTGTAAACTGCTAGTCTTAGTCTAATGCCCCCAAATGTTATTAGCTCTTCTTACCAAGTGGCTGGAGAGACTTAACACCTGCATGCAATGCTTCCTCCAAAAGGGCCCCCTGGCCAGGGTCCGAGAGGCCTGAGTCCTGTGGGGAGCAGGGCCGCCCCGAGGGGAATGCTGCCAGCAGCTGGCCCTCCACAGAACAGTCACCTATCACTCAAGGAGGGGCTGATCCAGGGAGGGGAAGGAACTGCCAGTCCCAGAGAGCAGGGCGTGGGAAGGAATTCCACCTGCTCCCACAGCAGCATCCAAACCACCCACAGCAATGCTTCCCATGCCTGACCACCCTGGAGGTGCCAGCTGATGGCACTAGCCAGGGGGCTCTAGGAGGCTTCAAGGAGTGGGGTCTGGAAGGTGTTCTGCTGTGGTCTGGTGAGGGCACTGCCCCTGGGGGCAGGGGGCACAGCAGGAGACTGACCTGTGGCCCCAGGATGCTGTGGAGTCTGGTAGTCACACACATGGCTCTAAGGTCAAGTGTCCCTCCTTGTGTGGATAGGAGAGGTTATAGGCTGAATCCCACTCTCACCAATACCAAGAAGCATGCTGGCTCCACACACAAGCAGCCAGCCCCTAAACACGAAGGGAAGCCTTTTCCTGCTGGAAAAAGAGCCCCATCTGTGCCCTAGGTCCTTCCTCCCACAACTGCCATGGGCCTTACCTTTAGCTTGGCCTGGATCTCACGGGCTTTGCGACGAGCCAACACCTGGATGTGGCTGGAGACCTATGGCAAGAAGAGATGGTTCCTGACCCTACTTCCCAGACAGCCTAGCTCCCCATCCTGGGTCCCTGACCCTCAGCCCTCCATAGGCCTCAATCCACTTCTGTGGACTAAATGAGTAAATGGATGCATACATGAATGAAAGAAAGGGTCAGTCAATGAGGGGCCCTCAGTCCTCTAATCCGCAGTTGAGTAATAAATAAAAGTGCAATTCCAGTGCTTTGCTTTCTATTCTCCGCTGTCTTGGAAAAGAATGGGGAGGGGGCTGCTGACTCCCCAGGAAAATGAGGGATAGCAGCAGGGACAGCAGGGAAAATGAACTGTCCGTGGCACACCAAAAAGAGACAACCCATCCAAGCTGGTCCCACCGAGAGCCTACACTTAGTCCTGAGGAGGACCTGGCCCACCTTGGGAGCAGGCTGGTGCTGGGGTGCCTACCCGGGAACCCATACCCATCTCCCAGGGCCCACCTGCTTCCTGGTGCGGGTCTTCCCGGTCCGGAGCTTGATGTAACGAGCAATCAGCTCATTCCGACCTGTGGAGAAACGAAGAGCCATCAGTGGGAGGAGAAGGACAAAAGGCAGGCAAATGAGAGGATCTGAGAGGTCCCTTCCGGCACCCTCTGCCCACCTTGAGTGGGTACCTGGGTGAGGACTATGCAAATTCCCTCTTGCCATCCTTGGATCCCAGGGATCTCCCAGCAGCAAGAGGAAGCTGAGGCCTTGCTGGTGGGCTGATCACCTGAGAACAAGGAGGTGCCAGGGCCATGGGCTCCTGCTGGATGCACAGCTTGAGGCACCCTCTCAGAGCTTCCTCCTTATCATGTGGCCACCTCCTCCCCTCTGCCCATGACAGCCTGACAGCTGCCTCTCTGCTCCCACTTCTCCTGGGCCTTCTGCACATTTGAGAGGCTGCAAGGAAGTGCCTGGGCCTTGGCCTTTTCCCTGTGCAACTCCCACAGTTCCTACCACCTCCACAAATGCACAGGCCTTTACAAGATGTCCTGTCTGTGTGAAGAAGGGAGCATGGGAACATAAATGCTGACACACTGACTATCCCCAGAGGAGGTCTGAGGCCCTTAACTCAGATAAACCAACCCAGGCCAACCACACTTCCACTCTATGGCTCTGAAGAGACCAGTCAAAACAGGTCTACATCCTAGAGGCTGATGCTATCTATATCTGAGAGACCCAGGAAAAGTGCCCTGTTATCACAAATGAGATTATGAAAAGGGGTCCCTGGGTCAAAGAGCTCACCACCTAGCTGGGGAGAGACATGTGTCCACACAACACCTCCAGCTCGTGCTACAGACAGGCAACAGGCAGTGTACTCTGAGAACGAGTGGTCAGTTCAGGCTGGGTGGTCAGGTGAGCGTCCAGCTGGAACTTGACCACTGGGAGGATTAGACCATAAAGAAGGGCATTAGGTTGGGGAGAGGGAGGGAGAAAGTGTTTGAGCGGCAGCTATCATTTCTTTACTTCAACTCTGGGGCCAGAAGGCCCAGCCGCCAGCCTACTCTGATCTGCTAGGCTGGCTGAGCCTGGAGGGCTGTGGCTATGAGTAAGGAAGCTGCTGGTGCAGGGGGAGGCAGGGGAAGGCTGGTGCAGGGGGAGTGGGTTATCCACACGTGGGTTGTAAAAAGAGAGCACAGACAAGGCCATGCTGGCCCCCCAGCTGACCTTTCCCCACTGCCAAGGCTGAATTAAGAGGCCACCCTCAGGAGGTCTCATCTGCCAGAAGAACTTGCTGGCCTGGAAGCACTGGTCTGTCTGTGTCAGGGGAAGGGGGAAGGGAAGGACCAGATCCTGGGGACACCACCCTGTGGGCTGGTCTGTACCTAAAACCGAGATCCAGCAAGATGTCTCTTCTCAAAGCTTTCCAGGGCAAGGTATTCCATAGCTTGTTGGGCAGTCCAGTGAGCGTCCCACCCCATGTCTCACTCGAGGCACTCCTGCTGCAGTTAGAAACTCTTTTATTTTCACTGGCAAGAGAGCTAAGTCATCAAACTAGGGACTGAAAATGGGTCACAGAACTGGGAGCTGGGAGCCAGGCTCTAGCCCAGCAGCTCCACACATGAGCTATGGGACCTCCACATCTTCCCTGAACACTCCACATGTCGATTCCTCTATGGACCTTCAACTGCCTTCTCTCTTTAAATCCAGGCCCTTTAAAGGATTTCCCACCCAAATTTTTATAGACTTAGGAAACTGACGTTAACGTTGGCTTAACGGAGCTCTCTATAGCTCAGTTTCTTTTCTGTAAAGTGAATGTAAAATGTTCCAGGCCCCTGTAAGCAGTCTAGTTCAGAAACCAGTCCAGGCGTAAAGAAAAGAGTGAGGCAGAGAGAAGGTTCCTGAGAGTCCGGAGGTTAGTTGCAGTGCTGAGGGGTGTGGTGTTGAGAAGAACAAGCTGGAGTCTTGGGGTTGGTGGGAAGCTGGAAGGGATGGGGAAGGCAGGGACAGATACTAGCTTGCAGGGGCTTGGGGACCATCTGGGGTATAATTCTAGTTCTGCTTCTCTAGCCCACACCTTGTACACAGGGAGCAGCTTATCAATTCTCCATCTAATCTTTTCCTGTTAAATTCCCAACACCTCAAAGGAAGGGACCACATCTCCATTCGGGTCTACATCTCCAATACCTGGCACATATTTGTCAAATGAATAAATGAAGAGATGAGTCCACTAGTGAATCCGGATGGCTCTATCTGAAGATAACTGTATCTAGAATCCAGCCACTTCTCATACCTCACCCTGCGTGGTCCAGCGCCCGCTCCCCTGCCCACTTTCTGGCATGGACTGTGATGAAAGCCTTCTCCCTGAATTTCCCGATCCCAGTCTATTCTCAACACAGTGGCCAGGGATCCTGAGGTTCAAACACCCTCCAATAGCCTCCAATCTCCCTCAGATTAAAAGTGGCTAAGCCCCTACAATGTCCTGGAAGCCCCCACAGGATGTGTCCACCTGGTCCCCAGCTCAGCCCCTCTCTGATCTCATGCCACCTACCATCAGGTCTCCTCGCTGTTCCTGGAACATGCCAGGCCCACTCCACCTCAGGGCCTTTGTGCATCCTGTGCTCTGTCCCAGAGACCCACATGTCCTTGATGGCTTCTTTGCTCAGATGCCACTGTCTTGGGGACATCTTCCCTGAACACCCCACTGAAAGCTGAGATCACCTCCTGCTCACCCTTTATGCTCCAGGTTTCCCTAATCTCCATAGCACCTTCTCACACACCATGGGATCGATATACTCATGTAGGGCACTGTCCATCCCCACTCCCATGGGAGGAAAGCTTCTAGTGTGGAGAGGAGCCACAGTGTTTGGACAGGTTCAAGCCTGGGACTAATGAGAGGGCACGATCCTCTTACGGCAAAGCCACATGCAAGTCCCAGCAATAGTCAAAAGCTATAATTGTAAGCTTGACCTTATGGTAGGAACCTGTGGTCCCACGTGGCTAAGTGATATAGGCTTAGGGAGGTGCAGCAAGCAAACAAAGCTTGATCAGGTGCATGCAATTGAGTAGATTCGAAACCCAAAACCCGTGAGAACGTTGTAAGCATCTTGACCACGCCTCTTGGAATCTGGTTATAAAATAAAGACTAGACTTGCAGGCTGTGGCGCTGTCTCTCCATCAGAGAGGGCAGCATCCCACCTAGTCCCAGCTTTCTTCTCTTGTCTGTCTTTTCTAATCCTTCACCACCACCACCCTGCCCGCCCCTGCTCAGGTTCACCCATGGCCGTGGTGAGTGCAGCACCCTCCTAGAACAGGGATTTTTGTCTGTTTATTATTTATACTTTACACCAACTATGTCAAACTCGTGGCCCACAATGAATATTTTTGCGGCCCAGCCAATATAATGTAAGAAACATTTTAATAAAAATTTCATAACTTAATTTTTACAATATCCTGTTACACATAATTATTAATAACAAACTACAATGTTTGCTAATGACTGATTACTATAATCGTGTTGCAGTCATTTCCCTTACGTGCAGGCGCACAATTTCTCTCCACTAATGCTAGCAGTGAATATCTTAGCAGCCAATTGCCACGTCATTAGTCTTGTACTGACTTGTTTGGTGTGCACAACAGGAAATATTTTGCTTCGGAGAACAAGAAAAATAAGTTTATTTGCATTATGCTTATTAATTTGTGCAGTTATTCAGTGTCTAGTAAGTTAATGTTCAAGAAAAATATTAATTTTTGTTAAAATGTTCTATTATTTTATGATAACGATTACTCATGTATTTCAGCCCTTTGTATTCAGCATGTCTCTATCAAAATAAACCTATGTTCCTATAAAAATTGAAGCTTTTTTTTGTGTGGTCCACCTAAATTTAAACCTTGTTTATTTGGCCCGTGTTAGCCTTTGAGTTTGACATGCTTGCTCTACACCTAGAAACTGCCTGCACATAGTAGGCTCCCAATAAATATTTGTTAAATGAATGACAAGAGAAGGATGATGAGATGTTGGTTAGATGTCCCATAAAATGCTTTAGCTTCTAAGCGAAAGGTGTGAATTAAATAAACGAAATAACCCTTAAGAGTCAACTCTCATTTCTCTAATGTCTATACGACAAAAAGCATCTCTCAGGCAACAAACAAAGGAGAGAATGCTTTAGTTGCTGGGGAAATCAACTATTAGCACAATTTTAAAACATAACAAGGCCATCAAGAGTGCTAATGTTGCTAAGTGTGTGAAAGAAACAATGATCACAGGCAATTGAAGAGGTAGAAAAACTATTGTTGATTTGGATAAAGGGGAAGCGGTTAGCCAGTGACAGCATTTCAGAGACAATGATATATGAAGCAAAGATGCTGCATGCTGACACCCCTGGATGAGTGCTGAACGTGATTCCTTTCAGGCTAATAGGGGGTGATTCAATAATTTAAGAAAAGAAGTATTTACAGTTAAACAGTACAGTACACATATATTGTATATATGAAAGGTTAAAACAGGGAACATTTGGGGGTCTGGAACAGAACAATTTACATTATTTCTAACTAGTAGCCCTGCGCACGAATCCGTGTGCCAGTAGCTGTCACCCTCCAATAGCTCTCCACCCACTGCTCCACCCTCCTGTAGTTCATCCCACCCCCCTCATAGCTTGCTGCCCTGCCCCTTCTATAGCTCTCTGCTGCTGCCCGCTTGTAGCCAGTAGCTTGCTGCCGCCCTCCTGTAGCTCTCTGCCCGCCACCCCGCCCTCCTGTAGCTCCCTCCACCTCCCGCACCCCCCTCATAGCTTGCTGCCCTGTCCCCTCCTGTAGCTCTCTGCTGCCTGCTTGTAGCTCACTGCTCTACCCTCCTGCTGATCCGTGATCCGGTTGTTATGCAAATATGACCATTTGCATATTACATCTTTATTATATAGGATGGGAAAAAATGATTTGGTTTTCAAACAAATCACTTCTTGAACAGCCTTCTGGAATGAATTAAGTTTGAGAGCTGAGGTTCCACTGTACTTCTAATTAGCCAGACAGAACTTTCAAAGTGCTTTCTTATCCTGGTCTCAGTTGAGTCTCTCTATACAGGAGCAAATCCAGATTTTGGTGGGGCCTATAGCGTCTGAAAATTGGAAGGCTCTCTTTGAGAAAAAGAACTTAAAATACAAAAATTAAGTTAAGATCATTTTAGGTTAAGATGGAGATGTTCACTCTCTTGATGGTGCTGATGGCTTCACAGGTGTATTCATCCATCAAAACTTATCAAACTGTCCACTTCAAATAGTTTAGTGTACAGCGACTATACGTCAATGAAACTACTTTACAAATTAAAAATAGTTTAGGGATTTGGAAGGGGCCCATGCAAGGATGAGCCTCATTTAACTTCATAGAAAACCCATCTCCCTCCCTACAAAAAGACAGGCAATTATACCTGTTTGCCAGAAGAGGAAACAGGTCAAAAAATCTCACCCCGACCATCCACCAGCAGCTCTAGGACTGCCTGCCTGGGTGTGAGTCCTGGCTCAGCCACTGCAAGTGGCACAGAGATGCTCAGTGAATGGGAACTCCTGGCCCCCCAGAGTGTCTCTTCTGCAGCAGCCCATGCGCATGCCCATGCCCTTCACAGGGGCTGAGCCCCTTCCTCCAGGCATCCCAGATGACCCGCCTCCTGTACAAGGAGCCCCAGAACATGAAGACGGAGTCCCACTCAACCCCACAACTACCTCTGACCTCTGAACAGCATTCAGGAGCTCTACTACCAGACAGGCCACCTTGACCCTGGGCAAGGGTCAGCAGTGGGGTCAAGGAGCCAAACCCAAGGGGTCTAAATCTGGCTAAACTGATGTTTCAGATTGTGTTTCTTCCCTCCCTTTCTCTGGAGCTGCACTCTCCACTCCCTTGCAGGCTCATCTCAGACCGCTGCCATCCAGTCTCATGCTGCTTGTTGGAAGTAATGCTAGCAGTTGAGAATTCCCTCTTGGGTGGGATTGAAGTGCTGGGTTTCTGTGGGTATACTGAGCCAAGAGGGACCAAACAGCTTCCTTCCTGCAATCAGAGTTCCTCCAGAGGTCAACCCAGCCATTCTACTGCCTCCAGGCCAGCTGACATCTAATCCAGGCTCTGTTGCTTTCACCCTTGTAATAACAGTAACAATAATGAACACGTATTGAGCACTTACATGTACCAGCTATGTGTGCAAAGAATGCATACTCTAACAGCTTTATTTGCACTTGCCCTTTCAATCTTTACAATAGCTTTATGCAGCTGGGGCTGTCACCTTCCCTTTACAGACAGGGAAGCTGAGGTGCAGAACTTGTTCAAGGTCACAGACCAGCATGTGTTTGAGATTCAAACCCATGCAGTCTGGTTCCAGAGTCTATCTCTTAACTACTGCTCAGCATTACTTCTATTCAGCATGGGATCAAGGTCTATCTCTTGCAGAAGCAGGGGCTGGACCAGGTGACCCCAGACTGTCTAGCCCAGTGGTTGGCAAACTGCGGCTTGCGAGTCACATGCAGCTTGCGGGTCGCGGTTTGCCGCTCTGTTGACTAATGTGTTTGCCGACCACTGCCTTAGGGAAAAACACTTAAAAAACATTTTAATAATGAACTAATGTCTTTAACCTGAAGTCAAAACTTCTGGGTAAGGTTAATGCCTTACTCAGTGGTCGGCAAACTCATTAGTCAACAGAGTGGCAAACTGCAGCTCACGAGCCGCATGGGGCTCGGGAGCCGCAGTTTGCCGACTAATGGGCTAGCCTAAGGAAGAAGAAACTGAAGCCCATAGAGAGAATGTGATTTATTCAATGTCACAGTTTCTTAGGGTCCCAGGGGCCACAAAATATCCATGTGTAAAACTTCACGATTATTCCATTATGACTGCTTTTTCCTATGGATACCCGCCCCTGGCTGGGATGGTAGCTTCCTCTGCAAGACACCATTCTGTTCCTCCTCTCTGTACTGAACCCCAATTCTCTGGGTCTCTGCATGAAGTCAATCCTTGGTGATGTCTGACTGCCCCTTGCCCTGACCCAGGCCCAAGAGCCTGCCCACCTATTGTCACTCTCTCATGGTGTGTGGTACCCAGAGCTGATGAAAGCCAATAGGCTCTAAATAATGTAGACATCAAGAATCCCACAGAGTCAGGGGTAGAGACAGAGAGAAGTAGGGAGCATGTACCCAGAGGTAGAGCCCTGAAACCACAGTGAAGGCAGCCAAGGAAGAGCAAGGAGAGTCAGAAACTAGTAGAAAATCCAGGAGTCAGTGGGAGGGAAAGACACCTGAATCCTGACCCAGCTCTGCCACTAGATGTAAGACCCCTCGCCTTCTCCCCTCTGGTGGGTGAGAGCACATGCTGGGGCAGCAGGAGGCCAGCCTGGACCTTGGTGGAGGCCAGTTGGGCAGCTGGGCATTGCAATGTGGCAGGTGGCTTTGGCCAACCCTAGAGAAGACCTGGGTGGGGCTAGGAAGGACACCCACCAGACTCTGGCCCATCTGTCAGAGGACATGTGTCCAACAATCCCCAGCTCACATCCACGGCCCCACCCTACCAGGGTGAGGACTGCTGATGCAGAAGGGAGCCTTGGCTTCCTCACAGGCTGACGGTAGGGCATTGCCAATGTAGGATCCACAGGTCACCACCACCTTTTCCTAACTTCCCCACACACCCTGCCAACCACCCCAGGCTTTTCCTCAGCCATATATTACCACTAAAACTGCTATCCCACCTGCAAAATCCTGCCTCAGTCATTTCTGTATCTCATTTCCTCTGTACTGACTCCCTTTCAACATCAGCCCTCCCTTGCCACAAACATATTAAATGGCATCAAGTAAAGCGCCTGCCACTTAGCAGAAGGTCAGTAAAGAAAGCTATTATTGTTCATATAGTTAATAAGGTCCTGTTATAACTGATGTTATTAGTCTTCACAACTGGAATGGGCTGAGAACTTGAGGGCAGGAGCCTCACCACCCAATGAGCTCTCCATCTCACCTCTGCAGACTAGGACGGGGAGGCTGGCCCTTCCTCCACAACCAGCCCATCTCTATGTCCAGGGATCAGCTGAAGCCATAAACACCTGCAGGAGGAGGAGGCTATTTGTGGAGAAACTTGTGCCTGAAGCCTGAGAAGACAGTGATTAGGCCTGACATCTGAGCTAGTACCACCATTGTCCCTGGAGGTCTCTGAGGCTTCTGGTGAAATCTTACCCAGGCTGCAAGGCCACTGGCCTAAGAAACTTCCTTGATTCCCACCCAAGTGGGTGTGCCCACTCCTGCCTCCAAGCCCTGGTGCATGGGGTCTGCACCTTTCTCACAGTACTTGTCTAAAGTCACTGAGCTCTTATCTGACTCCCTCAATCTAATGTGAGCTCCTAAGAGCAGACATGTCCCAGTCAGCTCTATACCCAAGTACCGTTCACTGGGCACCTCTTATGTGCTTTCATCCCAGGAGCAACACTAAAGGTAGTGTCTTCTTCCAATAAACATGTGAGAAGAACCTCAACATCACTAATCATTAGGGAAATGCAAATCAAAACCATGAGGCACCACTTCATGCCCACAAGGATGACTATTTAAAAAAATGGAAAATAATAAGTGTTGACAAGGATGTGAAGAAATTGGAACACTTGCGCACTGCTGATAGAATGTAAAATGGTGCAGCCACTGTGGAAGATAGTGTGACAGTTCCTCAAAAAATTAAAGAATTAACACATGATCCAACAATTCCACCTCTAGGTATATACCCAAAAGAACTGAGTGCAGAAACTCAGATACCTGTAAACCTATATTCATTGCAACAGTATTCACAACAGCCAAAAGGTAGAAACACCCAAGTGTCCATCAACAGATAAATGGATAAACAAAATGTGGTATATCCTTACAACAGAGGATATGATAAAGAATAGACACATGCTACAACACAGATGAACCTTGAAGACACTGTGCTAAGTGAAATAAGCCCAACACAAAAGGACAAATAGTGCACAATTCTACTTCTATGAAGTACCTAGAATAGTCAAATTCATAGACAGAAAATTGAATAGAAGTTACCAGGCTGCCCTAGCCAGTTTGGCTCAGTAGATTGTCAGCCTGCAGACTGAATGGTCCCGGGTTTGATCCCCAGTAGGGGGCATGCAGGAGGCAGCCGATCAAACATGTCTCATCACTGATGTTTCTCTCTCTCCCTCTCCCTTCCTCTCTGAAATCAATAAAAATATATTTTAAAAAGAAAGAAGTAGTAGTTACCAGGCTGGAGGAGAAGGGAATGGGGATTTAGTGTTTAATTAGGTATGGAGTTTCTGTTGGGGAGCATGAAAAAGTTCTGGAGACAGATGGTGGTGATGGCAGCTGAACAATGTAAACGTAGGAGAATCCAAGATGGTGGCGTAGGTAAACACCTAAATTGCTGCCTTGCACAACAATTTCAAAACTACAACTAAAAGGCAAAACGTCTATCACCCAGAACCACGGGAAAGCTGGCTGAGTGGAAGTTCTACAACTAGAAGGAAAGAGAAAAGAGCATTGAGACGTGCACAAGCGCTGAAAAGCTAAGGTACGGCGCTGCCCTCGGTGTCAGCGTCCCGGCTCCAGAGTCTGCTCCGGCTGTCCCGTGGCCTCAGCACCTGTCGGTCCCTGAGGCCATCCCGTGGCCTCGGTACCTGGCGGTCACTGAGTCCCAGAGCCAGCGAGTGATCCGGGCTGGCGGCAGGCGTTGCTTTTTTCAACCCAAAGGGAGACAAGCCCCCGATTACTCTGAAATACAGTTTCTGGGGAGACGCAGGGGACCCAAACTCCTACGGGGAGAAGCTGGACTGTCTGCCACCAGGTCAGAAAGTGAGGGGGGCTTGCTTGCAGAGCTGCACGCAAGAATAATTGTTTACTGCGCTGGGGCACGGGACGCAGTCGGAGACACAGAGCCGGCTAACTAGCAGCCATTGCTGCTTGCCACGCCCTAGCCTAGTGACGCCCTGAGACCCCGCCCCACACAACCTACAAACCCACCCAAGCTCCAACCAGCGGCTTTTGCATATGAATGGACTGCTCTATCGCAGCTTAACCTAACAAACTTGCAGCCCCGATCAGACAGCTCCAAAACCTCCAAACCCCAAGCAAAGAGGAGAAAACTGTAGCTCTCGCTGTAGCTCCTGCGGGTGGACTCAGACAATAGCTGACCTGCACCCCATTGGAGATCCAGAAGCCAGTATACCTAGTGGTCAGTGTGAGAACCCAGATTTCAATTCCTCACATCCATAAGTGACACATTCAAGAGGCAGACTCAGTGAGCACCAAGGCCCCACTGAAACAAGTCCTGCACCATAAGCGTGTCTCCAGCACAGCAGTTCTTATAGACACAGCGAGTCCTCACAGCCGATTGGCCTGCAGGTCAATTACCAAGAGTGCCCACATCAGGTGATTGGGGAGGCTGAGCTACTGCCCCCTATAGGTCACCTACTACACAAAGCCACTCCATCAACACAGGGAAGCAGCCAAAATGTGGAGACAAAGAAACATGTCACGAATGAAAGAAACGGAGGAAAGCAAACTACTGGACGACATAGAGTTCAGAACCACATTTATAAGGTTACTCAAGAATCTTCTAAAAACCGCCGAGAAACTTGATGACACTTCTGAGGAGCTTAGTGAGACCTTCAAGGACCTTAATGAGAATGCCAAAAAAATGGAAAAGGACCAGTCAGAAATGAAGCATACACTGTCTAAAATAAAGAATATACAGAAACTCAACTGTAGATCAACGTACCCCAAGAATCAAACCAAAGATCTGAAATATGAGGAAACAAAAAACACCCAACCAGAAAAACAAAAAGAAAAAAGAATCCAAAAATATGAAGATAGTGTAAGAAGCCTCTGGGACAACTTCAAGCGTACCAACATCCGAATTTTTGGGGTGCCAGAAGAAGAGAGAGAGCAAAATACTGAAAACCTATTAGAAGAAATAATGACAGAAAACTTTCCCTACCTGGTGAAAGAAATAGACTTACAAGTTCAGGAAGCGCACAGAACCCCATACAAGAGGAATCCAAAGAGGACCACACCAAGACACATCATAATTAAAATGCCAAGGGCAAAAGACAGAGAGAGAATCTTGAAAGCAGCAAGAGAAAAACGGTTAGTTACCTACAAGGGAGTACCCATACGACTGTCAGCTGATTTCTCAGCAGAAACTATGCAGGCCAGAAGGGAGTGGCAAGAAATATTCAAAGTGATGAACAGCAAGAACCTACAACCAAGATTACTCTACCCAGCAAAGCTATCATTCAGAGTTGAAGGTCAGATAAAGAGCTTCACAGACAAGAAAAAGCTCAAGGAGTTCATCGCCACCAAACCAGGATTACATGAAATGCTGAAGGGTATTCTTTAAGAAGAGGAAGAAGAAGAAAAAGGTAAAGATAAAAATTATGAACAACAAAATGACATCAAATACATACCTACCAACAAGTGAATCTAAAAATCAAGTGAATGAAAAATCTAAAGAACAGAATGGACTGGTGAATATAATAGAATCAGGGACATAGAAAGGGAGTGGACTGACAATTCTCAGGGGGAAGTGGGTGTGAGGGGTGCGGGAAGAGACTGGACAAAAATCTTACTCCTATGGATGAAGACATTGGCAGGGGTAAGGGCATGGGGTAGGGTGGGGTGGGGAATCAGGTGGAGGGGAGCTATAGGGGGAAAACAAAAAGAGGAACACCTGTAATCTGAACAATAAAGATTTATTTTAAAAAAAAAACTACAATGTAAATGTATTTAATGCCACTGAACTTAAAAATGATTAAAATGGTGAAATTTATGTAACGTATATTTTCCCCACAATAAAATAAATAAATACACTCCCCAAAAGGTAGTATCATTATCATCCCCATTTTACAAATGAGGAAACTGATGCTGAGAACACCCTGCCCACGGTCACACTGGCTACTGGAACAGAGAGCGAATTGGAAGCTAGGCTCACATCATCAGGCCCCCAGAAGCACAGGTCCAGGTTCTACGCCAGAAAGGAGAGCATGGAAGGAGCTGGAAACCAAGGGTGACCAAGCAAAGGGCAGGGAAGGATTCAAGGAACGTGGCGAGGAGGTGGGTAGGGGAGAAGCTCGGCTGCAGCTCCCTGGACCCATGTTTGTCATTTCAATGGCAAGAGCCCCAAATGGGTCCAGTCCCTACTCTACCTCTCATTAGCTGTGTAATCCAAAATGAGGATTCCCTTCACCTCTGGTAGTCTGTTATCACAGTGCTTTGTCCAGCTCTCCCAAAATCACCATGCAATGTCCTGCCTCTGGGCCAATGCTCATTCCCTTCTGTCTGAGCACACACCTCCCTCCTCTACCAGCTCAAGTACCACTTCCTTCCATTAAAATTCCCTTTGGTTTAATGGCTGTATGCAATGTAAATGTCATTAATTTACTTTCCAAAGATGTTTCTCCTGCCTCTCCCCTTAAACCATGAAGTTGTTTAGACCACAGACCTCAGCCCCAGCCTGGTTCAGAATGGTGGGCACGTATTAAGAACTGACCGACTGCTAACAGGAATGGGCAGTCTAGGCCACAGGCACCTGGTCAGACAGAGGAGAAAGCAAGGAGAAGAGAAGCAGAGAGACATACAGAGAGAGAAGAGAGGCAGAAAGATTTAAGAGCAACTGCCAGGAGGGCGAGAGCCCTGGGGGTGCAAAAAGGAATGTACAGAAGAAGACAGAGCCAGCCACAGGCTCTGGCAAGCAAGAGGGAGAAAGCAAGACAGCAGGGCCAGCGCAGAGCTGTTGGAGAGGGAAAGGCAGAGTGTGAGGGCAGATGGAGGAGAGAAGTTGCCCCATGCTCATCTTCCCACACCTGCCCATGGAGCCAGAGGCCAAGGCCTGGCTGAAGGCGGTCAGAATGATCAGCGTGTGTCAGTGCCAGGGCAAGGGTTACACAGTGACAGGGCAAAAATGAAAGCAGCGTGAACAGGAGAGGGCTAGCAGCCCTGGCCTGGAAGCCGGTCCACAAGTGTGGGAGGCTGGGATCAGAAATAACAGGCGCTAATCTGTCCTGCGGCTGTGCATGGCATCTGCATGTCTGCCTGGCCGTCGGCAGTGTGCTTCTCTGGGCGTGCAGGACCAGGGCTGAGAGCAGGCCTACTCCTGTCCTCAGAGTCGGCAGGTCTAGAACCTTCCTCTGAGCACTCTAGAGGCAGTTTGTCCTTCAGCCAACCCTTCTTCCTGCTGCTTGTTCTCAGCTCCCACCCTGTGCCCCACTGGGTCTCCACCTGGAAAACAGCGGGTGGCCTCTAGATGTAGGGGAGTGTAAAGACCAGGGCTCTCAGGGGCTTGGGCACAGGAGGATGGCAAGAGTGGGTCCCCGAAGGGAGATGAGAAAACAGAGGAGAGTAGCCCCAGTGAGATGTGTCTGAGTCAGCTTGGCCCTCTTCCTCTGCCTCCCTGGGGTCCATCCCACACACTGGGCCTGAGCTCAGAGCTATATATACCTACCAGATGAACGGGAGCCCCTGCCGAGAGCCCCTCCACCAACTCCCTGTGCGGTCCTTCCTTGGCCCAGACCTCATGCCAGGTAAGAAGAGATGAGGATAAGCCTGCGTCTGGACTCCAGCAGGATCTGTACTCACGTAGGACAGATGCTGTGGGTGCTGGGTGAGTCAGCAACACTGCCGAGCAGCCTACAGCCCATGCCCAGAGCCTGATCCACCTGGGGCTGGGCTAAGCAGAAAGCTAGGCAGGGGAGATGACAGGAGCAGGTGGGAGGCTTTGTACAGCTCACAAAGGCCATTCAGGGCAATAGGGGAGCACTATGTGAGGAGGCAGGAGAACTGGGTTCTAGCCCCTGCTCTCTTGCTTACTACCTGAGAGACTCTGGGATAAACTCTGGCCTCTCTGAGCTTTTCTCTGCATCTGCAAGCAAAGATTATTATTCCTCCTTCCCTTGAAAACGTTAAAGGGATCATTGATATTAGAGGCCACTGAGTGCTCCTGTCTTAGCGTAACCACGAGGCTCCTGGGCTCTCTCCTCCTCCCAGGTTAATCTCTGTGCCATCCCCCCACCCTGTGGCCTCCTGGTCTTTCTGCATCGGGGACATCAACATGGCCAGGACAATTTGCCAAACACCCTTTTCATCCTGCTCACCGCCTTCTCAACAACTCTCCTCCTGCCAAACAATTCCAACACAAGGTCTGTCTGAAGTCCACAGACTTGGACTTGACTTGACTAAACCCTGGCCAAGTCACCATCATCTGGCGACTGAATGTAAAGTCTCTTAGCCCAATTCTTTGACAGGTAAAGTGAGAATAGAAATATCTACCCATAACAACTAAATAAAACTAAGATCCACCCAAATATCCATCAACAGATGAACGGATAAACAAAATGTGGTCTATCCATACAATGGAATGTTAGTTAGTAAAACAAGCCAGACACAAAAAGACAAATGCTGTATGATTCCTCCTATATGAGGTACCTAAAGCAGTCATATCCACAGAGAAAGACAGTAGAGTGGTGGGGCTGCCAGGGCTGGGGGAAGGGGTGAGTGAGGAGTTAATATTTAATGGGTACAGAGGTTCAGGGGGGATGATAATAAAGTTCTGGAGGTAGGTGGTGGTGATGGTTGCACAACAATGGGAATGTACTTCATGCCACTGAACTACACACTAATGGTTAAAAAGGCAAATGTTATATACTTTTTGCTACACACACAAACAACTCAGCACTCAGAGTCTGGTGCACCAAAGCACTCAAACAAATAAGCATTTGCTGATTCTGCCACATTCCACTACCTCCATGGCCTTCCAAGAGACCTGCAAGCAACCTCAGCTTGTTCCCTTTGCTAAATGCTTCTTGCACACTTGTTTGCCAAACAATGTGTCCTTTTAAAGCACAAAGACGTATCTTGCGAAGAGTTCTGTGCACAAGTCATGGCTTTCCAACCAGGGACCCTGACAGCTCTCCAGCTAAACTACATGCCCCCCTGCCCACCCATTACCCCTTCTCACCTCAGCTCATGGTCAATACCATCCCACTCTCCGCCAAAGGAGTGGAAAGGGCCTAGGGTCCCAGAGCCTCCGTTTCTCACCAGCTCCATGGGGTGACCTATGGAAAGCACCCAATCATACAACTGGCACCCAACAGGTGCTCCATACATATCAGCCCTCACCTCCATAAAGCTTCCACAGGGGCCAAAAGTCAGAAGCAATAATCAGAAAAGGAAATGATTAGAGTAGGAGTGGTACAGGGGGCTGACCCAGGGCATGGGTGCCCACAAAAGAGAGACTAGGAACCAAGCATACCATGATGAGTGGCTGGTAAGAAGAGCAGTTTACCGGTGACTGAGGAGCAGACTTAGAGTCTAGCTCAAAAGGAGCTTGCTTCCCAAAAAGCAAAAGAAAGTTCCTATATCTGTACATTCCTTCAATTTGGCCTTGTAGGGAAGGTTAAAGCATAGAGTAGAAGGGGCTGTGAGAGCTCCCATGACTCCCTGGGCCAGTAAACAACCAGATTTGAGTTTAGTCAATTGAATTAAGTTGAATAGTGTCCCACAAAATTCTTGTCCACCAAGAACCTCAGAATGTGACCTTATTAGGAAATAGAGTCTTCACAGATGTAATTAGTTAAGATGAGGTCATACTGGATTAGGGTGGGCCCCGGTCGAAGGACTGGTGCCCTTATAATATGAGAAGACACAGAGACATACACAGAAGGAGCATGGCCACGTGACAACTGAATCAGAGGTGGGAACGATGCAGCTAACAGCCAAGGAGCAGCAAGGATTGCCAGCAAGCACCAGAAGCCAGGAGAGAGGCATGGAGCACATACTCCCTCAGACCCTCAAAAGGAACCCGCCCAAGGACACCTGGATTTCACACGTCTGGCCTCCTGAACGTTGTTTTAAGCCACCTCATTTGTGGTAATTTCTTATAGCACCCCTAGGAGACAAACACAGTCAGCCCCACAAGCTGACAAAGGATCTGTGCTGAGGAGGGAGAACTTGAGTGGAAACGCCCAGGGTGGGCTCCTGGACTAGAGCCAGCTTGTTGGAAGCCAGGGTGGAGCCCTCTGTTCTCAGGGGCTTTGGCTAGTTCCAGAGACCCTCTCAGCTCCAGTGCTTCAAGACCAGTGCTTCAAGCTGAGGGTCTGGGGGCTTTTTAAAAAATATATATTTTATTGATTTTTTTATAGAGAGGAAGGGAAAGGGGTAGTTAGAAACATCAATGAGAGAGAAACATCGATCAGCTGCCTCCTGCACATCCCCTACTAAGGATGTGTCTGCAACCAAGGTACATGCCCTTGACTGGAATCAAACCTGGGACCCTTCAGTCCGCAGTCCGAAGCTCTATCCACTGAACCAAACTGGTCAGGGCCCGGGGGGCTTTTAATGGGAATGAAAGCCTGACTTGGGCCTTCCAACAGCTGCTCAGTTGTTGTTTTACTTTCCCAAATACCCGTTCTTCCATCCAAAATCAATCCCACGTGGCTGCTGGACAGAGTTTCTATATCTGTACGTTCTGCATCCTCAGGCACTCAGGAAGACCAAGCCTTCCCAGATGCCTCCCAGCTGGAGGGCCTTTCCTGAGGAAGGTCTGCAGCACTCTGCTGGACTCCCGCCTGAACCACTCAGTCTGCCTTGTCGTCAGCTACATGTGTGGCCACGCGGCACCCACCAGATTGTGAGCAGGGACTAGATCTGCCCACCACACCTGGAACACAGAAGGCTCATGAAGGAGGGAATGAGTCCAGAAACCACCTCCGTGACCACCCTTCACAGCCAAGATGGGAAGCTGGGAGATCAGGCATTTGCCTGAAGGATGGCTTGTGGGATGTTTCCAGTATTTTACTCCTTTCCCAAGTCTTCCACTACCCCAGCTTCTCACACACTCAAAGGCTTTTCCTCAGATGCCCTCCCATCCCATGAGAACCCAGCTCAGAAGAAAGCAGTGTCCACCTGTTAAAAGCCCCAAGAGATCATCCCCTCTCTCACTTGGAGGGAACCCCAAGGCTGCTGCACCTCACCCCTTGCCTAGATTCTATTTCCAGAGCTGGCCCATGAGGTCAGGGGCCTGATGCCCCACCCAACAGGGTCCTTACCGTACATCTTGCCCTCATCCGACAGAATGATCTTGCGCCGGCCACAGGGTGGGTAGATGGCCAGGGCCTCCTGGAAGCTCTGCTCAATGTCTGGGCTCCAAACACCCTCCGCATCATTGTCGATGGGCTTGTCCAATGCCTGACTGCCCCCAGAAACGTTGCTCCCCTCAGGGGAGTTAGGAGAGCTCCACTCGTTGGAGGTAATGGTGCCGGCCTTGCCCTCCAAGGCTCCGCTTGGAGGAGCGCCTGTTGGACCTGTTTGGGCAGAAACCACAGCATTGGTGGAAGAACTAGGTGGACCATAGGACGGGGGTAGCCAGGGATTGCCAAGCCCATGACCAGTTGCTCTTCCTTGCCAGGCCACTAACTGCACAGGAACTTGGAGGAAAAAGGACAGGGATTCTAGGAGACAGAGTAAAATGAAAGGTCTAGGAGGATCAGAGGCCTAGGATCAGGGCAGGTCATCTCTCCTCTGTAGACCTCAGCTTCCTACCTGTCTAATGAGCACAATGACCTGGGAACTCTCTAATCGCAGCTCCAAGAACCCAGACCGGGTTGGGAAGTAGGAGACAAGGATGGTCTGGCATTAAATCAATAACGGACAAAAAGGATGAAAAACACTGTGTGCTGCCCAGCTGGTGTGGCTCAGTGGTTGAATGTCAACCTATGAACCAGGAGGTTACAGTTCGATTCCCAGTGAGGGTACATGCCTGGGTTGCGGGCTCCATCCCCGGTGGGGAGAAGGGAGGTGGGTGCAGGAGGCAACCAATCAATGATTCTCTCTCATCACTGATGTTTCTATCTCTCTCTCTCCCTCTTCCTTTCTCTCAAATCAATAAAAATATATTTAAAAACAAAACAAACACTGTGTGCTGCTGACAGGAATATAAAATGGTACAGCCTGTGGGAGGCAATATGGAGGGTCTTCAAAACATTAAAAACAGAACTATCATGTGATCCAGCAATCCCTCTTCTAGGTATATCTATCCAAAAGAACTGAAAGCAGGGTCCTGAAGAGATATTTGTACACTCATGTTTATAGCAGCATTCTTTACAATACCTAAGAGCTAGAAGCAACACAAATATCCACAGATGGACAATGGGTGAACAAAATATGACATATACATACAATGGGATATTATTCAGCCTTAAAAAAAGAAGAAAATTCTGTCACATGCCACAACATGGGTGAACCTTGAGGACATCATGCTAAGTGAAATAAGTCAGCCACAAAAAGACAAATACAAGTCCACTTATATGGAGTATCTAGAGTAGTCAAATCCATAGAGACGGAAAGTAGCATGGTGGTTGCCAGGGGCGGGGAGAGGAGGAAAGGAGAGTTAGAGTTAATGAATATAAAGTTTCAGTTTTACAAGATGAAAACGTTCTGGAGATCTGTTGCACAACAATGTGAATATACATTTAACACCACTGAGCTATACACTTTAAAAATGGTTAATATGATAAACTTTATGTGTTTTACCACAATTAAAACTTTAAATTTAATTTTAAAAGTATGTAAAATAAAATGCAGCTCACCATTCTCTATGACATCCCAGCTTTGTCTGTTTTTATTTTTTATTTTCGGTAAATCCCCACCCGAGGATATTTTTTTCCATTGAGTTTTAGAGAAAATGGAAGGGAGGGAGGGAGAGAGGAGGATAGAGAGAGAAACATCAATATGAGAAAGACACATCAACTGGTTGCCTCCTGCATGTTCCCCGACATGGCCAGAGGATCGAACCTACAACCCTTTGCCTGGGAATCAAACCCTCAACCCTTCAGTGCATGAGTTAATACCCTAACCACTTAGGCACACCAGCCAAGCCTGGCTGTTTTTCAAGAAAGCTTTTGGCCCTGGTGGATTCTCACATGTTGGGGTTCTGGCAAGTTGACTTGCTGGTGCCACCAGAAGCTGACAACACAACCCTGCCCTTGCCATCAGCATAAGACAAACTCATTGACCTCGGCACCAACCATCCAAGCTATAAATTTCTGGACACAGTTCTCAGGGACTTGGGAAGGAACAGGACATACTAGTAATCTTAAGGCAGTTTTTAGATTATGAGTGTTAGGTGGGTACCATTTGTCTCCCACGCCCTCCCTGAGCCCCCAGCCACTGAGCACATCTGCAAAGGAGGGTCTCTCCCCATCACACAGATCACCCCTTTCTTCCTCCCCTATTAGCCATGAGGACCAGTGTAGCCCACCAGCCCAAACCCAGGGGTAGGAGTCTAAATACCTGAGTTCCAACCCACTTCCATCCAGGATCCTTACAAATAAGACCTTCCCAGAGCATTCCTCATGCTTGAAGTCTCTCACCCCAACCCAGACATGTTAGACGAACATTCCTTCACAGAGAGGTGGGTATGAGGGTCAGTGTGGTCACCATCCAGTGAAGGAAAGGAAGGAACACAATGTGCATGAGAGGGGAGCATACCCTGAGAGTCCAAGGAACTTAGACTGCTGGCCCAGGCCTGAAGTTAGAAAGAGGTTAAAATTTAAAGCCGGAACCCTGGGGGAAACCTAACCCAATCCCCTCAACTTGCAGATGAGGACACTAAGGCCCAGAAATGCCTAAAGACTTGCCCAAGGTCATATAACAAATCAACAGATCAGCTGGGTCTTGATCTCTGCCCTCACATCCCAGCCCTTTTAGCATAATTAAAGTTGGCTTTCTCTCTGTGGCTATTAAAATCATTTTCCTCAAAGTGTGTCCAAGGGGGGTCACCTGATCTGGAACACACACACACACACACACACACACACACACACACACACACACAAAAACTAGCTTATTCTCCACCTGAAATTCTTGAGGCCCGGTGCACGAAATTTGTGTACAGGGGTGTGTGTCTCTCAGCCCAGCCTGCTCTCTTTCTAATCTGGGACCCCTCAAGAGATGTCCGACTGCCCGTTTAGGCCTGATCCCGGTAAGATTGGGCCTAAACGGGCAGTCAGACATCCCTCTCACAATCCAGGACTGCTGGCTCCCAACTGCTCACCTGCCTGCCTTCCTGATTGCCCCTAACAGCTTCTGCCTGTCAGTCTGATCATCCCCTAATCACTCCCCTGCCAGACTGTTTGCCCCTAACTGCCCTCCCCTGCAGGCCTGGTCACCCCTAACTGCCCTCCCCTGCAGGCCTGTTCCCCCCGAACTGCCCTCCCCTGCTGGCCTGATCACCCACAACTGCCCTCCCTTGCAGACCTGGTCCCTCCCAACTGCCCTCCCCTGCTGGCCATCTTGTGGTGGCCATCTTGTGTCCACAAGGAGGCAGTCATCTTTGACCACATGGGGGCAGCCATCTTGTGTTGGAGTGATGGTAAATTTGCATATTATCCTTTTATTAGCTAGGATTAGATAGGATAAAGGCCTGGTGCACGGGTGGGGGCCAGCTGGTTTGCCCTGAAGGGTGTCCTGGATCAGGGTGGGGGTTCCCTTGAGGCATGGGGCAGCCTGGACAAGGGGCCTGTGGTGGTTTTTAGGCTGGCCACACCCCCTGGCAGCCCAAGCAGAGGCCCTGGTATCTGGGATTTATTTATCTTCTATAATTGAAACTTCATAGCCTTGAGCAGAGCCAAGCCTCCTGCTCGCTCCATGGCCACAGCCATTTTTGTTGGGATTTATTTATCGTCTATAATTGAAACTTTGTAGCCTTGAGTGGAGGCCTGGGCCTGCCAGGGCAGGTGGAAAGCTTGGCTTCCTCCATTGCCGGGGACAACCCAAGCCTCTTGCTCTCTCCATGGCCACAACCGTCTTGGTTGGGTTAATTTGCATACTCGCTCTTGATTGGCTGGTGGGCATGGCGTGTGGGTGTAGGGGAGGTATGGTCAATTTGCATATTACTTTTTTATTTATATTTTAACAACAGCCATTTTATTTATTTATTTATTTTACTTTTAAAATATTTTTTTATTATTGATTTCAGAGAGGAGGGGGGGGGAGAGAGAGAGAGAGAAACATCAATAATTATAGAGAATCAGTGATCAGCTGCCTCCTCCTGCACATCTCCTACCAGGGACCAAACCCAAAACCTGGGCATGTGCCCCAACCAGGAATTGAACTGTGACCTCCTCCTGGTCCATAGGTCAATGCTCAACCACTGAACCACACAAGCTGGGCAGCAAGTAGACTTTTAAATACATGGCTAACTTCAGAAGAAAGTAAATCCCTAGAAGCCCAAAATGAAAAACTCTACGCTATAGTAATAAGCAGATGAGCTATTACTATAGTAGCTCTAGGAGGCAGACATAAAGCTAATCTTAGTAATAAAGCCACTGGGTTTTAATGGCTACTGAGAGATGAGACCTTAGACCTGAGAGATACAGGGAGGTTGGAACTGAGAACTATACCTCGATCCTCACAGAAAAGATAGAATCCCAACAAAATATGACAGGGAAGACTGTCTTGGCCTGAGCTCCAGGTATAAAAAACAAAGGTCTTTCCGAAGAATTTGTAACAAAAGGCCTACCCTTAAGTGGATTTGAGATTTAAATTTTATATTACTCAGGAACTCCCAGCCAATTCACAAAATAAACAGTGGTCTCAAGCTGAAAAACCTCTGAAAAGACAATTTTAACCCAAACTGGGGAGAATTCCTGAAGGTAATGCTTTGCTAATGAGGGTCTCAAAATCCACAACTACAACGTGCAAGAAGAAATAATCTACCAGGATCACAATTAGATCCCCAAGAACTACAGATAATTAAGATATCTGATTAAATATTATTACATAAATTGTGTTTAAAATACTTACTGACTTAAAGAATTGGAAACATAAGAAATAATTAGACACTACCAAAAAATGCAAAGTAGACTGGAAAAAGGACAACATAAAACATTGAGAAATTAATATTTTAGTCACTAAAATTAAAAACTCAATGACTGAGATTAACAGCAAATTAGATACAGCTACAGGAAAAATTAACAACCCGGAAGATAGATCTTAGGTCATTATTCAGAGATGTATTATTTGTAAATGATTATAAAAAGCAAGGAGAATAAAAACGCAGTTCAACATACCTCCAATTAGCATTCCAGAAAGAAAGAATATAGAAAATGAAGTAAAACAACATTTGAAATAATAATGATAGGAAATTGCCCAGAATTAATGAAATACATGAATTCTCCAATTCAGGAACCATACTGAATCCTAACTAGAATAAATTCAAATAAAATAAAGACATATTACGGGTATACTTTAGAAAAACAAAAACAAAGAGTAGATCTTAAAGTCATCCAGAGTAGAAAAGAACAGAGTACCTACAAAGAAAGGACTACTATAAATATGTACTTAATATTTATTTATTAAGTTAATTGGGGTGACAGGGACTATTATATTGATTGTGTACATTGATCATGAATTTCTCAACAGTACACTAGAAGACCCAAAATAACATTTCCAAATTGTTGAGAAAAAAATAACTGTCAACCTGGAATTTTTTCTTTTTATTAAATTTATTGGTGTGACATTGGTAGTAAGATTATATAAGTTTCAGATGTACAATTCTATGATATATCAATTTCCTTCCATCCTAATATATTTGACCCCCTTTCTCCTCTGGTAACCACCATACTGTTGTCTGTGTCAATAGTTATTTTGTTTTGTTTTGTTTTGTTTGTATGTTGCTTTGTGTTTTATATCCCATATATGAGTGACATCACATGTCAACCTAGAATTAAAAACCCAACCAAAATATTGCTCAAATGTGAACATTAAAGGTTTTTTTTCAGATAATGAGGGAGAGAATTTAGTATAAAAGACCCTTACTGAAAAAAAACAGTAAAGGTCTTTAAAAAAACAAAAAGGAATTGATATAAAAAATAGGCATATACATGGGAGAGTGGTGAGCAAAGTAGTTGGTAAAAATAAGAGTGAATCTAAACAATATTAACTGTATAAAACAACAACGACAATAATGACAACTAAGTCTGGCCATACAATACACACGCATGCACACATGCACAGAAAAACCATGTTTCTAACCCATAAATTCAGAAGCTGCATTTGGTAAAATCTGATACAGTTCAAGATCCATCCTACATAATAAAGAAGTAATATGCAAATTGACCATCACTCCAACACACAAGATGGCCACCACAAGATGGCTGTCAGGGGAGGGCAGTTGTGGGCGATCAGGCCAGCAGGGAAGGGCAGTTGGGGGTGACCAGGCCTGCAGGAGAGAACAGTTAGGGATGACCAGGTCAGCAGGGAGGGCAGTTAGGGATGACCAGGCTTTCAGGGGAGGGCAGTTGGGGGGACCAGGCCTGCAAGGGCGGGCAGTTGGGGGCAACCAGGCCTGCACGGGAGGACAGTTAGGGGCAACCAGGCCAGCAGGGGAGGGCAGTTGGGGGCAACCAGGCTGGCAAGGGAGAGCAGTTAGGGGCAATCAGGCCGGCAGAGGAGCAGTTAGGTGTCGATCAGGCTGGCAAGGGAGTGGTTAGGGGGTGATCAGGCTGGCAGGCAGAAGCAGTTAGGGGCAATCAGACAGGCAGGCAGGCAAGCAGTTGGGAGCCACAAGTCCTGGATTGTGAGAGGGATGTCCCAGATTGGAGAGGGTGCAGGCTGGGCTGAGGGACACCCCCCTCACCCCGCATGAATTTTGTGTACCGGGACTCTAGTCTATAATAATAAAAGCATAATGCGCTAATTAGACTGGATGTCCTTCCAGACGAAGCCTGGGCTGAGGGAAGCCAGTGCCAGCAGCCGGGGGAAGGAAGGCCTACTCTTGCACAAATTTCATGCATCTTTTATCTTTCCTAATAATAGAGAAACATGTAAATTGACTGTACCTCCGATATGCCCACAGCCAGAGTGAGTACGCAAATTAACCCAATAAAGATGGTGGTTAATTTGCATACATAACTGGGTCCTGGGAACCTCCTCGGTACCCAGGTCACTCCCAGCTGCCATCCCACGGAGGCTTTAAGCTTGGGGGACGGGGATACCCACTTCCCAAGCCTACAGCCTGGGGCAGAGGCTGTAGGCTTGGGAAGGAGCCAAGCCTGGGATCAGAGGGGCGGGGGATGCCCACTTCCCAAGCCTACAGCCTGAGGCGGAGCCTGCCATCGGAGGGGCAGGGCATGCCCGCTTCCCAAGCCTATAGCCTGGGGCAGAGGCTGTAGGCTTGGGAAGGGGCCAAGCCTGGAATCAGAGGGAAGGGGGAAAAAATCAATGGAAATATCCTCAGGTGAGGATAAAAAGAAAAATAAAGAAAGAAATGTCATATCTTATGAAAGGCACATCTTGAAAATGCCTAAAGAAAGTTGTCATTTTTTTATGGTGAAGGGACTGGCATCCATGTTGATGAAAATACCTTGGTGGCTGCGGTGACTGGCAGTGGCTGCAGTAGCGGGGTGATAGGGCTGGTGCCTTCCCCTGATCAGCCCGGTAGTCTCCCGCAAAGAGAGGACAGACTGCTCCAACAGGGAGTGGGCCTAAGCCATCAGTAGGACATCCCTAAGGGCTCCCAGTACGTGAGAGGGGGCAGGCTGGGCTGAGGGACTCCTCTCCCATGCACCAATTTCGTGCACTGGGCCCCTAGTTTTATAATAAAATCTCTGAGCAAACTACTAGAAACAAAAGGAACTTCTTTAACTCACCAAAACATATCTTCAAAAACCTACTGTGATATTATAATTTATAAAAAGAACTATATATTTGGTCTTTGTCCAGCTTTCTGGCAAAGAGCTCCCACAGCACTTGGAATTTCCTAAGTGATGAAAGTGATGGAGGAGTCTTGCTACGTGAATGAGGTGACTTTTGGAAAGCACCTGTGGATGGGGGCTGGTGGTCAGGAGAACCAACTATGTGACTAGAGAGTTAGAACTTTTAGCGTCCCCTCACCCTCACCTCTGGGGAGGAGAGAGAAGCTGAAGGTTGATCAATTGCCTATGGCCAATGTATGGTCAAGGATTTAACCAATCATGCCTAGGTAATGAAGCCTCCATAAACCCGAAAAGGACAACCAATGGGAGGGCGCGGGCAGCAAGTGAGATGAAGCACTGAGGCTTCCTCCTCTTTGCCCTCCTCAGCCTGCTGGTGCTTACCTATGCGGTGGTCAAAAAAGAAAGACAATTAAATTATTAAAACTTCTAAGAGGAAAAAACAACTTCTAAGAGAATTCAGCAAGCAAACTCAATTACATTCTTTTATTTTTAATCCTCACCTGAGGACATGTTTATTGATTTTAGAGAGAGGAAGGGGGGTAGAGAGAAAAACATTTATGTAAGAAACATCAGTTGGGTGCTTCCAGTTTGCAGGGATCGAACCCACAACTTAGGTATGTGCCCTGATTGGGAATTGAACCTGCAACCTTTTGATGTACTGGACGATGCTCCAACCCACTGAACTACCCAGCCAGGGCTCAATTACATTCTTTTATACCAGAAATAAGGTATTGGACAACATAATATTTAAAAATACTCCAGCCCTGGCTGATTTGGCTCGGTGGATAGAGTGTTGGCCTGTGGACTGAAAGGTCCCGGGTTCGATTCTGATCAAGGGCACATGCCGGGTTGTGGGCTCAATCTCCAGCAGGGGGTGTGCAGGAGCCAGCCGGTCCATGATTCTCTCTCATCATTGATGTTTCTCTCTCTCCCCCTTCCTTTCTGAAATAAATAAAAAAATATTTAAAAAATAAATAAATAAAATAAAATAAAAATACTCCATTTAGAAAGCAAAACCATAACTTATCTAGTGATAAATCTAAAAATATATGAGACCTTCATAGCGAAAATCATAACTACTTGAAAGACAAAACACCTAAGTAAATGAAGAGGAAATGGTATGTTCATAATTGGGGAAATGTAAAGATGTTCAATCTCTACAAATAAATCATAAATTCAATTAAGTTTTTATTAAAATCCCACAAGATTTCACAAAACTTAAGCTGATTCTCAAAATATGTGGAAAACCCAAGACCATTCTCCAGTTGTCTAACTCATTGTGTTCACTCTTCCTTTCCTCTCCTTGGCTTCACATTTTGCCAGACCCATTCTACAAATGTTTTCATCAGGGTTCTGACCTGACCTCTTTGTTTTAAACCCTATACATACTCCATGGGGGATCACATGGCTTTACAATCCCACCACATGTTTTTGATTCCCAAATCTGTATGCCCTTCCTGAGTTTAGGCTTTATTAGCAAATGCCTCCCAGGCAGCTCAAATCAGACATCCCCCAAGTTCCTCAAACTTAACGTGTCCAAAATAAAATTTGTAGCTTGCCACTGAGTCCTGTACCTCCTCCTCTCCCAGGAAATGACATCGCCATCCATCCAGAGACCAAAAACCTAGGAGTGTATTTTGACTTTTTCCTCTTATCTCCCATAAGCAATGACCACAATCTTTCTTTCTCCTAAATGTCTTATTGAACCCACTTTTCTTTCTATCCCAGAGTCTTAATCCAAAGCTTCCACCAATGCTTACCTGGATAACTATGCCCACTCCACCCAGTCTCTAAGATCTATTCACTGCAGCTGGAATAATTTTTTTCTCTCTTTTTTAAAAAAGGAAATGTTTTTACTGATTTTAGAGAGACAGGAAGGGAGAGGAAGAGAAATAAACATTGATGTGAGAGAGTAACATCCATTGGCTGCCTCCTGCACAGCCCCACTTGGGATGGAGCCCGAAACCTAGGCATGTGCCCTGAATGGGAATTGAACTGGCAACCCTTTGTTTGGTACATGGGACAAAGCCCAACCAACTGAGCCACATTGCCAGAGCTGGAATGATTTTTCTACAATACCAATCTGATCATATGATTTCCTCTACTGTTTAAAATCTTTCAATAGCTTCCCCATGATGTCAGATAAAATTATATACTCCGTAATGGGACTTTAGAAGGCCCTTCATCAACAGATTCCTGCTCTTCTGCCATACCTTCCATCCATCTGCAACATCCTCTTGACTTCCTTCTTTGCACCCATCCCCAACCTCCAAACTCAATTACCTAAATCATACCCTCAACATGCTAAGCTCTTTCTCCACACCTGGAAGTGCTACCTGTAACTTTTCTCCCCATCCCCCTTCTTTCACCTGATTAAAGGCCTGGCCAAAATGTCACTTCCTGGGGGGGGGGGGGAGGGGGGTGAACCTGGATTAGGCACCCTCTTATGGGCTCCAACAGAGAACCCTGTGCTTCTGGCATCCTAGCTGTGCTTCTGGCATCCTAGCCATCATCCCAAGAAAGATTGGTTTCCTTCACCACACTTCAGGAACCTTAGGGACAGGGATGGTTATCTTTTTCCTACTAAGTCCAAGCACATCACACAATGCTAGAGAACAAAAGGATAAACATATGAATGGATATCTCGTAAGTGTTCTTTGTGAAATAATGATCTCTCTGTAGGGAGGAAGAACTGTTTGTTCTGTGTTTAGTATCAGAAAATAAAAGAAAATCTCCATAAATGTCTGGACATTGGCATACCAGTGGGAGAGCATGAGTTGCTGTAAATCCCTGGGGGATTTACTTTGGAGGCTTGTAAAATGGAAGTGTGATGTCTGGGAATCAAGAGACTGGTTTTGGTTGCAGTTCTACAAGCACTGTGTGACCATGATCAATCCCTCCATTTCTCTGGGCCTCAGTTTGCTCATTTATAAAACTAAGATGAGGGTTTGCTCCCATTGTGATCAAAGGTTCCTTTTGTCCTAGCAGTATCTGTGGCTCACACTCTTGCCCACACGCTCCATGTCCTCAGGGAGCTTGCCTATCCGCTGCTTGACATATCCTGCAGACTTTCACCCGTGGCTTTGCTCAGAGAAGGCTGGGGAACTAACCTGCCATGAAGAGATGTTCCATATGATGGTCAATAGGATGACATGTTAACCTGTTTGGAGCCTGACAGTCAGTACTCATTTAGAGCTATATTGTCACCATCACCACCCTCACAATCATTACTAAGCTATAAATAAATGCCTCAACTAGAAGATCTAAAGCCCTAAATGAATCTGATAGGTACACATATCTTAAGACCTAATACCCAATATTAATTGATGTTAATTAATTACTATTAACATCTAAAGCTTCACATGATCTGGCTTTAGCCTAGATTTTCTGCTAGGACCTGACACTAAACACCGATGTAGAGTCCAGACCAGGTGGAGCATGCTGTGGAGGCCAGAAAGTTAGGAGAGATTCTGCGTGAGCCCCGCTAAGAGCCAGAGGCTATGGTCTCCAGGCCTGTCCTTCACTCAAGCTGTGCTAGACCAGCAGATGAAATGAACATCCTGGGTTCCTGCAGAAGTTGAGCACAGGGCAGCCCAGCAGAACACCAGACCTGAGGAGAACCAGACTTGAGCCAGATGCTGCCCCATGAAGGAGGTTTTCTGAGGACCTGAACTCCGTGTCCCCAAGATTGGGTCTGTCCCAGCAAAAGCAGGGCAGCGGGTCACCCAAGGCCCTGGGCCACGGGATTCATTACCGAAATGGAGTTGCTCCCAGCCCTGTATGGCCTGCTCCCATCTCCTGGTCTAGACTCTCCCACCCTTATCGCCCACAGCCAAGCCTGGCAGCTAGCTAGTTCCCTCACTAGGCAAACCTCCCATATAGCCTCTGTCCTTCATCTAGGAGAATGGGGGGAGTGGGAGGAGGGGAGATAAGCTAATATCAGTCCAGAAGAGAATCCTCACTCCTCTCCTCCTTCCCCAAGTATTCCACAGTGACCCTTGGGGCCTGTCAGACTGAGAGCTGGAGGGGGGGCTGGGCTGGGGAACAGATGGCATCATTAAGCCTGGGCCATGTGCCATGACCAGAGGAATAAAAATAATCCCTGACTTGGCTCCCAGGGCCTGGCCACTACCCCACCCTGTTCTGCCCACTAGCCACCGAAAAGGCTACCAGATAGTCCACCCAATACAAACTCTAGGCCCAAACAACACTCAGCTCCATCCTAAGGGCCACAGATGGTTACTCAGGAATTTTCAGAAGATTCATTAACTTATAGGCTTTTATTCCAATCTTTCTAATAATGAGAACAACAAGTTCCTCAAAACGCTATTCAGGACAGGAAGGGAAAATGGGGAAACTGAGGCTCAATGATGGCAAATAATTTGCCCTAAGAAACTGGTGAAACCAGGCCTCAGACCCTGAAGTCCTGTCCCCTGCCTGGTCCAGGGCTGTGTCCTTATAACACCAACCTGCTGCTCTCAAAGCTCACCTCCTCCTTCGGGAGCCTTCCGCAGCCATCGGTGATCTCTAGGCCCCACCTAACTCCCACCAGCCTCTAGAGCTTCCAACACACAACGCAACACATGACACTGGTCTGAAAAAGTGACTGCACCTTGCTCACCTCTTTCCCCACTGGACTGTGAGCTCCTGAGAACATAACCATTTCTCGTAGATTAGCACTCCCCACCACTCCTGCCTCAGTGTTGAGAATTTAGGTAGTAGATGTCATCCTTAAGAAATTGATTCTTCCACTGATCCCCTTTCCTTGGTCAGGAACAAATCTACTACTAATTTCCTTTAGTACAATGTTTCTAACTCCTTGGGGGTCTATAAATATCCTCCTATATAATAAAAGCATAGTATGCAAATTGTCCCCTCCACCAGGAGTTGGTCTGGGAGTTCAACCAGGGGGGCGGGGCCAGCTGGTGGAAGGCAAGGAGGCACTGGCCAGCAGCCGGCAGCCGCTAGGGACCCTACCTGTGCGTGAATTTTGTGCACTGAGCCTCTAGTAACATTATAACCTCCTTCCTATGCTCCCTCAACCCAAATTGGAAGTGACGGACAGTGATACTCAGAAAGTTTGTAAGACTGGCCTAGTGTCATCTAGAAAGTTAGAAAGAGACAATTACGAGAGAGCCTGAGTCTCCCTCCCTATTATGAAGATAAAAATGGTTCTCTCTGCTCCTCTTCTCCTCACTGATTCTAAGAGCTCTGGGATCTAGGGTAAAGGTCCTAGCCACATCAGGATTCTCATGAACATGGGCTCTGAGATCCTGCCCACTGATACCTCAGCTTTCAGTCTGCTGCTTCTCTCCTATGGCCCTCTGAAAGAGCTACGTCCTTCACCTCAGTGGCTCCTATAACTGAGAAGCTTGACAGAAAAAGAGAAGTTGAAGTTTCCTTCCAGGAGACCTATCCTAATCTTTGAAATACATTTGTCCCAGAGGTATAAAGATGTAGAAGGCGGGGTGGTGGCTAAAGTAGTTCAGAGTAGGAGTAAGCCCCTCTGTCTCAATCCCAGACTAGGAATCCTCCTTCAGGATGGTGGACTTATCTAAAAGGCTTGGTTATCAAGGCCAGGAGTCATGTGTCTGAATCCTAGGTGCTTTGCCCAATCGAATATAGCCCTGGCTACGGAACATCTACACCAAATGGAATGTGGATCTTCCTCATCCAACTCATTTCAGAGCAGAGACAAAAACTGCTCCTCCCATTATTATCCTGACTATTGCCATCGGACTAGACTTGAGATTGGGCCAACTGAAGCAGAAGTGCAAGCTCCCTGATTGTGGGGTGATCTCTGAGCTTTCACTGCCCTGACCTCATTTCTTAAGTAAGAACAAGAGGGGATATCAGGAACAGGAAACCCCAGCCTTCTTCCAGACTCATTCCCAGTCCTCCTCCAGCCCCCTTGGTCTCCTCACCACCTCCTAAACCCCAAGATTAGTCGCACTGTTTTCCTGCTTAGAGTGAGCCTCTGTACTTATGTAATTCCTGACACCAGTCCATCAATAAACATCTACTGAGGGTAGGGGAATAGGGAAATGCAGACTTTCAACTACAAGATGAATAAGTTCTAAGGATGTAAAACTAGGTACTACAGCTAATACCACTGTATTGTATAACTGAAATTTGCTAAGAAAATAGAACTTAAATGTTCTCAACAAAACAAAAATATAAATATAATATATCTGAGGTGACAGATATATTAATTAACTAGATGAGGGAAATTCCTTTAATAATGTATGCATATATCAAATACTAGATATACACTTTAAATATCTTATCATTTTATGTCAAGTATAGCCCAGTAAGTTAAAATTTTGCAAAATAACAAATTTTTTTTTTTTTTTTTAGAAAACCATCTCTTAAGTACCTATTCCTAGACTAACCTCTGAAGAAATGGGTTCAGGCCTTTACGGGCTTAGGCCCAGGGATGAGGAAACTTTTTTCTGCCAAAGGCCATTTTGATATTTATAACATCATTCATGGGCCATACAAAATTATCAACTTAAAAATTAGCCTGCTGTATTTGGTCAAACATTTAATTGACTCACCCCTAATGCCTTGGCAGAGCCAGACCAAATGATTTCTCGGGCCTCATACGGCCCACGGGCTGGACATTTCCCACCCCTGATTTAGATAGAGGGCGGGAGGCTGGTACAGACATGCAAACACCTGAGTGCTCAAAGTGTGAGAGGCATCCAGTGGAAGCAGGTACCAGGCACACAGCTCCACCAAGGCTTGCCTCTGCCCTGAAAGGTCCCCTGGCCTCACTCACAAAGGCCTCAGGACTGTAACACCTGCTGCCTCAACTCCTCATGAGGCCTCCTCAGGCATCTTCTGTCTTCCATTCCAAGTCACTGTATTCCTTGCCAAGTATAGCCAGGGATGTCTTAGGACCAGGGAAAATGTGCATGCCCCAAGGTTCCTAGGAGATTGGCCGCTTTGCTGTAACTCAGGAGGTAGAGGAGGAAAGGAATGAACAGGGGCCTGGAGCCAGAGAGAAGAACCCGTCCTCAAGGCAGAGCCGGGTCAGAGCACAGAGCCCACCTCCCCAACTCAGTGATGCCTTCCCCCTCGTGCCTGCCCCCTCTGCAGGACAGACTGGGAGGCCTGACAATCATAGGAAGGAGGCCTAGCTATTGGGAGGTACCCAGGACACTGAGGGATACAAACATTCTGCTTACCAGAGAGAGAATAATTTTAATGTTAAAGCTAGTAGCTACCATTTCTGAAGGCCCACTCTGTGCCTGGCACTGGGCTAACATCTCCTCTAGTCCTCCCAACATCACCTTAAGGTAATTAGTACCACCCCGTTTCAGATGACAAGACCGGAGCTCCTGGGGTGAAGGGCTGTGCCCGAGCCCCAAATCTCTAAGTGGATGAGCTCAGTTCCTTCCCCAGCAAACGGTCTCTCACCCACCACAATGTTGCTCTGATGGCTTTACAAATAGTTTTGTGGACAAAAGGAGGGGAGTGGTCTGAGTCTACAGCACATGGGACTTAAGTTAGATGTGAAGAGTAATAGGGAGGGGTACCAGACCCTGACTGACCAGCAAATGGGAGCTAGATACATTTCTCTCTGTGGATGTGAAAGTCTTCCTGACTTTTCTCAGCATAGATGCCACTGCCCCGCAGCCTCTGGGGAAGGTCCCAGCTGGGAGGTGTGCGGTTTCCAAGGTTGGTGTAAATGAAGAAAAACCCCAGAGGAGACGTTGCCCTCCAACTTACAGGTGACATGCCTTGCCAAAAGGCCCCACAGCTAGTTGAAACAGGGACTAGAACTAAACCTCAGCCCTGTACTTTGCTGCTACACAATCACAACTCCCATGACCAGCATCTGGATGCCTCTCAATGAGGAGGAGAGAGTTGGTTCCCAGGATGGAGAGGAGCAGGTGACTGACATGCGTGGTTAAGCAGGTTACCCAGCCAAAAAAATTCCTCCCTGCTTATTTTCATGCCTCACACCTCACCGTTAGTGCATTAGCCCTTTGAGTCTTTCATTCATTCATTCACTCATTCAAAGCTGTATATGGAGCACCTACTATATGCCAGGCATTGGGTACCAAATCACGTATGACATGGTCTGCCCTCAACTCCCTTCAATCTAGTGGGCAACAGGGGTTTAGGGTTCTCTGTGAGGATGTAAATACAATTGACCCTTATTATTCAAAGAATATTCAGAGTCCGTATATGCAAATTCTCCTACTCACTAAAATGTGTAACCCCTAAACCAATACTTGCAGTGACTTCCTAATCATTTGCAGACGTGTACATGTGCTGAGCAACCAAAATGTAAGTCACACACATTCAGCTGAGTTTGGTTGAACAAGGCTGCACTCTGCCTTCTGGTCTCAGCTCACACATGATAAACAAGTGTCCTTTTTGCAATCTACTTAATGCCACATTTTTGCACTTTCGTGTTTTTTGTTCTTAATTTTGCTGTTTACAATGGTCTGAAGTATAGTGCTGAAGTGCTGTCTAGTGTCCTAAATGCACAAAGGCTGTGATGTGCCTTATGGAGAAAATGCATATGCTACATAAGCTGTATCCAGGCATGAGCCATGTTCTGCTGGTCATGACTTCAAAAGTAATAAATCAAAATATATCTATATAATAAAAGCCTAAGCAATAGCTAGGGTGGAATGACCAGAACAACCGGTCACTATGACGTGCACTGAACACCAGGGGGGCAGATGCTCAATGCAGGAGCTGCCCCCTTGTGGTCAGTGTGCTCCCACAGGGGGAGTGCCGTTGAGCCAGAAGCCAGGCTCACAGCTGGCAAGTGCAGCGGCGGTGGCAGGAGCGTCTCCCGCCTCCGCAGCCGCGCTAAGGAGCAGCAAGCCGAGTGGTAAGGAGCAGCAAGCAGGTGGGCAGTAAGGAGTGAGGGGTCCCAGAATGTGAGATGATGCAGGCTGGGCTGAGGGACGCCCCCCCTCCAGTGCACAAATTTCATGCACCAGGCCTCTAGTATTAAATAAAATGTCTTTGAACAGAGAGAGACATGTCTAAAGGCACCAAGATAGCCAAAAGGTGGAATCAACCCTTTCCCATCAACAATGAATGGATAAACAAAATGTGGTACAGTATATCCATACAATGGAATACAGGAGACAAAGGAAAATGGCCGATTTACTGCTAGAAATGAAAAGAGATGAGACAGGAGAGTTCCCAGGCCAGAGGCAGGCAGTCGCAAAGGGTGAAGGAAGGAGAGGGCAAGGAGGAGAAGATAGCAGCCCAACAGAGAAATGGGCTGGGCGGGGCTGGGCTGGGTCATGTACTCAGCTGCAAAAAACTGACCCTGGTGTGACGTTAGAAGGCTGGCCAGGGCTTGCTGGAGGCCAGAAAAAGGGCAATCTCAAAAGTCACAAACCACACAAGCCTAGGTGTCACAATGCCTGAGCTCTCACCACCGGAGGGGAAGCTCGGCAGGAGTCTGGCCCACTGTGAAAAAAGTTCAGCCACCCTGGTCGGTGGCTCCGATGGCTGGACAGGAGATGGCTGATTGATGATTCTCTTTCTCTCCCTCTCTCCCTCCCTAAAAAAAATCAATAGAAATATATCCTCAGGTGAGGATTATTTTTTTTAAAAGAAAGTTCAGAGTAGACCCTGAATTAAAATCTGCCTCTTCCCAGTAACTTATTTAACCTCCCTAAAGCTTCTGTCTCATCTGTCAAACAGGAGAAGACCCGCTATGCAGAAAGATGAAGGGTTAAGTGAGACACATAGGTAAATTACGTGCATACAGCACTCGCACCACTCACTATCCCTCTCTAACCTCTTAGCGTGAAGGCATTTATCACATCTGATTTCTTGACAGAATAAGAATGGGAAGGGGGTGACAGAAAAGAAGGCAAAAAGAGGGCCCCACAGTCCTACCTGGTGTAAGATGTGTTGGAACCACAGCCACAGAGAGCAGACCCAGGCAGGTCTGGCCTGGACAGGAGAGGGCTGTGGGGCAAAGACTCAGGCCTGGGCTCAGATCCAGGCTGGGCCTCATGCTGCTCATGCTGGCCTGGTATCCAATATCCCGGGGCAAGCTACTCCGCTCTTTAGCCTGTGTCCTCCCAAATATAGTCAAGAGGTAATAATATTACCTCTTCATGGAACTGTCTTTTTTTTTTTTTTTAACTTTTGTGAGTTTTATTTATTTATAATCCTCACCTGAGGATATGCTGATTTTATTTCTTTTTTCTTTTCTTTCTTTCTTTCTTTTTTTTTTTTTGAGAGAGAGAGAGCGAAACATTGATCAGTTGCCTCTCATACTCACCCCTACTGGGAATCAAACCAGCAACCTACATATGTGCCCTGATCAGGAATCAAACCTACAACACTCCAACCAACTGAGCTACCCTGCCAGGGCCTCATGAGACTGTCTGGAGGATTGAGTTCAATCATGCCCACAGATACAACAAGCACAGAGGCTGGATCTCAGAAGGTCTCCTCAAACATCTGTGGTTATTGGAGGGATGGTGGAGGGAGCAAGAACCAGTGTGAAGCAATTACTTCTGGGAAGCAGTAGAGAAGAGAGGAGCAGAAGGACTGATGGGGCAACAAGAGGAGAGATAAGTAAATAAGTGGAGAGGAAAGCAGACCAGTGGGAGGTATCTCAACAGGGAGAGGCCATAGGTGGCTCAGAGATGAAGAGAAAAGGAGGGAGATAAGATTCTTGTGTAGATACAGACCCTAAGCCCTTGGGGTAGCAGAGTCTCTATCCATTCCCCAGCTCCACACCCAGAAGGGCCAGTATCCTACCCATCACCTCTCCAGAAGCTGGGACAAGGGAAGCTCCCCCCAGCCACTCCCTCTGAGCAGCCAGGGATGTGGGTGTCTGAGGGCCTAGCCCTAACACATCCAGGAAGTGGGTCACAGCATGTGGGTGTCCACAGACCTCCACGCTCACCCCACCCTGTGGCCTGCCCTGGAGCCACCAAAGGGGCTGACGAAGCTGTGATGAAACAAGCTTCAGGGCCCAGCATAGTGCCTATCACAGCAGCCCCTCTGAACAGGCTCTGAAAGGAAGGCAAAACAGCCTCCACGCTCAGCCTTGCCACAAATTCATGGTGCCTCTTGAGCCAGTCACTTCCTTTCTCTGAATCTCAAAGTCCCCACTTCAAAGAGAAATGATGGGTAAGTAGAATATTCAGTGACAATATGATGAGCTATCAAACCATGAAAAGACCTGGAGGAACCTTAAAGGCATATTGGTAAGTG
The DNA here is from genome assembly GCA_026230045.1 of Corynorhinus townsendii. Classification (NCBI taxonomy): domain Eukaryota; kingdom Metazoa; phylum Chordata; class Mammalia; order Chiroptera; family Vespertilionidae; genus Corynorhinus; species Corynorhinus townsendii. Next base: position 127,012,457 of record JAPDVU010000003.1, on the reverse strand, counting down.
AAAAACAATCTGAAAAGGGTACATATTGGATGATTGCAGTCATATAACACTCTGGAAAAAACAAACTGGAGACAGGGAAAAGATCCATGGTTGCCAGGGAATTGAGGAAAAGGAGAATGAATAGGTGGAGCACATGGGGATTTGAGGGCAGGGAAACTACTCTGTGTGATACTGTAAGGGTGGATACATGCCATTACACATTTGTTAACACCCACAGAATGAACAACACAAAGAGTGAACTCTGATGTAAACTATGGACTTTAGTGTAAGATGTTAATAATAGGAGCAAGTGAGGGAGAAGGGAAGGAACTATCTATACTTTCTGCTTAGTTTTTCTGTAAACCCAAAATTGCTCAAAAAAATAAAGGCTATTAATTTACAAAACAAAACAAGCCCTAGCCGGTTTGGCTCAGTGGATAGAGCATCAGCCTGTGGACTGAAAGGTCCCGGGTTCGATTCCAGGCAGGGGAACATGCCCAGATTGCGGGCTCGATCCCCAGTGGGGACCGTGTTGGAGGCAGCCTGTCAATGATTCGCATCATTGATGTTTCTATCTCTCTCTCTCTTCCTCTCTGAAATCAATAAAAATATATTTAAAATAAATAAAAAATAAAACAAAAAACAAAGGTGAGGAGAGTAGGTCTTGCATGTTTTTTCTCCACAGGGCCTTTCCTCAGGGTTCTAAAATAAAGCAAAATTTTAAAAAGTGCTTCACTTTAGTAGGCCTGTCCTATGAAAATTCAGATCTCAAAATAGATAACTGAGCCTTTGCCTGACAGGACTTGCCACTGAATCCTGTCAAATGGCGATCCCTCTGGAAATTGACAGAACTAGAGCTCATACACACACGCACAGCATGCTGCTCACCAAATGCTTGTTTCCCAGACCTGGGGTGCATCTACCTAATCAGCTGCTCACCCAAAGAAACAAGACTATGCCCCACCCTGCCAGGACCCGAGGGTGCACCCACACCTGGCACCCATGCAGCACAAGGCACTCCAGGTGGGGGGTCTAAGTGCAGGCCCTGCTCAGGGAGGAGCCAGGCAGGGGCTCTCCGTGCAGGGAAGCAGCCCTCCAGTGCCCAGAGCATCAAGGGCCCTGGGAGCCCACAGGGCTCTGGGGCAACCAGCATTAACAGCTTGAGGAAAGCAGGGCTCCCTCTTCAGCTCTGCCCACACTCCACCTCTAGGCCTTAATCATCTCTGGAAAAGGCATGTCCCAGGGAAGAATGAAGACCCCAGCATCTGGACAGTGCCAGAGCTCCCAGGACACAGGAGTGGACAGGATGGACTGAGCACGGACAAGAGGCAGAAGGAGCACCCATCCTACCCTTGGTCATTTTTCATAGAAATGTTCTTCCATCTCAGAGCCACTTTGCTCAGACAGAGATAGACATGAAGATTGAGATGCTCTAGAACAGTGGTTCTCAACCTTTCTAATGCCGCAACCCTTTAATACAGTTACTCATGTTGTGGTGACCCCCAACCATAAAATTATTTTCGTTGCTACTTCATAACAGTAATTTTGCTACTGTTAATGAATCGTAATGTAAATATCTGTGTTTTCTGATGGTCTTAGGTGACCCTGCTAGTGGTTCTCAACCTGTGGGTCATGACCCACAGGTTGAGAACTGCTGTTATAGAGCAACAAAAATAATTTTATGGTTGGGGGTCACCACAACATGAGGAACTGTATTAAAGGGTCGCGGCATTAGAAAGGTTGAGAACCACTGCTCTAGAAGTTCCAATGGCCCAAAGCCCTCAGACCCGTCACCATCACAGAGGACCCACCCTGACCCAGAAAATACACCCCACTGATTCTATCTTGCACCAGCCACACTCCCACCCAGTGTCTTACCCCTGAAGGCCTGACAAATGCCCCACCTCCCATTCCAGAATGCATGGTCATCCAGTTTGGAAACAAGGCCATGTAAATGTCTGATACCCAGGCTGGGCATAAGCATTTGTTGTTCTATATGGGACCAGCCCAACCTGACCTAGCCAGCCATGCGGAATAGACCAGGCACAGCCAACCAGATAGGGAGATGCCCAGCAAACCATGCTCTATGGCGAGTGCTAAGCCAAGAACAGACTTAGCCAGGGCCTTCCATGAAGGCCCTGTTCCTTCCCACCTTTTGCATAGGTCAGTCTCTAGGTGTTTCCCCCACCCAGCCCCCCGCCTCATCCAAGCCCCACTTCACCCTTGAAGAAAGGTCAAGGCTTATGACACCAAACTCTAAACCTCACTCTCAGAGTCCCTCACACACTCATCTTCTTTTGGAGATTTTTCTCCCTAAATGAGTTTTCTCAAAAAAAAATTTTTTTTTTAATGTGTAAATCATACATTTGACTTACATGCAAAATATTAAAGAACTCAAAAGAAAACATGGACAAAAGATTTGGATTGACACTTTACCAAAGACGTTATATGAATGGCAAACACCTGAAAAGATGTTCAACATCATTAGTTAGTAAAGAAATGCACATTAAAACCACCGTGAGATTTCACTACACACCCTTTAGAATGGCAAAAACAAAAAGAAGCCTGATATACAAGTGCTGTTGAAGATATGGAGCAAAGGAATGCTCATGCTTTGCTGGTAGGAATGCAAAATGGTATACTTTGAGAACAGTTTGGTGTTTTCTTAAAACATTAAACACACACGTGCCATATGGAATACCATTCCCAGGTATTCCCACTCCATGAGAAATGAAGGCCTGTCTTCACATAAAAATCTGGACATGAATGTTGACAGTAGTTTTACTCTTAATTGGCAAAGACTAGAAACAACCCAAAAGTCCTTTAATGGGTGAATGGGTGAACACACTGTGGTGCATCCATCCACACAGTGGACTACTACTCAGCAAAAGAAAGGAATGAATTCCTGATACACACAACTTGAATGTATCTCAAAACATTATGCTGAGTGAAAGCAGCAGACTCAAAAGCTACATACCATAGGAGTCCATCTGACATTCTTGAAAAGGCACAATTACAGGCGTGCAGAGTTGTCTGGGGATGGGCTTGGGGGAGGGGTCCTAGAGGGGCAGCACAGAAGGTCACTGTTTGAGGAGACAAAAGTTCTCCTCTTGACTGTGGTGGTGAATACCCAACTATATGTATTTGTCTAAACCCACAGAACCTGTGCACCACAGAGTAAATTTTGCTATATGTAAATTTAAAATTACATTTTAAAAAAGTCCTTCTTATTCTGCCCAGAGGGCCCAGCTTCAATCTACCTCTTCCATAAAGACCCGTTATCTCCATGACTATAGCCCTGAAATCACTATTTTTTTCTGTCTTCCCAGATTTATCTCTCTCTTCCTTCCTCTCTTCCTCTGTCCCTCTCTTATTTATACACAGCACAATCAAAACCCTACCCATCCCTGCCCGGCCAGCATAGCTAAGTGGTTGAGCATCGACCTATGAACCAGGAAGTCAAGGATTGATTCCCAGTCAGGGCATGTGCCTGGGTTGTGGGCTCAATCCCCAGTGTGGGGTGTACAGGAGGCAGCCAATCAATGATTCTCTCATCACTGATGTTTCTATCTCTCCCTTCCTCTCCATTCCTCTCTGTAATCAATAAAGAAAAATTTAAAAACCACACAATAAAATGTTACTATAAATATAAAAAGTTTTTAAAAAAAAAACCCTGCCCTGGCTGGTTTGGCTCAGTGGATAGAGTGTCGGCCTGCGGACTGAAGGGTCCCAGGTTCGATTCCGGTCAAGGGCATGTACCTTGATTGCAGGCACATCCTCAGTAGGGGGTGTGCAGGAGGCAGCTTATGGATCTTTCTCTCTCATCATTGTTTCTGACTCTCTATCCCTCCCCTTTCATCTCTGTAAAAAATCAATAAAAAATATTTAAAAAAAAAACAAACAAGAAACCCTATCCATCCCACAATGCTTGCTCAAGTGACTCCTCCTCAGTGAAGTCTTCCCTGACTCCTCCCAGTTGCATCAGAATGAGTCATCTTTACCAGGCACCCCTTGTTTGTGCCTCTAATTAGTCCTTCTTTCATCTTATGGGTTGTCAGTGTATGCTTTCAGTCTGTCTCCCCTGCTGGATCACAAGAACCAGGTCTTTCCTCCACATTCCCCACACTGCACCTGGCACAGTCCAGGCACACAGTGGGTGCTCTGACACCACAATGGATTGGCTGAGGCCAGGTGCAAGTGGAGGTGGCTGATGCCAAGAGCACTGGGCTGGCAGTGCTGGGCTGGCAGTGTTCTGAGTGGGGCATCAGAAGCCACTGGTACTTCCCTTGCACAAGCAGCACCACTACTGCCTAAACCTTCAAATATCAGAAGAGACCTCTGCTCCATTCCAACGTGAGGTCATTCAGTATACGATGGAACATTTCTGAGAACACTTTTGCTTCCTCCATGCCACCCAGCACAATTCCAAGCCCCAAGCAGAAAGATGTTCGGCGCACACCTGTTGAAGGACCGGAGCCTCTCTTGTCATCAGGGTGCGTCATTTCTCACTTCCAGAAGGCTCTCTTTGCAGCAATAGCAGGTCAGGTCCATCTGCTCTGAGACAAGTCCATTATGTAGAACTCCCAGGCACAGGCACAGTGTACCGGTAACACCACAGGATCACTCTGTGACTGGGTTTTTCCAAGCACGTCACCAGACTCTCTTTATAAATTCTAGCTTGTCCAGGATTTAAGGACCATCTATAAGTGATTTATTTGATAAAAACGTATACAGTGATTAGTATTTGCCAGGCAAAAAAACTAAGCACTTTATAAACAATAACCAATTTAATCTTCACATCAACCACATGAGGTTGGCTCTACTAATATTATCATGCCCATTTTGCAGAGGAGAAAATAAGACACTGCAGTTAGATAACTTTCTCCAAAGCTATCCTGTCCAAACTTAGCCACTAGCTACTCGTGGCTGCTGAGCACTTGAAAAATGGCTAATTCAAACTGAGATGTGCTATTAAAGTGTAAAAGAACATATGCTAGATTTCTAACACTTTGTATGAAAAGAAGGTAAACTATCTCAATGGTTTTAAAGTATTGATTATATGTTTAAAAATATTTTAGGCATAGTAGTTTAATAAAACATATTATTAAAATTCATTTTAGCCCTGACCAGTTTGGCTCAGTGGATAGAGCACCGGCCTGCAGACTGCAGGGTCCTGGGTTCGATTCCAGTCAGGGGCGTGTGCCTTGGTTGTGGGCACGTCCCCAGTGGGGGACGTGCGGGGGGCAGCTGATGGATGTTTCTTTCTCATCGATGTTTCTAACTCTCCCTTTCTCTTTCTCTCTGTGAAAAATCAATGAAATATATATTTTTTTAAATTCATTTTACCACTTTCTTTACTTCTTAAATGTAACCCCTAGATGACTTAAAATTATATATCTGGCTTATGCCATATCTCTATTGGACAGCACAGGTCTGGAATCTGTGCTCCATGCTGGAGCCATCTTTCCCTGCCCTCGCCTTGGGGTGCAGCCTGTCCCTAACATCTATTCATGCAGCTGGTACAAAGATGATGGGGAGCCAGGCAGTAACTCCCACATCTCCCCTTTCTGTCACCTCTAACTGCCTGGACCCTGCCCCACCCCACTCCCATATCTCTCAGCCTTGCCTCCGGTAGGAATCCCAGAATGTCAAAGTGGGAAAATATCTCCCACAATGCCTACTACAATTCCTACTTGCTGCATGTGGAGAAACGGAGGCCCAGAAACACATGGATGACCTAGATGTCATCTGGTCCAATTTTCCACCCAGTGCAGAGACCTCCAAAGCATCCCTAATGAGTTCCAGGTAATGAAATTCTATGTAGTTCTAGGTGGTACTACGTAGTGAAACTGACTTAGAGCAAATGGAGCTGACTTACTATTGCTGCAAAGAGGGCCCGCCTTCTGGCAATGAGAAATGACACACCCTGATGACGGGACAGGTTCCAATCCTCATCTGCCCTCTGCTAAGACACAACACCAGCAAGCTCCATACTTAACAGGTCAGGGTGTATCCACCCTCCGAAAGCAGAGGTGACTCCCAAGGTGCCCTGAGCAGCACAGAGCTTAATGGACTAAGGTTCTGCTGACACAAATCCCACCACACCACTAGGCACAGATTCGGCTTAATGGGGTGGTGCGAAGACTCAGATCGACCTGGGTTCAAACTCCAACCCAAGCATCAATCTCTGTGGAACTTTTCTCCTCTTCTGTACAGTAAAGGTTAAAAAACAAAACAAACAAAAAACGAACCCTACCTCACAAAGATTAAAGGAGATGATGTAGGCAAAAATGTCTAGAATAACACCTGGTACCTAGTAGGCACTTCATAAATGCTCATTTCCCTTCCCCTTCCTTTGTCAAATAAAAGCCCAAATATGTTTTCACCAGAATTGATAGTTCCTATTCTATACTTATATAATTGATGCTCTGAACTTAAATGCAGGATTTTACACTTAAATCTATTAGAGTTCATCTTGAGGAACGTGTTCACATTGCTAGATAGCAAGTAATTTTTAATGGCTACAAGTTGAAAACAACTTTTAAAAGTATGGTAGCATACAGCTAAATAAATTAAGGCGCATTCTGCCTGGCCAAGTGTGGCTCTGTGGTTGAGCATTGACCCATGAACCAGGAAGTCACAGTTCGCTTCCCAGCCGTGGCATACACCTGGGTTGTGGACTTGATCCCCAGTTGGGGTGCATACAGGAGGGAGCCAATCAATGATTCTATCTCATCCTTAATGTTTCTATCTCTCTCCTCCTCTCCCTTCATCTCTCTGAAAAAGGAAAAAAGAGAATTCACTTAGTCTGTGCGAGGTTTATGTTAAAAAATAAATTTAAAAAATTAAGGGGCATTCATATAATGTAATATTATTAAGACCCTTACAATTATGGTTTTAAGTTATTTTTTATGACATGGGATATTGCTCACTGTATAGTATTCAGTAGGAAGAAAGGAGTATAATTGCAATTATTTAAAATATATAGTTTGCATGAACACAAATCTGGAGAGACCTATACCAAAATACTAACTGTGCCCATCCCTAAGTTGTGGTACTATGCACCATTTTGTTTCTCCTTTAACATATAAAGGTTTTCTACAATGAGCATGTATGAGTTTTAACAGGCAAAATGTTTTTTAATTTCATATTTATGCATTCTAGTCAATTAAGATTATTTAGAATCCTGCTTGCTGCCTTAAACACCCACAGAATCTATAGAGGATGAGAGAAGACAGTTCTGAGACACATTGCTGGAGACCTCCCCCCAGGGTGATGTGAGCTCCATTCAGTACCCAGGGTAACCTTCCAACCAGGTACAGATCCATTGTACTGCTGTATCAGCCAGATCATACTTACTTCTCTCAAACCTAAGAAAATCATTAGACTCAAAGTTCTTACTGAACATTCCTCCATCCAAACTATATTATTTTCCAAGACTTGATAGAGTGAACATGTGGTGGCTATTAGTTACCTCAACTTCATTTTGAAGTCCCCATAGATTTTTTTGTTCAAATATCTGACCTGGAATTTGGGGGGATCAACAAGAAGCCTAACAGCCTGCCATTTCCAGGATCCCCATCTTGCTACATTTAAGAAATCAATCAGGGCGGCATTTGTTATTTTGCCGCTCTTACCTCCTCCCAGACCCTGGAGTGATTCCGTGATCACTCCTACAGCTTCTCAGGACCCCAAAAACCTGACCTGTAAGAGTCTGGCAACCTGAACTCAAGAAAAGCAAAAGCAACTCAGTGTGGTCTGATCCTCTTTTCTCCCACAGTCCTCCTTAACCTTTTCACAAAGTCTGTTCTACCCTCACAAAGATCAAGGCAAGATAAGAGACTCTGCCTCCCAGAACATTCCACCACCTGCTTCAAGCAGGAATCTCCCCCTGACTGTCTTGTGTCTTCTTGCTTTGCCTGTGCAAAAAAAAAAATCCCTTTATGTTGTCCAGCTGATCCAGGCCTGTTGCTTCCCCACCCAGAGCGCTGCCCACTGCACAAATTGCCTCCCCAGTCAACTATTACTCAAGGCTTAACGCCAAGATGGAGATCATCCAGGAAGAAACAAAAGTAGCCTTTTATCCGGCCAGAAAGATTCACGCAGACATCTCAAGGGGCTTGAAGGGAAGGGGAAGACCTGGCTCTGGCAGGGGTGAGCTGGGCAGTAGTGGAGGCTGTCAGGTATCACACAAAATGCCTTTGTTAGTAAGACACAAAGCAGAATGCTCTGCCAAATAATGGACTCTACGCAGCTCAGGTTTCACTGAGTCAACAGCCCCCTTAAGAGGAGAGGCCCACCCTATGTGTCATCAGCCCCTCCCCAGTGCCCTTTGCACTGATCCCAACACCCTGTCCTTCCTTTCGGCCGGATATGCAATCCCATCCCCCAGGACGGTCACCCAGCCTTAGCACAGCTCCCATTTCCTGCCCCTGGTGACTCCTCTGAAGTCTATTGTTCCCATGAAGTTTGGGTCAAAGGAAGTTGCGTTCCCACCCATGGGGGCCCGCCTACCCTCAGCACCGCCAAGGAGCTGGCCCACACCACGGGGAGCCAGGCCCATGCTCCTGCCTTTCCGTGAGCCTGCCAGTATTAAAGACAGGAGGGGTGGGTACAGACCTTAGGGACTGGAGTTTTAGTGGGAAAGTTTCCAAAGATCCAGTCGCTACGAGCTGAAGGCTCCAGGACCATGTCACATAGATGATTAGAATCTCCCCAATATCTAAATGGAAAACCCAAAAGTAAGGGAAGAACTGTCATTTCAGAAGAGGTCAAAGCTAATCTGGAATTAAAACATAGGAGAGTTGGTGCCCTAGCTGGTGTTGCTCAGTGGTTGAAGCGTGGGCCCACACAGGGTCACGAGTTCAATTCCCAGTCAAGGGCATGTACCTGGGTTACAGGTTCAATCCCTGGTCCCAAGTCAGGGCTTGTGTGAATGGCAACCGACTGATAATTGACGTTTCTCTTTCTCTTTCCCTCTCCCTCTCCCCCTCTCTCTCTGTCTCTACCCCTTCCTCCTTCCCTCCCTCTCACTCACTGTCTCTCCCTTCCACTCTGTAAAAAAATAAATGAAAAAAAAATCCTCAGGTGAGGATTAACAAAAAAAATTTTTTAATAAATAAGGTAAAGCATAGGAGCCAGAGACTGTGCTGCCAGGGACAAAGCCCTGCCCCCACCTCCACCTGGGCCCCAGAGCGGTTAAAGTGAGGGGGGAAAGGGGGATGAAGAGCAGCTGTTCAGCTCCAATTTCAGGGCTTTAAAGGGAGCTCTCCTCCCAACCCCTGCCAACAAAGGGTCATGGAGGGCAAAGGAAGGCAGGCTAGGTAGAGCCATCCCTACAAGTCCTGAATTTCCTGGGACTGACCAGAACAACAGGAAAGTTAGCGGAGCAAAGTGGTGGCCCATGTCCTTCACCTCCACCAGAGGAGAGAAGCCACAGATTAGGCAAAAAGTATTGCTCTGTGACAGTCACTAGCACAAGACTCCAGAATGGAAACCACAGGAGACGGTGATAATCTGCATCCCAGGAGACCTTAGAAAGATAGAGACCGTCTCCATCTGGCTGAGTCATGTACAGACCAGCAAGGAGAATGGAGGGTGCATTTTAAAGACCTCTTAAGGGCCCCTTCCAGAGGTGGCATTCTCAGATTACACAGTTCTGTGCTTTTTGCTGGTTTGGAGAGGAGTATTTCTGCCTCCTAACAATCTTATCTGAGCCACAAGATGACAGACGTCACCCAAGTCAAACTGTTGTGGCTCCACCCCTGTAAGATGAAGGTGACTGGGGGTCTGAGCATTGGGATCCACAGAGCGGAAGACAGAATGCAAAGTGAAAACAGTGGGTTCTAGTCCCAGGCCTGCAACTCCTTGGTTGTGCAAGTTTAAGCAAGATACTGTCCCTCTAGGGACCTCAGTTTCCCTGTTTTACTTCTAAAAAATATATTTTTATTGATTTCAGAGAGTAAGGAAGAGGGAGAGAAAGGAACATCAATGATGAGAGCATCATTGATAAGATGCCTCTTGCACACACCCCCACTAGGGACCAAGCCCACAACCCTGGCATGTGCTCTGACCAGAATCTTACAGTGACCTCCTGGTTCACAGGTCAACACTCAAGTACTGCCAGGCCAGTTTCCCTGTCTTTAAAATAAGGGAGCACGAAGCTGACATTAGAGTGCCCAATAATGTTCAACAGGTTTACCCTGCAGTCAAGGCAAAACTGGAATTAGAACATAGGACTTGGAGGCAAAAGCCCCTGTGATGAAGCCTGTCCCCACCTGCACTTGGCCCACAAGCTATCCTGATTCCTAAGGATGAAGAGCATGGTACAGGGCCTGGCCTATAATAAACGCTCAATTCAGGTTTGCTAAATAAACATGAATGAACAGGGCAGGGTCCAGCAAAGGATGTTCAGAGAAGGCCCCAGGAAAAAAGAGGTTCCATGCTGAAATAAGCTTGGGGAGCACTGGTTACTGAGTCCCCAGGAAATGCCATGCACTGTGCTAGGTACTTTGCAAACATCGAAATTTCGCAACAAACTTTTTGGATGTATATCAACTAACCCCCTCCCATATTACTCATCAGAAAACAACCTGAGAGTCTCAAACATAGTGAGGTAATGGCCAGCATGGTACACAGGTATGTCTGACCACAAAACCTCTACCCTTTCCACACTATCAATGCTGCCTTTAGACCAGACACCCTTAAAGCCCCGGCCACACACCTGGCCTAAGAAGGTTAAGAGTGAGGAGGGTCCCACCAGAACATTTGCATCCTCAGAGTGCATGGAGGACCAGTGACCAGAGTTCCCATCCCAATGAGAGTGTCTTGTTCCTTCCTTCCAAGAAACCCTAGAAAATATGCCCATATCATCATGTTGTGGGAATGCAGAACCCTGAGGTCAGTCTGCCTATGTGCCCTAACTCCCACCCCACATACTATGTCACTTCCCCTACCCAGTTCACTCCTTGAAAATATTTCTGATAGTAACACTCTAAGAGAAAATTGAAAGCAAAGCAGAAAGAGATGAGGCTACTGAGACAACCAGTGGGGTCTCCTCCTGCTCAACTAGCAAATCTAAGGCAGCCCTTCCCTCCCATGCTGGCACTGTAGCATTCACGAAATGTGCTAGTCATTCTCCTTGCCACAAGAAAGTGTAGGATGGTCTAGAAAGTTGTAAAGAATTAAGGGTTCATCCATTTGACTGCATGGGCAGCTCCAAGGAGAACTGGACCAATAGAAAGTAGTTGTGGCTGGCATACATGGATTCCTCTTTGCCCTTGGGGCCAACTTTAAAAGCGTTGTCTATACAAGTCTCCAGATTCAAATGGTCTCCTCCCCATAATCTTCCCCAACTCTAATGATCAATAACCCATCCCATCAACAAGTGACAAAGATCTCAACTTCCTTTGGTCTTCACCACCAACTTGTTCTCTACTGCTCCAGGTAAGAACAGAACCCACTCTCCCTCAGAAAGACAGCTTCCTTCCAGCTCTGCCCAGTTCAGGGGAATGGTGCCTGGGGGCCACAAGCTCCAACAATCAGAGACACTGTCTCTGGCCTACAGTTACCCACGGAGGAAGAACAGTCATGCCCCAAACCAACATCCTCACAGAAAAAGACACACTTAGAAACACATAGTACTCGGACATTCACAGTTTCACAGCACTTTTCTCAAGTGGAAATATACTCGGACAAATACGCCTCCTAGGCCAAATTGACTCATGTGAAAGATACCACCCTCACATACACGCAAAGCTAAGAAGACAGGACAGTCAGACTACTTCACATGAGCTCACCAGAACACCCTTTACACATCTGTGCACAGAGAGGGTGTTACTGAGAAATGTTTGCTTTGAGGCTTGGGCGCCTCCAGTCCCCATCAGGGACACAACAGGCTTCTCAGCCCTGTAGAGCAGGGACCTCATTACAGGTCCTCTTTGCTCTCCCAAAGCTTAGCAGTTAACAACCAACACGCCTACCTCCAAAAGGACCCAGCAGGATAAGAGGCGTGGATGCTGGGCCTCTTCCATCGCCGGGGTTCTCAGTTCTGCCTCTGGTCTTTTCAGCTCCCCACGCTCCCTTTTCCCAACGCCCCTCGTACCTCACCCCGACCCTGCAGTCCGCAGAGCCTCCACGTGCCCGCTCTCTCCCTAGTCCATCCGGGTTGGAGCGCCTCGCGCGCCCCTCACCCCGATGCCTGCCCGCAGGCGAAGGGCTAACCCTCCCTCACCTCCCCGCGCCTTACCGGTACCAGAGTGAGGGGAGGTGCGGTGGCTGCGCTAAGCCAGTTCCACGGAGTCCGTCCCGTGCGCTAACTCTTGAAGCCGCGGCCCCGCCGAGTTCCCGAGCGCGCGGCGCTGGCTCTGCGGGGAAGGAGGGGGTCAACGCGAAGACCCGGCCCCCGCCCGGAGGCCGACCCGCTGGGCGGAGAGGAAGGCGGGGCCGCGAACCGGGCCGCCCCAGCGCACCCGAGCCCAGCTCGCCGCCACCCAGCGGCTTGCGGAGCTGCGCGGCGCGGCGTGGAGGGAGGAGTTTTCCCAGAACGGGACTGCCGGGAAAGCACGGGAGACCCCTATTCCAGGAGCGGTGAGTCAACGGCCCAGAGGAAGGGAGCCGGGGAAACGGGCCGGAGCCGGGGAAACGGGCCGGGTCCTCGAGGGGCGGGGTGGGGGGGATCAGGAGCGCGGTCGGGCCGCCGAGGGAGCGGGGAAGAGAAGTTGCGGAGCCGGCGGGAGCCCGGAGTCCGGAGCGGAAAGGTGCGAGCGGAGCGCACGGCCGGGGCGCGGTGGGCCGGGCACTCACCTGGGGTACCCGGCAGCAGGCGCGGGGGCCGGAGCTGCGGGCCCTCCCACCCGCTGCCTGGAGTTTGAAAGGAGGGAGCCTGGAATGTGCGGAATGAGGGCTGGTATGAGCTGCGCGCAGCTGAGGAGGGAGCTTGAGGGAGTGGCAGCCCGGGCCCCTCGGGGTGGAGTCTGGGACGCCGGCCAGCGGGGGAGGGAGCCGGGCGGGAGAGGGGCGGAGGGCGCGGAGCTGACGCCCTGGTACGCCGACCCCCAACTTTGACCTCAGTTTCTGGATCCGGCCTCCGTTGCTCCCCGCCCACAAGCGCTCCTTTGATCTCTTGGCCGGACTCTCCCTCCTCCCCAAGCCCCCGGTTCCTGCCCCTCCGGGCGGAGTGACCAACTCTAAAACAGGAGCTGAAAACCTTCCTCTTAGCCAGAGCGAGGATGTCTTGTGGGGGAGACAGGGTCCAGCTACGCGACTAGCCACGGGATTCGCAGCCGGCCACCTCCACGTCTACGGACGACATCCCTCCGCACAAGTCCGGGAAAGGCCGCGGCAGAGGCGGGCTGCGAGCGCGCAGGAAGGGCTGCTCCTTCCCTGCGGCTCCCACCGGGGACATTCACTCCGGGGAACCAGGAAGCAGGAACTCCCGGGCTCTAGTCCCAGGCCCGCGGCCAGTGCCCCCGCGCGTGCCCTCCCAGCATTAGTCCTTCTGTCTTTCTCTTTTGTCCCTCGCCAATCTGCAGAGATGTCACTACAAAGAGTAAGCACTCTTTGGAAAAGGAGTAACTCAATATTTATTCAACAGGTATTATGTGTCCACCAGATGCTGTGAAAACAATGAAGGATAAGACCTCAGCACCTATCCTGGAAGAACTTATCATTTAGCCGGGAAGAACACTGTCATAACGTGGGAGTCTGGGTTTTAAACAAACACACCAGAAGAATTTAGTATCTTGAGAGATGCTAGAACCTCACTGAACTCCTGTTTGGAAGTCTTCAGAACACTTTGGTTTAAAGTAATGTGTTATCACATTACCTCTGTCTTCCACCTTGTTGGGAGGGTAAAACCAAAGGAGTTTAGGCTTTTCCAAAAATCAAATCCAACCTTTTTGGGCTGTGTCACTTAGCTTTGAATTTCGATGGTTGTCCAGATCTTATCTCCCTCATCAAACAGAAACTTCCTGGAAGACTGAGTAAATGTCTGATTTATCTCTCACCCAGCACCAACTTGGTGTCTGGGATAGATAAGTACATGAAAAATATTGAAAAAATGAAAAATGCTATCACAGAGGATATTGAAAAGAAAATGCTATAAGTGCCAAAGTTGTTTCTACAAGAGGTATTCCAAAGATGTTTTGAACCATGAAAGCATCACTGGAGGAAGTATCCAATCTCATAAGGGAAGAGTGAAGGCAGCAGCTCTCATTAGCATATATAAATTCTGGTATGCTTGTTAAATAGTGAGTCACAGGAGGACCTGGCCACACCTCATACACATGAAAAGATTGCAATACAGGACAGTATATAGGCATTAGCCCTTTAATATAATAATCATTTGTTGAGTGTCTGTTGACTGAGCACCATGCTAAGTGCAGGGGTAGGTCCCTGCCCTCCCCTCAAGAAGTTCACAATCTAGGTAGGAAGATGAGACAATTATAAAGTTCAATGGAAAAACCAAAGTAAGGAACACTGAAATTCAAATTACAGAGTGGACATTGACCTAGCTCTTCAAGGATAAATGAGAATTTACCAAATTAAGACTGGAATACTGCCTGGCCTGTGTGGCAATGTGGTTAATTGTCAAACTATGAACCAGGAGGTCATGGTTCGATTCCCAGCCAGGGCACATACCCAGGTTTCCAGCTGGATCCCCAGTGGGGAGCATGCAGGAGGCAGCTGATCAATGATTCCCTCTCATCATTGATGTTTCTACCCCTCTCCCCCTTCTTTCAGAAATGAATAAAAATTTTAAAAACGACTAAAATAACCACAAAGGTATGGTACAGAGGGGTGGTTAGGAGAAGTCTTGTAAACTAGTGTGGCTAGAGAATAGGAGCTGGGGAGAATAGGTTACAGTGAGTGCCATGTTGTAAAGATCATTGGATTCCATGCTGAAGAGTTTGGGTATCAAAAGGCCCTTTACACACAGGTGTGACATAACCAGTACCAACATCAGAAAGACCCCTCCGGCAACAGTGTCAGGGCTGGATTGGATAATCAGGTGCCTTAAACCCAGGCAGTGGTCCTGAGGCTGATGTGGGAAAGGGTGTAGGAAATAGTCCAGAGGTGAAATAAACAAAAACAAGTGGGCTGTGAGGGTGAGAGAAGAAACAAAAATCACTGAATTTTGACAACTGAACTATTGGTGGTACCATTAACTGAGACAATCCAAATAAGTAGAAACAGGGTGAGGTGGTAGGTGGGTCTAGCCAGGTTCAGAGGATTGTTGGGAAGGCAGGACAGAGCCTAGGGTGGAGACAGAACAACCTTTGAGTGTCACTTCAGCAAGGACTACTGAGAGGAAATTTGGAGATCAGACTGAATTATTCCCTCCAAATTTTAACTCTCAAGCCTGTAACTGATGCTAGCTGCAATGGTGTGACCTCAGGACTTCAGCCTCCTGGTCTATACCCTTACAGGCTTCTAGAGAGCTCTGTGCTTTCAGAAATGGCATGTTCCGAAGTTGTTGAGGTCCCACTGGGTAGAGGAAAGTTCTTAGATGTAGAAATTGTGAAGGGTGAAAGACCGATTTTATACTGGTTTTTATGTCTTGCCCTTACTAGGGGTATTTACCTTTAATAGACAGGACTTTTGTTCCTTGACCCTCGGGAATGCATCTGTTGGTGGAAATATTTCCTCTCTCTGGATCCAGCTCAAAGAGATGCTTATGGCTGCCCTCAAATTACAACATATAGTCCACAACTCCTCTCACTTCTTAGTGATCCAGACCACCTAGTCCTCACTCAGGCTTGCTGAGGAGTGGTGCAGAAAGAGGTGGGTGTGGTCAGAGCCCCTCCTGATGTAGGGAGGGTATCTGTGTTGTCTCTACTCCAAAATGAAAGTCAAAAATCATACTAATTAGCCCTAACCGGTTTGGCTCAGTGGATGGAGCGTCAGCCTGTGGACTGAAAGGTCCAGGGTTTGATTCCAGTCAAGGGCATGTACCTTAGTTGCGGGCACAGCCCCAGTGGGGGGTGTGCAGGAGGCAGTTGATAGATGTATCTCTCATCGATGTTTCTGACTCTCTATCCCTCTCCCTTCCTCTCTGTAAAAAAATCAATAAAATACATATTTCTTAAAAATCATACTAATTACTCATGTTGTTTGGTATAATTTTCATTTCTTTAATAAATTTTGTTTTTCCAACCTCTGTGGTCACAATTACACAAAATACCCTTATGATACTGTGTTAATCAAATTCAATCACCTCTATACCCTGGCCGGTGTGACTTGGTTGAGTATTATCCCATGTACCGAGATGTTTTAAGTTTGATGCCCAGTCAGGGCACATGCCCAGGTTGTGGGCTCATGCAGGAGGCAGCCAGTCAATGTTTCTCTCTCTCTCTCTTAAAATATCAGTAAAAACACATTTTTAAAAATTCAACCACATCTACGTGATGAAATAAATTCTTTACAGTTATTAATAACCATGTTTTTTAATAAGCCAACTGTAGAGATGTTGAGCAGGTAGTTAGATAACACTTGCAGAGCTAAGGAAAGAATTTCAGACTGTGGGAGATGTCAAATGTAAAATGGGAGTTATTCAGTATGAAGAGTGAAAAAGAAGATTAAAAGAACATGGGTCCCTGGAATACTGTATATACTCAAAACATGTTGATAAAATTTCTTAATGTGCAAATTGTCCGTGTATAGGGGACTAGTTAAAAACACTACGGTGCGCCCCAGCCATGTAGCTCAGTTGGTTAGAGCATCAGCCTGCTATGACAAGGTTACAGGTTTGATCCCAGGTCAAGGCACATAACAAGAAAACCAATGAGCCCTGGCCTGTGTAGCTCATTTGATTGGAGCACCATCCATGCACCGAAAGGCTGCCAGTTCCATTCCTGGTCAGGGCACATACCCAGGTTGCAGGTTCGATCCCTGGTCAGGGTTCATTCGGGAGGCAACCAATCGATGTTTCTCAAATCAATGTTTCTCTCTCCCTCTCTGTCTAGAATCAATAGAAACATACCTTTGGTGAGGATTTTTTTTTAAAGTAGCAATATTTTTTTAAAAGAATCAACTAAAAAAAGAACTAAAAAAAAAAGAATCAACTAAATATATAAATAAGTAGAGCAACAAAATCAATGTTTCTTTCCTCTCTCTCTAAAATCAATAAATAAAAACCACTATGCAACTTCCCACAATGAAATACTGTGGAGGATAAGTAAGTATGAGGAAGGGCTGCATTTATTGACATGGGAATTATCTCCAGGATATATCAACTGAAAAAGCAAGCTACTGAACAGAGTATATAATGTGCTACCTTTTGTGAACAAAGGGTAGGAAATTACAAATATGTTTTTATTTTTGCATAAAGAAACTGGAATCTAGAAGTGATTAACTATTCGAGTAGGACAGGGCAAGGGAAACAAGAGGGGACAGATGGAACAAGGCTTTATATAGTCTTTAAACTTTGCTTTGTTGTTGTTTTAAATATATTTTTATTGATTTCAGAGAGGAAGGGAGAGGGAGAGAGAGAGAGAAACATCGATGAGAGAAAAATCATTGACTGGCTGCCACCTGCACACACGCCTCCCCCCCCCCCCCCCGCCCCCCAAACTGGGGATGAGCCCACAACCCAGGCATGTGCCCTTGGCCAGAATTGAACCTGGGACCCTTCACTCTGCAGGCCAATGCTCTATCCACTGAGCCAAACCACAACCCAGGCATGTACCCTTGACCAGAATCAAACCTGGGACACTTCAGTCTGCAGGCCAACGCTCTATCCACTGAGCCAAACCACTAGGACACTGCTTGTTGTTTTTTTAAAAATATGTTTTTATTGATTTTGAGAGAGAGGAAGAGAGAGATAGAAACATCGATGAGAACCATCATCAATTGGCTGCCTCTTGCAGGAGCCCTACTGGGAATTGAGCCAGCAATCTGGGTGTGTGCCCTGATTGGAATTCAAACCAGCAACCTCCCTGTGCACAAGATGATACTCCACCAATTGAACCACATCGGCCAGGCAAGTAATTTTTTTTTTTTAAATCCTCACTGGAGAATATGCTTTTCATTGACTCTAAATAGAGAGGAAAGAAGAGGTAGAGGGATAGAGAAACATTGATGTGAGAAAGAAGCATCGATTAGTTGCCTCCCAAATGAACCCCAATCGGGTATGGAACCCAAAACCTGGGTATGTGCCCTGACCAGGAATTGAACCAGGAATCAAACCTACAACCCTCAGTGCATGGGATGATGCTCTAATCAACTGAGCCACACCGGCCAGGGCTAGTCTTTAAATTTTTTAATTTATTACTATTTAAAATTTATATCTATATATCTGATACATAAGACTGACCAAAAGCAAAATCATTACTTTTTTAAAGTAATATTTTTATCTTACATTTAGTTTGTCCAGAGCATGCCTTAGTACCCTAGAAATTGCATTTAGACTCCACTTTAAAAAATCTTGATCTAATTCCTAGCTCTCGCCTGCCTGTCACCCTCTTTTCCTCTCAGACCATTCTTCCTTCCTAACTCCTGCCCCAAGACTACAGAGGAGAGAGTACTACTGGATTACTACACTCGGAGTCCTTGAAAATCATAAACAGAACCTGAGTAGATAGTGCTTAACTACATGTTAAAACCCCAGGCTTGCCCTGACCGGTCTGGCTTAATGGATAGAGCGTCAGCCTGCGGACTGAAAGGTCCCAGGCTTGAGTCTGGTCAAGGGTACATGCCCTGGTTGTGGGCTCAATCCCCAGTAGGGGGTGTGCAGGCAGCAGCCAATCAATGATTCTCTCTCATCATTGATGTTTCTATCTCCCTTCCTCTCTGAAATCAATAAATAAATATATATATATATTAAAAAAAAAAACAACGAGGCTTAAGAATCACTGTTAAACCGAAATGTGTAGTAAAAGGTGGTAATTTGACTGGGAACACTCCCACTGCCATTCCCCCCACCCCCACCAGCTGTACTCTCTGTGTAGTCCACTCTCTTTCCTTGCACTCCAAAGCCAGACCCAAAGGCAACATGCAAAGGAGCTTGGGCCTGATGGACCAAATAACTAGGCAGAGCCAGAACAAGTCAGAGAGACCCATTTCATATTTTTAAAACTTCCATTAACATCAGGGCTATTTTGGCCTGGGCTGTTCCTTCAAGTAGAAATGGAGAGATGGTACAGAGTAAGGAATGTAGGGTAGGATCAGAACTGAGACTAGAACATGGATATTTAATTACCCAGAAAAAAATATGTTTTTCATTCTTCTCAACATAGTCCCTGGAAAACCATCTAAAATTGTTTTATGAGCATTTACAAATTATTTTATGTGACTGGATGGCTAAAATAATAAACTGAGATGCACTGTTTTATTTTAAAAGAACATGAATAAACATAATATTTGCCACCATCCTATGTGCCAGATCCCAGGCATTTTACCTGGACTACCTCAACTGGTTTCTACACTCTAGAAATATTACTGTCTCCATCCTTCAGAAAAGAGTCATGTCATAGCACAATTCTAGTGGAAACATTGTAAGGTCCAGTCCTTGAAGTCACCCTGAGCGCTTGCTAACTCCCTCATTGGGTTGCAGAATCTGTGCTATTCACTTTAACACATTTGTAATGTGCATCCTTGGCCAGTAGGTGGTGCCATGAAACCATCTGTGGCATAATTAGGGCTTGCCTAAAGTTCTGACAGCATCAATGGCAAATCCTGCATTTACTGTGGCATCCTTTTTTGTGGAGAGGAATTATGTGTTGGTCTATAAAGAAGACTGTAAGACTTTTAAAGAACATACAGTGACTATGATAACTAGGAAACCAAAGTGGGAAGAGGAGACAAAAAATCCAACATGCAGTTGGTCAAGAAACGTTATGACGGGTGGACGGAATCTGGTCAGTCTTTGGCAAGCCCTTAGCTAGGGTCCACATGAGGAAATTTAAAAGAAGACTATAGACTGGAAAGAAGAAGACATCAGACATATGGCATGAGTACACAGGTAGGAGCCATTCTATCCAGAGGGGGAGCTGAGGCTGAGGAAAAGGGCAGCTTGCAGCATCCCAGCATTTTCTCCATGGAGCAAGATGTCTCCAGTGATTGGGGAAAAACAGCTTTAAGGTCCTGCACTTCCTCAGCGTAAGATTATACTTCTCCCACTTTGTGCACACCCACCATTCCAGAATCTCCCCTCTGGTTCCTTAGCTCAAGTACACACGGTCTTTTCCTAAGGTCTGTACATTCTGCCCCAAGCAGTATCTTCAGCCATGAACAACTTGTAGCTGTCCAGAAGGTAACCACAGATCAATTCAAAACATATTTATAGGAATTCCAGACTGTTGCCAGCATGAGTGGGGAGAACCATGGCATTCAAAAATTGAAGATCATGTAATTCAATTGACAGATGAGGAAAGAGGCATATAACAAATCACTGGCAGAAAAAGAGCCAGAACCCAGGGATTTTGCCTCAGTTAACTCATCACTTCATTTCTGCACCTGTAATGCTATTTAAAGCAGTGGTCGCCAACCGGTGGTCCGTGAGGCCTGAAAGGTTGGCAACCACTGATGTAAAGGAAGCAACTTGATGCTAGTTTTTCTTTTCTTTTTCTTTCTTTCTTTCTTTCTTTCTTTCTTTCTTTCTTTCTTTCTTTCTTTTCTTTCTTTCTTTCTGATTTCAGAGAGGAAGAGATAGAAACATCAGTGATTAAAGAATCATCAATTGGCTGCCTCCTGCATGCTCCACACTGGGGATCAAGCCTGCAACCCAGGCAATGTGCCCTGACCAGGAATCGAACCATGACCTCCTGTTCTAAGTCAGTGCTCAACCTCTGATCCACACCAGCTGGGCAATACTTGCTTCTTTTATGATTCACTAAACTTCCGATCAAAAAGAACCTTTTGCAGGCCTGTTTTAGATTTTTAAATAACATTTGCTGATAACTTTCATGTCAATAATCACTGATATTATTCCTGGTCATTGGAAATATATAAAACTGGCCCAGCTGGTGTGGCTCAGTGGTTGAGCTTCGATCCATGAACCAAAAGGTCCTCAGTTCAATTACCAGTCAGGGCACATGCCCGAGCTGCAGGCTCAGTCCTCAGTGGGGAGCGTGCAGGAGGCAGCCAGTGGATGTTTCTCTCTCATCAGTGTTTCAATCTCTCTCTCCCTGTCCCTTCCCCGCCCCCCTTTTAAAAATATATATTTTTATTGATTTCAGAGAGGAAGGGAGAGGGAGATAGAAACATCAGTGATGAGAGAGTTATTGATCAGCTGCCTCCTGCACACCCCACACTGGGGATCGAGCCCACAACCCAGGCATGTGCCCTCACTGGGAGTCAAACCATGAGCCATGCTGGCTGGGCCCTTCCTCTCTTTAAAATTTCTAAAAACATACATATTTTTTAAAGTATATAAAACTGGCCCGACTCTATGAGAGCTTATAGTGATGCTTCCTTGAAGATCAGCCCACTATTGCCAAGTGATGAAATGTATTATTACAGAACATGACAGAAGGAGCTATGTAACAGATGGGACTTTGAAAAGAAGAATGGCGACACCTCGTTTTTATATAAATTATTTTTTTATTTCTATAGCATACAAAAGGTATAAATACAACTTACGTAAAACCAATCACCTACACATTCAAGCAGCAAGTACATAAAGCTGGGGTATAAATCTCTTAGCCAGAGTGAGCAGGAAGAAGCAGGGTTAGATCTGGTCAGGCCATGAGACTCCCTTCTCCAGATGTTGTCAATTACTGCATCCAGAGATAACTGAACAGCTTTGTTTTCAAGGAGGGCAGCTCATTTGACAGTACATGAGGAAGGCGGTGCCAGAGGTCTGAAGGGCTTTGGGCACTTCTATGAAGGAGGCACTTGATGGGAAGCAGGCATGCCTGAGATAGAAACCAATCTTGTCAAAACACAGCAAGGACTTTCCAGCGGGGGACAAGGGCCTTTTCATCTCCCAGACTCCTGCTTTCACACTGCTATTTGAAGTGGAGCACAGGGCAACAGGAAGCAAAGGCAAAAAGGAAGTCCACAGAAGGGAACCAGAATGGAGCAATAGCCACTGATTCCTTGCCCCATTCTGGCAAACAGCTAAATGCACAAAGGCTTGGGAGCTGAGCAATACTGAATGCAGAACTCAAAGGTATTGGATTCAGACACACTCTGAGACTAGTGAGCTGGTAGCAGAGTCATATTTTGTTGGGAGGTGCTAATAACCTGAACTTAGCAAAACTCATGATCCGTGAGGAAGAGTGACAAGAGCTTGATCTGTACCAGTGAACTAGGCTTTAGGGAGCTGATAATATTTATGTCAAGAAGAAAGACCCAACGTTCTGCCCAACAAGGTCCACAGAGCTCACACTCAGCTGGCTAGTCCTCACCAAGCCGCGCCTGCCACCACCCTTGATAATGACAATGGAAGTTTTGATACATAATGATCTCTTCTTACATGGTCTAAAGGCATGTGTGTCCTTCTATACTAATGTCTCCATAGTTACATAGCTGTGGGAGGCACTCCTGGATTGAAAGTGAAGGCAAATGTCAAATTACTCTCAGTCTTAATTAGACTAAATCACCTCTTAGGTTTGTTTTCAGTCTAAACTGAAATTAACACAACTATATAAAATTCTCACATCACTGATCACAAATTTGGCCATAGCCACTCTGACTGAGATTGGTGCCGGCCAATCTGCTCTGAGGGAAGAAAGGGAAGAGGGGGACTGCAACATCAGTACCTCCAAGCATCATGGGGACTGTGAGGTAACTCTTAAGAAACAAGTACCAAACTCCCTGTGATGAAGACAATACAATTCTAGGCTAATTTCCTACTGTGCATTAGTTCTTCTCTCAGGGTAGGTAAAGTGGCTAGCAGTGCCTTGCCCCATGGGTGTGTCAGGTAGGATAGCAGAATTAAGCCACCTGTGTGGACAAAATTATCACAGACTTTGGGTTTCCCAGTTCTGATGGTAAATGATATCCTAGGAACCATCGTCACCAAAACAAGGTAATGCTTTGTAACTGTGAATGCAGCCGAGTGACTCTTTGGATCCAATCTGCTATTGCTTCCTAGAGATACCCATTTCCCACTCATATAAGCTCATGATGACAAGCCCATTTTGGAAATGCCCAAGTCCAGCGAGTACAGATACACACCAGAAGCAGAGGTTGGGAAACTATAGCCCACAGGCCAAATCTGGCTGCTGCCTGTTTCACTGGAACACGGCCACACTCACTCATGTGTGAACAGACTAGGGCTGCTTTCGCAATGATAGAACTGGGTAATTACAAGAGAGACGATCTGGCCATTTATTGAAAACATTTGCAGACCTAGAGACTAAAGTGAATTTAAGGAACTGTCCCTTCTCTGAAAAGGTCTTCAAAAGAGAGACCCAAGCATCTAATTATTAGAACCTGATTCTAGCTGCAAGTTTCCAAGCACAGGAAATCCAACTTTTGAGGCACAGAATCCGTTAGGGGCAATAACCTCAGGAGTCAGAATGTGTTCTGGACAAGAACCTTCCTGTACTTTGAATAATGTCTCACCTATGTTAAACTGCACCCCTTGACCAGATCTGTGAAAGGCAGAGAGGTGTGTGTGTGTACATATGTATATATGTACATACATATACGTATAGCTACATATACATACATATATTCGGGGATTATTCCAAGAAGGACAGACTGTCTCTTTTTATGCCCTGGGCCAAGAGTCAGGGAGGCAATATCTGCTCCCAAAAGCTCTGTAGTGAGAAAGTCCAGCTGTGTACATGCTTCTCTCATTCACATGCCAGCTTACTGTCAAAGCTAGAAAGCCCAATGGCGAAGGCCTGGAGTGCACAAAGCGGGTAGTTGTAGTCCAGAGTGAACACATCGTCTGCCACACGTCCAAACTGCATGACAATATAGTCAGCTAGAAACAGAGAGAAAATATGATGTTAGAAGATAATGTGGTTGTACTGGGGAAAGCTTCCAAATAGGTCAGTTAATCAGCAGGTCTCTTTAAAATGGGCAACTTTTAGAAGAATGGAAAGATTTGTTAAAAAGAGTATCTGCTAACTATGAGCAAAGTTTCTATTATGATTCCTCTCAACTACAGGGAACGGGAGGCTCCTCCTGACCAGATGAAAGGGAAAGAGGAGAGAAAAGTCGAGAGCAGCTGGCTGGGGACAGTGCAAGCTCCATGAGCTAGAGCTGGTAGGAACCTTTACTGGGTGAAGGTCATTTGCATTTGCTTCCCAAACAGCCTCCTCTACGACTTCTCTGGTTGGCCACAGGGAGAAATCTCTCACACTCTTCAGCCCTCCTCAACACAGAAGTTCAAAAGTTTTACTGTAACACTGTTGTAAATCATTTCTTTCTTAGATAATGCTCTCCTGAATATAGGTTCCTATCAGTGACAGGAAATGTTCATTTCCCCACCATGTAAGAATAGCCTCCCTCCCATTCCCAACCAGCCCTTCCTGTGGCTTACGGTCATTTTCGTGGACTATCTGAAAGTTCTTCACAGATGCCTGAGTGACCCGGCCATGGAAGTTCAGGACATAGGACTGAGTGTCATCATTCCACACTGGGGCCTTGTTGTGCAGCTCAATCAAGTTCTCCATGGTTTTGTTTTGCCATTTTGAAAGCAAGCTCTCATGGTCCTGTTTGAAAGGAAAATCATTACTCTGTACTGAGAACCATAAGAAACAATTTGCTTGCAACTCTGACAGAGAAGGTTGACAGGGGACTATTTCCTCCATTTCAGGAAGAGTAAAGCAGAAACAAAGAAAGACAAAAATTAAGCTGGGTTTTTTTTATTCTTAAAGATTAGCATCTATCTTTGCAGATTAAGAGGTTGCAAATCAAACACTCCAGCAATTGCTCTGCAATATACTTCTGAGGTTCTGGAATGATGGCTCTCCTAAAGAAGAGTATGAGGGCCCTGGCCGTTGTGGCTCAATTAGTGGGAGCATTATCCTTGGCACCAAAAGGTCACTGGTTCGATTCCTGGTCAGGGTACATGCTCAGGTTGTGCGTTCAGACCCCAGTTGGGGTGCCTATGGGAGAACCAATCAATATTTCTCTCTGACATCAATGTTTATCTCCCTCTCCCTTCCTTTCTCTCTAAAAAAAAATCAATTAAAAAGTACAAATAAATTAACTAATTACATAAATAAAGAGTATGAGCAATACTCCAGTTCTGGAAGAATCAATAATTTTTGATTGACTCTTCTATTTGTATTCTTGTATTTTAGAGTCCTTTGCTGATTAAATATATTCTTACATTTTGTGGCCGAAATGGGATCCGTTCATGGTTCATATTCATCCCTGGAATGATCACAGACATCTTCCTAGGACCTTTAAATCCAAACACATTTGTCTCCTGGAAGATAGGTAAATAAGACAGAAATGAAAACAAGACCACATTCTTCACCCAAGACTCACTTGGGCATGTAAAATGCTGACAATGTCAAGAGTACTAAAGCTGCTATTAATGTAGTTTAAACAAAGACAGATAATCAAGACCAGGATCATAATTATTTTTCTCTTTTTTAAACATAATTTGAACATTTGAATTTAAAATAGATTATATTGGCTTGAAAATTTACTCTTACTCTTTAATCTTAAATGAACTTTGAGACAACTGTGAGCAAACTGTCCCATTTTGTCATCGATAAATATTTTTTGTCCCAATGAAGGTATAGCACTATCTCAGAATTACGTGTAAATTAAATGGAGCCTGTATCAGAAGGTAAAATCTCAAATGCCTGTCAAGCCAGGCAGATTATATGAATAAAATAAGCACATTAAATAGGTGGATATATGTTTGTGTGTATATTCATATATATATGCACATGTACACACACAGAAGTCATGCATAGTCATGCACGTTGAGACTTTGGGATCAAGCAACAACTCTGAAAGGAAGCACCGGGTGCCATGCAGATGTATACAAAGGAATGTCAACCACATCCAGTGGTCAGGAAAGACTTCTCTGGTGACATCAGTTGATATGGTAAAGGCAAGGAAGGGAAAAGGGAAGGCTCTCAGGAGAGGGAAGAGCATATGGTGGATAAAACAGGAGAGTTGTGTGGACAGAATGATGGCAACAGGAGGGAGAGTGCCACTAGGACAGTCTGAAAGGAAAGGCTAAAGTGTTAGGGCTTTATTCTGTACACAATGGGAAGTCAAACAAGATTTGAAACAGCAGGATCAACTGGAGTTCTGTTTTAGGAAGATTTGTCTGGCAGCAGTATAGAATAAATTAGATAGAAAAGACTAAAAGCGAAGAGATGAATTTGTAATTTATTGTAGCCTCTGGCCAATGGATTAAGAGGTCATAAAGGTCTGTGGTAATCCAATGGCATTAGGAAAAGAGAAGGCAAAACATATTAACACAGTAAAAGAATAAATGAACTTGGCAATTCATAAATAAAACTTAAATAGAGAAAATGATTCCAGTAACAGAAAAGTGGATCACAGAAATAGAAAAACAAGCTTGGGAGGGAGGATTATGAGTTCAGTGTAGGTTAAGTTCAGTGTAGGTGCAGCAGGAGATCAGGAAATTAAGGAAAAGAGCACATTCCAAGGACAGCACTTACATAACAGATGGCTGCTAGCTCCTGCCGGGTATGGGCCTTTTCTCGGGCCTTGGCTGGGCTGACACCATGGTCATAAACTGTAAACTTGGTCCCCATGAGGTTGGATCTAGAATCAAAAGAAATAATCTCATAATGATCTATATTGTTTCTCTTCCGCAAACACAATCTAGGAGAGGTGTGTAACAGAATAACTGCCTGTTCTCCAATTATCTAAATGTTCCTCATCACTTTTCAAAGATCTCTCATTTAAAACAAAAGGACTTAGATTTTCTTTTAACTTATTTTTCTTTAGATTACAACATTAATACATGCTCATTGTAAAAAAGATATAGATTGTTCTGAAACTAGTGTTAACGCCCCCCCCCCCCCAAAAAAAAGGCTGAAGCGAGAAACAACAAGTATTTATTTGAGATTTTTTAAAAAAAGAATAGCTATTTGGGAAGCACTGTTGGTGCTGCCATTAGGAGATAAAGGCAAGAGGTATATATGAGAAAGGGAAGGGGAACAATTACATCACTATGGGGGAGGCACTGCTATTGGTGCAGATAAGCTAGCATAGTGACACTAATTCAAAACAGTGTTTCTAATTCTTAGTCAAGTAGTCATCAGTCTGGTAGTCATACTATCTGCTTTCTTGTTATCTTGGCACAATATCATTTTAGGCCCAGTCCAAAGGTTATTTTGCCCTGTTTTAACATTTCAAAGGTTTGAGGCATAAGACATGCAAGTCAACTCCTCTGGGGTGGCAGCTCTGACTCTTTTTTTTAATTGTCTACAGTTTTACATATATCTCTTTTTTCCCCCAACTGACACCACCTCCCCACCACCACCACCCTGTCATTCCCACCCCAGGCAAGCCCCCACCACCCCAGTGTCTGTATCCATTGTCTGAGTCCATTTTAAAGTGGCTCCATTTATATTATTTCTTACAATAAGAATAAAAGTACCAGAAAGAATAGGATAGTGATACAAGCAAGGATGCTTTCACCTGAGTTTGCCAACATAACTTTCCCCTTCACGAGATAAATCTATTGGATCAGTGGAGATAAGGTAGTTGGATGTTTTGCTCTTTTTCCGTTTTCTACCAGCAAGAAGAAATATCTGGAAAAAGAGAAAAAAAAGGTCAGTTAAAAATGAAGTCAAGAGAATTGCTATGGTTTGTTCTACCTTCTCACTTTGCAGCCCCTGTCCAAGGTGCAGCCGTCCTCGATGCCATCCATCAGCAGCAGCTTCTTTGGCCCAGGCCTGAGATAATGCCAATGCCCCTGGAGTGGGGACAAGGCCCCCAGCACAGAGCAACATCGGCCAGCCACTCTACAAGTGAGAGTGTGGGGCTTGCTGACCTTGTTCCCTCAGTCACCTGGCCACACAAGGACTACAGAGAAGTAGGTCAGCATGATGGCCTCACGGATGGCAGTAGCTACTTCCCTGTGGCACGTAACACCCTGACCAACATGTCCGTTGTCATTACCAATGGTGACAAATGCCTTGAACCTGGTCTGTCTGCTGGCCAGCACAAGTCTGCTTTTACAAGGACATAAGCTTTAAAAACCTCATACTTGAAGAATGCCCCTACAAAAAAAAAAAAATCAACCATCTCAAATTCCTTGATTGGCAGGCAGAAGAGAGAGATCGTCTCCAGGGATTTAACTGTGTCTCTGATCAGGCAACTGAGCTTAGTGAGGGGCATCACCCCTTGACCTTGGCCTTGGCCTTGCCTCACAAACTCCGTGGCCTCAATCCCCACCATAGACAGAAGTCACTTGGGCCTCCCACCACAACCCACAGGGTCTCATCCTACCTCAGCATCAGTGTCACCACTTGGCATTTTCTCAGAGAAGACCAATCTGTGGGTCTTGATCCCTTTTCCCTCATAATGCTTCTCAGAATTCACTATCAGTGTTTCCCTACTATGTAACTTTTCTAAATTCACTAGCTTGGTTCTCTATAAAACTTTATCCCTAAAAACATCTAGTGACTTTTTTTAAAAGCTTCATCCAATTCCATGAATAAGAGTCTTTCCAACTTTACGGGAGATAGGATCCTGAATACCTAACCTTCCCATTCTTTACTGCCACTGCGGTCCTAATATTCCTTTTTGTATTTTATTGGGGCTTTTTCTTTGTATTTTTTTAAATTTTGTGATTTTAGCCCAGCCAGTGAGCATCAACCTATGAACAAGGAGGTCACGGTTTGATTGCCGGTTGGGGCATATAGCCTGAGTTGTGGGCTCGATCCCTACTGTGAGGCATGCAGGAGGCAGCTGATCAATGATTCTCTCTCATCATTGATGTTTCTATCTCCCTCTCCTCCCTTCCTCTCTGAAATAAATAAAAATATTTTTAAAAATTTTTTTCAGATGAATACTCTCATTTATGCTTCCTTGATAAAACCCTACTGGACTTAAGACAATAACAGGGAAATCCAGTGTGGCACAACAGCTGAGTGTAGACCTATAAACCAGGGGGTCATGGTTCAATTCCTGGTCAGCGCACATGCCTGGGCTGCGGGCTTGATTCCCAGGAGAGGGCATGGAGGGAGCAGCTGATCCGTGATTCTCTCACATCATTGATGTTTCTAGCTCTTTCTCCCTCTCCCTTCCTCTCTGAAATCAATAGCAATATATATATTTTTAAAAGAATTCTCATACCTTCCGATTTTCATCCTTTTCCAAGTGCATATAGTAAGTGGGAAAGAGACCCCGATCCATTCCTTTTTTATCCCTGGTTATTCGACACTTTACTGTGACTCCTCGAGGAGCAGAACTATAAGCAAAGTCCTCTAAATTCTTTACTTCTCCCAGCTGGTTATCAGTTTGTTGGGCGGAAGTACCTGAAGCTCCTGTATCCTGAGAGAATAGCCATACATGAGCAAAGGAGGTAGAGTCAAAAAACCTCATACTCTCTTTGAGAAGTACTTAATGGATAACATAGCTTATTGATTTATACCCCTATGTCTTCAGTCTTCTGATAAAATAATAGAAAACTCTGAGGAATTAAGTAAGTATATGAATACTGAGAGTGATGAAGGAGCTAAGTATGAAAATGGGATATAGTGTCACAATAGCTGGCTTGAGACATGAAATTAGAGGTCATGAACTTTACGTCTAAATTAGAGCTTAAATCCTTTGAAGCAACCCTCATTCAGTAATGGTATTTAAATACTGAATGTACATTTGGGAAATAGTTAAATTCGCTCCAAAGGAAGAAGTTTCAGATCTACATACCGTGGTTGATTTCTGGCTGGATGCAGAACTGGGTCTCTCTGCCTCTGAACATGGTGAATGAGATAATTTTTTTCCTTCTTCTTCCTCCCCATCAGTCTCCTCATCAAAGTTCAAACTACCTGAGATACCTAACAGAAAAAGAAGAACTGTCAACAAAAGTCATTTTAAAAATCAGAGTTTTATTTTGGGATGATGAAAAAGTTCTGGAACCCTTGTACATTGCTGGTGGCAAGTAAAATTGTGTGGAAATCATTATGGTGGTTCCTAAAAAAATTAAATATAGAGTTACCATATGACCCAGCAATTCCACTTCTGAGTATATACACAAAAGAACTGAAAGCAGAGATTCAGATACTTGTGCACCAATGTTCACAGCAGCATTATTCACTATATTCAAAAGGTGGAAACAAGCCAAATTCCCACCAACTGATGAAAGATAAACAAACTGTGGTACATACATACAATGGGCTATTAGTCAGCCATGAAAAGGAATGAAATTCGATACATGCCATAACCTGAATGAGTCATGAAGACATCCTGCTTAGTGAAATAAGCCAGACACAAAAGGACAAATACTACTATTGATTGCACTTACATGAAGCACCTAGAATAGTCAAATTCATAGAGACAGAAAGTAGAATGGTGGTTAGCAGGAGCTGAGGAGAGAGGAGAATGGGGAGTTATTATTTAATAGATACAGTTTTTTATTTTGGGATATTGAAAAAGTTCTGGAGATGGATAGTGATGATAATTGCACAACAATGTGAATGTACTTAATGTCACAGAACTGCCACAAAATGGTTAAAATGTATATTTTACCAAAATAAAAAAATTTAATGATCCATTGTTCTCTGTATCAGTCACTCCCCACCCCCATATTTTGTTCATTTCTAGTCTAATTAATTCAAGTTGAGAATGTCTGAAATACTATTTTTTAAAAATATATTTTATTGATTTTTTACAGAGAGGAAGGGAGAGGGATAGAGAGTTAGAAACATTGATGCGAGAGAAACATCAAGTAGCTGCCTCCTGCACATTCCCTACTGGGGATGTGCCCACAACCAAGGCACATGCCCTTGACTGGAATCAAACCTGGGACCCTTCAGTCCGCAGGCTGACGCTCTTATCCACTGAGCCAAACCAGTTAGGGCTGAAATACTATTACTTTGAATTCATGAAGCACCTATTACAGAAAATTTTAAACTATTTTATTAAAAACTATGTTTTATTAATCAATGTCACCCCCAATAAATTTAATTTTTAAAAAACAATGCTTTTATTTTATCCTCATATGTATAAGAGTTTGAGGAGGAGATACTGGTAGTTTTTATTTTTTGTTTTGTTTTTTATTTGTTTATGGAACATACCAGGAGAGGAACACAAACATAAAGTGTGATATATGTTATATAAGAAGTAGGGTACTCACATCTATAATAATAAAAGCACAATATGCTAATTAGACCAGATATCCTCTGGATGGCCTTCCGGACAATCTTCTGGATGAAGCCGAGGCAACGAGGGAAGCCCAGGTCCTGGGTGCCTGCTGGCAGCTAGAGGGAAGCCTGGGTCCTAGGTGCCAGAGGGAAGCCAGTGCCGGCAGCTGGGGGAAGGAAAGCCTACTCTTGCACGAATTTCGTGCATCCAGCCTCTAGTTCACATATAAAAGTATGAGGCTCAGGGAGAGTCATTTGCCCAAGAAAAAGAGGCAAAGCTAAGACCTAAACTAAATTTCCTTTTTTGATTAGTCTATAGGGTGAAGTTATCCATCATGTATAGTTAAAATAGCCCCCAAATCATTAATTTAGAAGTAGATTTAACAACGAGCAGTGTGGTTTTTTTCCTACAAACCATTTCCTGCTCACATTCCGAGTGGGGTCAAATATGATCTACTTTTACACAGTTAACAAATAAATTGGTGTTAGCTTTTCTCAAGGACATGCAAAGATAAGATAAAGGCCAATTGGAAGAGTCATCTCAAGTGAAAACATTTTTACACAAATACTTATACATGAATGTTCATGGCAACATTATTCATAATAGTCAGAAGTGGGAAACAACCCAACTGTCCATCAACTGAAGAAGAGATAAACAAAATATGGCATATCCATACAATGTAATGTCATTCAACAATAAAGTGGAACAAATTACTGATACCTGCTACAACACAATGAACACTGAAAACACTCCGCTAAGTGAAAGAAGCCAGTCATAAAGGACCACAGAGTGTATGAGTCTGTTTATATGAAATGTCAGGAATAGGCAAATCCAGAGATAGAAGGAAAGTAGATTGGTAGTTGCTTGGGGTTGAGGGGGTTAGAGAGAAATGGGGAGTGATTGGTAATAGGTATGAAGTTTGTTTTGGGGGTCATGAAAATGTTCTAAAATTGTGGTGATGGTTGCAAACCTCTGGGAATATACTAAAAACCAATGAATTGGTCACTTTAAATGAGTAAATTGTATGGTATGTGAATTATCTATATATATAAAGAGCCAGGGTCTGTAACATCCAAAACAACCGAACGGATGACCAAACACTGGAAGTCAGTCCTGCAGTCAGGGCTGGGTCGCCACAGTGACCCAGCACTGACTGCCAAGGGGGCTGTGGATCAGGCCTGGAGAGAGGCCCAGAGAGAGAAGCAGGGTCTGATCCGCAGCCTCCGTGGCAGCTGTTGATCAGCCCTTGCCTCTCTTTCTCTATGGGCCTTGCCAGCAGCCACAGGGGCTGCTGATCAGCCCCGCCTCTTGATTAGGCCCAGAGATAAGCCTGGAGACGCTGACTGGCATAGAAACAGAACAATCAGAACCAAATCTAGATGAACTGTGAGGACCCAATGGCTGCCTAGGAGGCGGAGTTTTTGATGCTGACTGGCATAGAAACTGACCAATCAGTACCTAATCTGGGTGAACTGCAAAGGCAGAACCTAAGGTGGGGGCTGAGGAGGGGTTTTAAGGGCAACAGCTGTTTGGTGTAAGGCATAAGAAAGCAGTTCAGATTTTTAATGACAGGTTTGGCATTATAGTGCATATGGCTGGCTATCAGTCCAGATATAGGGATTATGTATTTTTTTCTGCCAAGAGCATCTCCTCCTGCTGAAAAAGCCCCCCTCCATTTAAGCAATCCTATCCTATATAATCTATCTACACTAATAAAAGGGTAATGTGCTAATTAGACCAGGTCGACCAGCCATATTCCGGACATCTGACTTCCTTCTGGACAAAGCCATAGTGGTAGGGGCCAAGGCAGAGGAAGTTAGGGGCAATAAGGCCAGCAGGGGAGGGCAGTTGGGGGTGAGATCAGGCCAGCAAGGGGTTAGGGGCATTTAGGCTGGCAGGGGAGGCCAGTTGGGGGTGAAATCAGACTGGCAGGGTAGGGCAGTTGGGGGCAACCAGGCCGGCAGGGGAGGGCTGTTGGGGATGAGATCAGGCTGGCAGGGGAGGGCAGTTGGGGGCGAGATCAGGATGGCAGGGAAGGGCAGTTAGGGGCGATCAGGCCACAAGGGGAGAGCAGTTAGGGGAGAGATCAGGCCAGCAAGGGAGAGCAGTTAAGGGCGATCAGGCAGGCAGACAGAGGCATTAGGGGCAATCAGGCAGGCAGGCAGGCAGAGGCAATTAAGGGCGATCAGGCTGGCAGGCAGGCAGAGGCAATTAAGGGCAATCAGGCAGGCAGGCAGGTGAGTGGTTAGGAGCTAGCAGTCCCAGATTGCAAGAGGGATGTCCGACTGCCGGGGTAGTCCCAATCTTGCAGGGATTCCACGGGGACCGGGCCAAAACTGGCAGTTGGACATCCCCCAAGGGGTCCCCGATTGGAGAGTTGGAGAGGGTGCAGGCTGGGCTGAGGGAACCTCCCCTCCACGTGCATGAATTTCATGCACCAGACCACTAGTATCTCAATAAAGCTATTATTTAAAAAACTGGAGGCCCAGTGCACAAAATTCATGCACTCACAGGGGTCCCTCAGCCTGGTCTGTGCCCTCTTGCAGTCTGGGAGCCCTTGGGGGATGTCTGACTGCCCATAGGGAGCTAGCCTAAGCTGGCAGTCAGACATCCTTAGCACTGCTGCAGAGGCGGTAGAGGCTCCCGCCACTGTTGCTGCGCTTGCCAGCCATGAGCCCAACTCAGGGCTTCTGGCTAAGTGGCACTCCCCCTGTGGGAGTGCACTGACCACCAGGGAGCAGCTCCTGCATTAAGCGTCTGCCCCCTAGTGGTCAGTGTGTGTCATAGCGACTGGCTGTTCCACCGTTTGGTCGATTTGCATATTAGCATTTTATTATATAGGAGGGAGGGACTGACAGAGGTCAGAGGGGAGGGTGATGGACATAGACAAAGGTGTGGTGATGGACAGAGGTGGGGATGCTGGGTGGAGGAGAGGAAATGGGAGACATCTATAATAGTGTCAATAATAGAATAAAAACAACAATGATATACCACTATACCACACACCTATTAGGGAAATAAAAGATACATGATGAACTATGTATTTACTACTGTGATAAAATTTTAAATTTAAAAAGAAAGAATTTTGTCCAGAAAGGAGTGTTATTGAAAATTATTATTATTATTATTATTTATGGTAAAGCTAAGGAAGCTTCAGAGTCCCTGTTAGGGCTGGATTTGTTCTGGGGGGAAAAGCAAGCAAGTTGCAACCAGCAGCTTTTTGGATAACCTGCCTGAAATGATTTAAAAGAGAAAGGGACAGATTCCCCAAGCCTATAGTTACTTGTAATTTATTTTCTTACGCTAAATAAAGTCATTTTTGAACCTTACTTTGAAAATTCCCCCCCCCCCTAAAATTAGTCCTTCAGGTTCAGTAAACTTTAGGCCTCACAAAACCTATTAGTCCCTGAGGGTTGGGGTCCCCAAAGGAGTTCAGATTAATTC
This sequence comes from Corynorhinus townsendii, assembly GCA_026230045.1. Classification (NCBI taxonomy): domain Eukaryota; kingdom Metazoa; phylum Chordata; class Mammalia; order Chiroptera; family Vespertilionidae; genus Corynorhinus; species Corynorhinus townsendii. Next base: position 126,977,822 of record JAPDVU010000003.1, on the reverse strand, counting down.
ATTATATTTATTTGCTCCTTTTAATTCTTGTTCTAGGGATAGTTAGGACGGTTTTTCACTCAGTAATTTTTATAACAAGAATTGTATTGGAACCTGCTCCTTCTTTGGCTGTTTATGGGTTTACCTTACCAGGAACTCACAGAGACTTAAGCCCTTTGAAGATAGGGACAGAGCTGTATTGTTTCTATAATACAGGCACAACGTTAATACAACTTTTATAAACATTTGTTGAAGAAACAGATACATTTCAGTGCCATGAGGCATTACTTTTCCTTCTGCTCCATCTCTTTATTGAGACTTTTGTGCAAAGCATAAGGCTGAGGGGATGAGCAGGTAGAGTGGAGTAAAGTTGCTTTTTCCAAACCCTAGATCTCATACTTTTGATTTTACATAGTAGATGCCTTTCTGAATGACATTTTGAATTGGGTATATTAGATTTTGCTAATATCAACTCCCTTTACTCATAGAGATTATTTTTAATGATGTTTAAACGTTTTGTACTACGAGGTGCAAAATATTTTGTTTATTTCAAGAATCTTTGTGCATTCTTTCTGTAGTAAAGTGAATTATCAACATGGTAAGTCTATTTTAGGGGTCTGCTTAAAATGGGGTATACCAGTACTAAATTCGGCTCTAACAATGACTAATTTTCACACCACCTGTGGAGTTAGATGGCTGTTGGACATAACCATTTCTTTTGGTTCCTTTACTCCCACAGCACCTGCTTCAATAAGAGGCGGTGTCCTGACCCTCCATGACCTCTTTGCCATGGCATCCGTGGTGCGTCTATTGCCTGAGGCCTTGGCAGTCAGCCGGGCATCGACCTTCCCAAGATGGTGGCAACCTGGACAAATGCATATCAGGGGCAGGGTCCCATCAGCAGAGGCCAGGCAAGAAGGCACAGGGGGAGGGAGAGCTTTCAGGCAGGCCAGCTGAACACAGCGGACTCGCACGAGCAGCTTCCCTCCTCCTTTCCTTTCCTCCTGGGCCAGTGGCCGACGGCTGAGGGGAGCGGGAGCCACTGGTGAGGCCCAGTGCAGGCTTGTGAGGGTAGGGAGCCTGAGGCACAAGTCCTGGCTGGGCGGGCAGGCACTTCTTTCCCCAGCTTTTGGAGGGTGTTGGGGGTGGGGACGCGCCCAGCCTCTGCGCTGGGATGGGGCCTGGAGAGGAGGGAGACTGCCCCTTCCCCACTGCTGGGTGGGATGTTGTGGGGAGGGGCTGTGGATCCCTAGCCCAGACCCATCCTCCCAGGGGCAGGTTGTGGGCTCAGGCTCTGCGGAGGCCGCTGGACCCTTGGGAGCAGGAAGGAGCATCTGGGCCTGCCCTGCAGCAAGTCCCTGGCTCGGGTGTCTGAGCAGCAGGCGGCTAGTGGGTGGCAAAAGTAGGCAAAGAAACTGGCCCCAGGTCTGATAGGTGAGGTGTACAAAAATTCTGCCCAGGCAGCACCAGGGCCATAGAGTTGTGGCAGATAAAAAAGCGCTGGCATCCGTGGCCTCCACACTGGCGCACAAGGTCTGAGAACCTGGTGGGGTGCAGGACACACCTCTCCTGCCTCTGCCTGGCACGGGCTTTGCCGCACTGCAAGAGCCACTATGCTCCACCCTGCCGTGAACCGCTGCTCGCGGGCCGGGGGGAAAGACCGAGAGATGCTCAATGCACCTCATGGTGACCGGTTGTTTGGTCATCACAGTCATCAAGGACACTGGATTTATATATATATATAGATTCTTTGGTTTGTGAAGAACATTTTTCTTTTATTTTCTAAAATTTTGTTTTGTTTTCTACCTTTTTTCATAGCAAAGGGTATAAAACTCTTGGGATCTCACTATCCTACGGATAGCTTCGCTTAGTACCATGTTTTGAAATGCCATTTTTATACCAAGAACTCAGTTTATATGAATACTGGAGGCCCTGTGCATGAAATTCATGCATGGGTAGGGTCCTTAGACCTGGCCTGCGATCAGAGCCAACCAGGTTCCCCACCTCCCCGCCTCTTCCTTCCCTCGCTCCCTCAGCACCCCGCTGCCGCTGCTGGTCACCCACCATATTCTATGCCACCCCCTGGTGGTCAGTGCACGTCATAGCGAGCGCTCAAACTCCCATCTCCCAGTCAAACTCCCAAGGGAACACTTTACATATTAGCCTTTTATATATATATATAGACTAGAGGCCCAGTGCACGAAATTCATGCATGGGGGGGTGTTCCTCAGCCTGGCCTGCTCCCTCTCCAATCTGAGACCCCTCAAAGGATGTCCTACTGCTGGTTTACAGAGATCAGGCCTAAACCGGCAGTAGGACATCCCTCTCGTAATCCGGGACTGCTGGCTCCTAACTGCTCACCTGCCTGCTTGCCTGCCTGATTGCCCCTAACCACTCTGTCTGCCAGCCTGCTTGCCCCCAACTGCCCCCTGCCGCTGGCCTGCTCGCTCCCAAATGCCCCCCTGCCAGCCTAATCACCCCCAACTGCCCCCCATGCCAGTGTGCTCACCCCCAACTGCCTCCCCTGCTGGCCTGCTCACCCCAACTGCCCCCCTGCTGGCCTGCTCACTCAAAACTGCCCCCCCCCACTGTCCTGATCACCTCCAACTGACCCCCACTGATGGGGTGAGGGACTGAGGGCTGTTTTCAGACTGGCCACACCCCCTTCAGGGTGGGGGTCCCTAGTGGGGTGCCTGGCCAGCCTGGGTGAGGAGTTGATGGCTGTTTGCAGGCTGGCCAAGTCCCCCAGCGGGGACCCTCACTCCATGGGAATGTGGCCAGCCTAGGTGAGGAGCTGAGGGCTGTTTTCAGGCTGGCCATACGCCCCAGTGATGCAGGCTCCTAGCCCCTCCTTTTTTTCCTTTCTTTCTTTTTTTTTTTGCACCTCCTTGAGGCCAGGGCCGGCTGGAAGCAGGTATCTGGGATTCATTTATCTTCTATAATTGAAACTTTGTAGCCTTGAGCAGAGGCCAGGGCCGGCTGGAAGCTTGGGTTGCCCCAGTCCCTCCTTGAGAGTGATGGTTAATTTGCATGTTTCTCTTTTATTAGTGTAGGTATGTCTTAAGATAGAGACCAAAGATTTTTCCCAAACTTGTAAAACAAGCAAATTGGATACACTTAAGGGACATAATCTGCCAAAGTGACACTTCTTAGATCCTAATCAAGAAAGTACTTAATGGGTTTTATGGCAAGATGCAAACTGTTGAAACATGAAAAGGCAATGAGACATGTAACTGGCACTGAAAAGCAGATTATGGGAAAGAACACAGTAGTAGTCACTTAGGGCAGTAAAGGAGAAAGAATTAGACAGTAAGGGAGAAAGAACTAGATTAAGGATCAGAAAGTCTAGGTTTACCACTCTTCAACTAGATGATTTGGGGTAATTTACCTTTTGTTTAAACTGAAAAGTTCTCTTTGCTCTTTCTTTTGTAAAATACAGGGGTAATAAAGTCATAGGTAAGCATCATGATCACATTCATATTACAGACAGGGAAACTGAGGCAGAGAAAGATAACGTGTTTTTCCCCTTTTCCAGCCAGATGTAGCAGAGCTATGCTCTAATCCATTTCACTACACTGCCTTTGCCACACCCCACACTCTAGTCATCTGTCCCAGTTTGCACAAACATTTATCATGTTTTTATAGTTGATGCCTTTGTACATGTTATTGCTTCTACCCTAATTTGTCACCTAAACTGTCAGTGTGATCTAGGCCAAATTATTTAGTCTCTGAGAAAAAGTTTCTTACATGTAACATGGGGAGACTAATATATACATATAATCTCTCAAAGTACTATTACAAATATTAAATTAATTGAGGTACTATATGTCAAATGCCTGACATACCAAAGACATTCAAAGTATTGGTCTCTAGCTGCTTGCACAGGTGACACTAGTGTACAGGAGACATGCATCCTTCAGAGTTCTGCTTAAGCATCACCTTGTTTTGATGCCTCTCTTGTCCCTTTTTAATTGCCCTGGCAGTGTAATTCTACCTCTCCATTATTTTTACTCTGGCATATGCCACATTATAAGTATGACAGACCATCAGCTAAGCCATCTCCTAAGTAGTTTTCCTGCTTTCCAGACGTACCCCACCTCCACTTCATTCTTTATGGTGCTGAGTAATTTTCCTACAACCCAAATCAGTCGATACCATTTCTCAGCTTAAAATTCCTCATCTGCTCCTATTACTCTTCAGATAAAGTCCAAATTCTAAATGCGGCCTATTATGTCCTATATAAGCAGAGCCCACTTTCTTCTCTAGATTCATCTCTCTACAATCCCCTTCCAAACCTCATCATATCATACTCTCACAGCTCCAGCCAGTTTGAACTTGCCAGCTCTTCCTGAATCAGGCTCTAATTAGCATACACATCACTTTCTCTGGATAGCTTTCCAAACCTTCAAGTCTGGGTTAGGCACCACTCTCCATGTCCTCTTGCCTTTTTTTTTTTTAAATATGTTTTTGTGTGTTTTTTTTAATCCTCATCCGAAGATATTTTTCCATTGATTTCTATAGAGAGTGGAAGAGAGGGAAAGACAGAGAGAAATATCGATGTGAGAGAAACACATCGATTGGTTGTCTCCTGCATGTGCCCTGGCTAGGGCCTGGGCCAGGGAGGAGCCTGCAACCAACCTATCCTGAGAATTGAACCCAGGACCCTTTGGTCCACAGGCCAGCGCTCTATCCACTGTGCCAAACCGGCTAGAGCTAATATGGTTTTATTGATTTTTTTATTTTTATTTTTTAGAAAGAGGAGGAAAGAAGAGGGTTAGAGAGATAGAAACATAAATGAGAGAAAAACATTATCCATCAGCTGCCTCCTGCATGCTTCCTACTGGGGATTAAGCCCACAACCCAGGAATGTACACCCTGACTAGAATCGAACCGGTGACCTCTTGGTTCATGGTGCTCAACCACTGAGCCACACCAGCCGGGCATGCTTGGCTTTTTAAGCACATGAAGTCTCAATCAGAATAAATGCTCCATGAGGGCAGGAACCTTTTTTATTACTGTATCCTAAGTAGTAAAACAATGCCTGATATATAGCATATACTCAATACATAGTTTCTAAATGAATGAATGCATGAATTTGTTTGAATGTACATCTATTCTACCATTCTGTGGTACAATCTTCTGATTCACATAGCCCAGGATATAGCAATACCTACCTATTACAAAGTAGGCACCTAATGACTAATTTATTCATTATTGGGCTTCAGCTTTCTTATCTGAAAGGAGACAATTCCTTCTCCTATAAAATTATTTTTCTAAGAAGGAAAGGTGACTAAAAAGAATGTCTAAAATGTATAGGAATATCCATGGAAACAGTAACTTCAACTGGCAGAAAGTAGGCTCTAATGAAAAACTGTATTTGTGTGTCTGTTAAGCGGGCTATTTATCTTTCCCCTCATCACTAGATAAACAAAAACTGTGAAATGGAGGTAGAATAGGGGTGCTGAGTAGCATAATGTAAAAGGAAGAGGGCAGAAACTAAAATAGAAAAAAGAAATAGCCACATATCGTAGCTAATGCTGCTGACATTTCACATTTGATTTAATTAACTTATTTTTCTTAGGTAACAGGATAAATACTACTATTATTGACAATAACCAATTCTCAAATCTCAAAGATGCCTAATGCTGTCACCTTTGTAAAGGCCTGAACCATACTGCAAGCAATTTTGAGTCATCTAGATTGTTAATCAACAAGAAAGTAAAGTAAAAGATTATAAATAACTAAGGCAATTAATTGCCTTAAAATCATGACTGATCCTCACCATGTTTTTGGAGAATCTCCTGAAGATCTGGCTTAGAAGCAGTATCCAAAGTGCTTTCCCCATCAACACTTCCTTCGGTATCCTCTTCTGTAGCAGAAGAGCCAACTGAGAGAACATGAAGTTTGGGTTCTGCATCTTGAGCATCTGGCTTCAGGAAAGCAGCTGGACCATCAATGCCTGGGGACCAAAAGAAAGGAGAAAGCATAACCCACTATTTAGCTGTGTGGGTTTGGAGTATGTGATCAGAATTAAGAAACACCAAAGCACTTCACTCTCCCCTTTCCTTAACATCCATGAGGACATTGTTAACAGAGTAATCCAGTACTTGTGTTCATTTTAATAACATGCTCTGACTCTTACTAAAATAAAATGTGCCTGATGTTGCCTTGAGAAACTTAAGAACAAGACTATGAAAACAAAGTAGTTCCTCCAAGGTTCAAATCCCATACAAATCAATAGCTTAAGGGGCTTGACTTAGAGGCTCTTAATCCCATTCGTCCCTTGTCCTCTCTTCATCTTAGATGATCCTTGGAGTCCTACCGATTGGAAGAATGGATGCTCTCTACCAACTCCTGGCTTCAAAGTTAACTGTGCCACAATCCTATCTAATAAGAGTAGTATGCAAATTGACCATCACTCCAACACACAAGATGGCCACCCCCATGTGGACACAAGATGGCCGCCACAAGATGGCTGGCAGGGGAGGGCAATTGTGGGCAATCAGGCCAGCAGGGGAGGGCAGTTGGGAGAGACCATGCCTGCAAGGGAGGGCAGTTGGGGGCAAACTAGCCTGCAGGAGAGGGCAGTTAGGGGTGACCGGGCCAGCAGAAGAGGGCAACTGGGGGCGACCAGGCCTGCAGGAGAGGGCAGTTGGGGGACTGGAGAGGGCAGTTGGGGGGGAGGGCAGGCTGGCAAGGGAGGGCAGTTAGGGGTTACCAGGCCAGCAGGGAAGGGTAGTTAGGGGATGACTGGGCCATCAGAGGAGGGTAGTTGGGGGCGACCCAGGCCTGCAGGGATGGGCAGTTGGGGCAGACCAGGCCTACAGGGGAGGGTAGTTAGGGACGACCAGGCTGGCAAGGGAGGGCAGTTAGGGGTGACCAGGCCAGCAGGGGAGGGCAGTTAGGGGCTATTGGGCAGGCAGGGGAGCAGTTAGGCATCGATCAGGCTGGCAGGGGAGTGGTTAGGAGGTGATCAGGCTGGCAGGCAAAAGCAGTTAGGGGCAATCAGGCTGGTAGGCAGGCAAATGGTTGGGAGCCAGCAGTCCTGGATTGTGAGAGGGATGTCCGACTGCCCGTTTAGGACCAATCCTGGTGGGCAGTTGGACATCCCTCGAGGGGTCCCAGATTGGAGAGTGTGCAGGCTGGGAGGAGGGACACACCCACCCCCCGATGCACGAGTTTTGCGCACCAGGCCTCTGGTGTGTAAATCCTATCTAATAAAAGAGTAATATGCAAATTGACCGTCACTCCAATAAACAAGATGGCTGCCCCATGTGGTCAAAGATGGCTGCCACAAGATGGCCAGCAGGGGAGGGCAGTTGGGAGGAACCAGGCCTGCAAGGGAGGGCAGTTGGGAGGGACCAGGTCTGCAGGGGAGGGCAGTTAGGGGGGGACCAGGCCTGCAGGGGAGGGCAGTTAGGGGTGACCAGGCTGGCAGAGGAGGGCAGCTGGGGGTGACCAGACTTGCAGGAGAGGGCAGTTGGGGGCAACCGGGCCTGCAGGGAAGGGCAGTTGGGGGGGGGGGGGAGGACCAGGCCTCATGGGGAGGGCAGTTTGGGGGGGACCAGGCCTGCAGGGGAGGGCAGTTAGGGGCAATCAGGCCAGCAGGGGAGCAGTTAGGCACCAATCAGGCTGGCAGGGGAGTGGTTAGGGGGTGATCAGGCTGGCAGGCAGAAGCGATTAGGGGCAATCAGGAAGGCAGGCAGGCGAGCATTTGGGAGCCAGCAGTCCTGGATTGTGAGAGGGATGTCTGACTGCCCATTTGGGCCCAATCCTACAGGCAGTCAGACATCCCTTAAGGGGTCCCAGATTGGAGAGGGTGCAGCCTGGGCTGAGGGACACACACCCCCGTGCATGAATTTCGTTCACCGGGCCTCTAGTAAAGACTATAAGCTCCTAAAATAGGCTATTCTGGACTAATTCATTTGACATCTAAAATTAACATTTCTAGGGTGGATATAAACTTTATGGTGTCTCCTAGCAATTAGACCATTGCTTTTATTCTACCTCAAAGACCCAGAATTTAATTATAAAAATTTATGAAGGCCTGGCCGGTGTGGCACAGCGGTTGAGTGTCGACCCATGAACCAAGAGATCACTGGTTCAATTCCCAGTCAGGACACATGACAGGGTTGTGGGCTCGAACTCCAGTAGGGGGCATGCAGGAAGCAACCAACCAATGTTTTCTCTCTTATCTCATCGATCTTTGTATCTTTCTATCCCTTTCCCTCCTCTCTCTCTAAAATCAATAAAAACATATTTTTAAAAAATTTATGAAGGTACCCTAGTGTCAATGCTAATGTTGTTTCTTTGATCCATCTAAGAATCTTCCTGCCTTCTCCTGGGTTTGAAAACCCTGTACCCCAGAGGTAAGAGATGCTGCCTAAATACACACCATGTAGGATGACATTGTTGTGAGGGGTACTAGGTTCCACCAAAGGAGTATGCTCCTCACTACCTCTTGGCTTTGACCGACGTAGCCTGGCTTCTGGGTTTGGCTGCACCATGAGTGGTTCCAGGCGCTTTTTCCTCTGCTTCTTCTCCAGCAGTGCTCTCTAGGAAAAAATCTGATATTATACCCAGGAGAGTTATGACAACACCCACCCACTTTGTACATTTACAGTGTTTCATGGACCCTCACACAAAATCCTTGTGAATTAATTTTCCCACTTAAGAAATGAGAAAATTGAGGGGCAACAGCTTATTCATTTAGTAACTATTTATTGAACAGCTATAAATATATATTTAAATGATACAAATGTATTCCTAGCCAAGCTGAAGATCATGATACAAGTCTATTTAAAATATATGTAGTAATTATCATGTTATTATCAACACGTGGTCACAAGTTTAAACTATATAAACACATATGCATTAATAAAAGATAAAGGAATACAAAGAAACATAGTCTTTGGATAGTAGACTATAAATAATTATTTTCCTTTTTCTATATTTTTAATTTTTCTTACTTTTGTGATCAAAATAAAAATAAATTTTATTATTGTTTAAACCCCAACTTATTTTAATGTTTTAATTAGCAAAAAAATAGTAAGTGTGCTTTCTTGCTCATCTATCTATATAAAAACCTAATATGCAAATCAACTGAACAGCAGAATGACCGAAGTAACAACAGGTCGCTATGATGCGCACTGACCACTAGGGGGCAGATGCTCAATGCAGGAGCTGCCCCAGCCTGCAGGCTCTGACCACAGGCGGTGGCAGGGGGTGGGAACAGAGAGCGGGCAATGCCAGGCCAAGGCAGGTACAAGCAGGGGCCCCGATCATTCTGCTGGTCTCCCGCAGATCAGTCCTGATCACTGGCCAGGCCTAGGAACCCTACTGTGCACAAATTTTGTATACCAAGCCTCTAGTTTTTACATATTAATCAAACAAATTAGGGCCAAGGGATAACAGTTGGAACATTCCAAATAGAAAGCAATCAACTCTATGAACAAAAGCAAAATATGGAACATGGTAGCAAGAAGTCAAAAAAAGCATGCAAGACCATGAAAAAAAATCCAACAAGATGGAATTGGAGGTACTAGACCCACACTATTTTTAAGCTTTGGCAAATAAGAGCATATAATATATAGAAATAATTATGAATCTGGGATATCTCAGAATAGAAAAATACCAAGTCCGAAGGTAAAAAATTAAGCCATTATTTTAAAATATATGTATTATAACCTACTTTATTATTTCGTAGGCAAAAAGTCATCTATTTACTTTATTTTTTATTAACATTGCTTTTAAAAAGTGCCACTAACAAGAAGAGTTATTCTAAGGGGTGAGACTATGGGCAGGAAAGGAAATGTGCTTTTCCTGAACTGGCCTAATGAAAGCTTGCAGATAAACTCAGAAGATACAGAAAAACAGACTACTCTTTTTTACCCAACCTTGTTTACAGTAGGTCCTCAAATAACATTGTTTCATGATAATGTGGAAGGATGCATAGGAACTTAACTCTTGTTTATATCCATTAGCCTATGGTAAAACTGGTTTCATTATACATCATTTCCCTTAAAGTTGCAGAACCTATCAGGACATTAAGTGAGGACTTACTGTATAAGGAAGAGACTGGAGACCTAAGATAATGTGCCAAAAAAAAATGGACTATCCGTGAAGAATGAATAGAGAACTCAGAGCAGTTTGGGAAGGAATATTATTTTGAAACTCATGAATTCATGTGACTAGATGGACTTCAATGTACCCGGAACACTAAATATACATGATACTATAATGAGGTCCTCCTCATAGAACTGGCTGATAAGGTTCTTCTAGCAAATAAGTCTTGTATAACGGATAAGAAGTAACCTGCCTGCACATACAGTAAATATGAAGTATAAAGACATGAGAAACTGCCCTAGCTGGTTTGGCTCAGTGGATAGAACATCAGCCTGAGAACTGAAGGGTCCCAGGTTCAATTCCGGTTAAGGGCACATGGCTGGGTTGCAGACTCGATCTCCAGTAGGGGGTGTGCAGGAAGCAGCCAATCAATGATCCTCTCTCATCACTGATGTTTCTATCTCTCTTCCCTTCCTTTCTGAAATCAATAAAAAATAAATTAAGTAATAATAAAAAAGACATGAGAAACTAACACATATATGTGGCCACAGCTATTTAGTGTCTTATAGTCTCCTAACTGTGAAACAGTTGATGAATCAAAAACACAAGCTATAGCTAGTCCATTTTATTAATATATGTAAAGAAAAAAATGTTCTATAGAAAAAGAGTATCCTGTTTGTGGTCTAGAAAAGGGGAACCAAGGAGCTAGAATTTCTCAGAGTGCAGCCAGCCTGTTCAAGAAAGAGAAATACTAAATCTGGTAGACAAGAGTATTCTCTTTACGGAAGAGCTTACTCATTTTAAGCACGAGAACTATAAAAGACTTCTTCAAGGCTTAATTAACTATCCCTCAGCACAAACTAATTTCATTTCCTCTGACTCCTTGCCTCCCAATCAGCCTGCTAATTTTCAATTTAATTTCTTAGGCATCATATTCCCAAGAATAAAGAATCACGCGCAGTAGAACTGAATGTACACTGGAAGAGTTAGAGTTCTCATTGTAAATTAATGAATTGATATCTGGTTTCAAAACTGACTGTAGTGAGTTTGACAGGTATGTTTGTGGTCTAGAAAAGGGAAGCCAAAGAGCTAGGTACATGGTACATCTTGGTTCACTAAAAAACACACATTCTTAGACCTGCACATAGCCAACTAAATTCCTGGTCACAGTGATCCTATCAAGGTATCTGGTAAAGCCTTCCTCTACCAAATTTAAACTTACTCATATCAACAACTTAAAAATAAAATAAAAACCAGTCCATCCCAGCCTGTGTAGCTCAGTGGTTGAGCGTTAACCTACAAACCAGGAGGTCACAGTTCAATTCCTGGTCAGGGCATATGCCTAAGTGGCAGACTGGACCCCCAGTGTGGGTGTGCAGGAGGAAGCCGATCAATGATTCTCTCTCATCATTGATGTTTCTGACTTTCTCTCCCTTTCCCTTTTTCTCTGAAATCAATAAAAAATATTTTTTTAGGATTAAAAATAGTGGCAGAGTAGGAGGATGCTGCACAAACATGCTCCCAGGAACAAGCTGGAATTACAACTGAAATACTGAAAGGTTTCCTGAATAATCAATAGAAAACTCACAGGAGAGAACCCTGATACCCAAGGACTGAAAGTGGGGACTGCATAGAGACTGGTAGGAGGGGTGGAGGCGCCAAAGGACTGGCTGGGCACCCACAGATGGCAACTGAAGTCCCAGAGAGGTATCTCAGCTGTGAGGTGGTGCCACTGAGAACTCTGGGATCTAATCCCGAAGCTGGGCTCCCCAGCAGAGAGCAACAAAACTGAGAAGGGTACTCACATAACATCTAGCTGTGAAAAGCAGTGAGGAGTTGTCTGCCAGGGAGTGGCAGCTGAAAGTTCAGGCACCCTCTTAAAGGGCCAACACACAAAAATTCCCTGTGGAGCCACCCACCTTGTGCTGGCAGCGAGAGGATGAAGTGGACTGGAGCTGTGAGAGCACAACCCAGGACTTGGGACTTGGGGGATAGAGCTCAAAAGGCAGACACCCAAGTTTCCTGGGCTGAGCCATTTCCTCATGCAGCAGAGGACATCTTTCCCACACAGACATCTGCCTTGCTTGGGGGGAAGACAGTCAACACACACTACTGGAAAACACCTTGCCCTGAGGCCACTTGAGAGATTAAAAGTAACAATTAGCCTCCAGGCAGAAGCAACTGCTCACCCTGTTGAAAAAACTCTCGCCACACATGAGGGCAATTCAAGTCAGAATCCTATTTGTCTGTGGACAGAGGCAGTCTCTGGAGGTTTTGAGTCTTTGCCTGATCAAATTAGAAACAGCCTTTAACACTCTCCTGCACTAGAGATTGAGAGGTGTAGAGGATCTACATAATACATAGTCACAAACCCATACAGACAACCAACTGTCCAACTTTATTTCTCATGTTCAAACTTACCTCCGCCCTAGGCCTGAGCCTATTTCTATTCTCTCACCAACACCAAATTCGCAAGTAGTACTATGAGAAAGTAGGCAGACGACACAGAAATGTCTCCTGAGACTACTGCTCCACTGTTGAGAAATATTCGTATCTTAGCAATCAAGTCTAGAATGCCCAACGTGTAACTGACCAATCAGCTCATATCTAAAGAACCTAAAGTGAAATAGAAAGCCCCTCCCCCCAATTTTGACTCCTAAGAGAAATGGCTTTATTATAACTTCTTTAAAATACCTGCCACAAAGCAGTTACTCAATAATTACCTACTGAGAGAAAAAATGAGTAAATGAACTACTTTTTATCTTACGTTGAATCAAAATTATGCACAAGGATATATACAAATATATGTTCACGATGACATTATTTATCAATAAACTTCAAAATACTCTTGACATTTCACAGTATATAGATACATTACAGTTCAAATACATGATGCAATTCATTAAAATAACTTTTAAATACTTTTTAATGACATAAGGAAATGTTCACACTACATTAAGTTTTAAAAAAGAGGTTTCATGCCCTGGCTGATGTGGCTCAGTTGTTTGAGTGTTGTCCCAGGCACTGAAAGGTCACTGGTTTGATTCCTGGTCAGGGCACGTGGTCAGGTTGTGGGCTTGATCCCCAGTCCTTAAGGTGGAGCTAATGTTAAGGGATAAGGCCAAAGATAGGATCAAAGTAACTCAGGACAGGAGAAAAGAATGGGTGACTGGGTTTTTAACTTTGGCTTTTCTATTGGAATTGCTCTCTGGGACTCTGAACAAAACATTTTACTGGATAAATGAGAGCCTAAACTCATTTGGCTCCAAAGATAAGGGGTACTTTCCCCCTTCAGTTTGAATAGGGGTATTCTTAGGTGACTAAGAATCCATGTGCTGGTGTCAAAGGGTATCCCTCACAATGTGCAGAAGCCCCATAAGGAATTCCAAATCAACTGTAATGTCTAGGGAGAGGCATATTAAAGTTACCCAGAGCTCTGAGTCCTCAAGGTTGTAACAGACAGCTAGGGACAGAAACCAAGACACACAAGAGGGTTGAGGGTTGAGATGACAGGGGATGGGTGTGGAGGGGGGGAGGGAGTGACAGCACCTTGAAGCTGATAGCATACTTCAACCCACTATACTATATCCCTAGAAATTTTGTTCAGACTCTTCAGATCTCAAAATAAAACTAAAATTAACTTAAAAAAAAACAACAACCAACAACTATAGATTCAAACTGTGAACCTCAGGGCACAGCTACTATATTACAGAACTGAATATATCCTACTATTCTCCAAGTTTGTAAATAAGAAAATCATAAACTATCTACTATGAAAATTAATAAACAGAAACTTCATTCAAATGAAGTCAGGAGGGTAGAAGAGAGTTCTCACACATGTCACTCAATGCAAACTGTTGACCCCAACAGGAAGAGATGGTAGGTACTGTGCATCTCTGACAGGAGGTGAGAATACTAGTACTTTACTACCTCAGCAGAAAGAAGAGTCCTCCTCGCCCAGTAACAGCTCAGCCAGTGGGAGACTGCCATAACTCAGCCAATGAAAAATCACTATACTTGAAACTTTCAGTCCTCCAACAGACTCTTCACTTACAACAGTGCCTCCCAAGTCCATAAAAAAGTGGTTCTCACTTTTGTTTTTCTGGACTTGCCCATAGTTTGTCACTAGACTGAATGTCCCAAATCGCAATTCCTTATTATTCCTGAATAAACCCATTTTGCTGGAGAAATATCTGGCTATTTAAATTCAACATTATGTATGGGCAAACTGACATTTGGTAAAAACTGTCACCTGATGTAGCACTCTAATCACCCTCACATGGTTTGGATGAAGGAAAGATGCTAATTGAGGTTTTTTTAAAATATATTTTTATTGATTTCAGAGAGGAAAGGAGAGGAAGAGAGAGATAGAAACATCAATGATGAGAGAGAATCATTGATTGGCTGCCTCCTGCATGCCCCCTACTTGGGATCAAACCCACAACCCAGGCATGTGCCCTGGCCAGAAATTGAACCATGACCTCCTGGTTCATAGGTCGATACTCAACCACTGAGCCGCACCAGCCAGGCTAAAATTTTTTGTATTTATTGATTTTAGAGAGGGAGGATGGAAGAGAGAAACATTGATTTGTTGTTCCATTATTTATGCATTCATTGGTTGATTCTTGTATGTGTCCTGACCAAGGATCGAGCCTGCAACCTTGGTATATTGGGAAGATGCTCTAACCAACAGAGCTACCAGGCCAGGGCTCATTTATGTTTTACCTTCCCTAAAAAGCTAAGAGTGCTTTAAAGGCTGCATACACAAAAGACTCCTTACAAACTTAGGGCAAGGTCAGGGGAGTCAGGAAAAGGATCCAAGATTTGATGCTCTATGTGAAATTGAAATATGTTGCCTTCTGGACTAAGTGCTACATAAACTTTAAATTTCCCAGTTTGGCTCAGTAGATAGAGTGTCAGCCTGCGGACTGAAAGGTCCCAGGTTCGATTCCGGTCAAGGGCATGTACCTGGGTTGCGGGTACATCCCCAGTAGGGGGTGTGCAGGAGTCAGCTGATCGATGTTTCTCTCTCATCGATGTTTCTATCTCTCTATCCCTCTCCCTTCCACTCTGTAAAAAATCAATAAAATATATTTTTTTAAAAAGTTAAAAAAAAATTTCCCAGTTCCCTTGGAAACTGAAAAATAACTCAAAGGATCCATCTTCTCCAGAATCTGGTGATATGCTAGATTTTCCTGGGGGCAAGATATTGAATAGTGATGCAAAAATAAATGAGGAAATAAAAGAGATTAGATGGGGAAAAGAGGTAATTCCCATCAAAGGGCTTAATCCAATCCTATATAATAAAAGGCTAATATGCAAATTGTCCCCTGGAGAGTTCGACCAACCGGGAGTTCAACCACTTGCTATGATGTGCGCTGACCACCAGGGGGTGGCGCAGAATGAAGGAAGGCCCTGGCTGCCAGCCAGAAGGCCCCAATTGGCCCTGATTGCTGGCCAGGCCTAGGGACCCTTCTCATGCACAAATTTCATGCACCAGGCCTCTAGTAAAATAATAAAGTTCAGGCAAGCCTCAAATTAATGATAGTTTAACTTCACTCACTGATCCTCAATTTTCCAAGGACTCCCTAGAGATGATAGGCTGGTTACATTATGACACTCTTGAATAGACTGGCTGACTACAAGGTACAACCAACGAGTTCTGAATGGTTGCCTGATATCTATCAGTTTGGCTAAAAATAACTAGCTTTCCTGGCATACAAAGTGAGATCACAGAAAGATAAAACTGTAAGTTTTAAATCAGACTTCTTAAAATACTAGTTCAATGTACTGATGAGTGCCTCTCTTAGAAGGGTGTGAACAAATCGATAGGCAACCTGACCTAAATAGACTATATTTTAATCCATTGTATACCAGATGGCACAAATGTTTTCTATCTAATGTGTATCCATGACTCAGTAACATCAATGAGTCTGAAAATCTTTATATTCTGTAGCCAGCTAAGGTATCCACATGCCCTGAAAATATGAGCACTATATCAAAACTAGTAAAAATAAAAGCAAATATATTCCATGGGAAAGATAGCTTTTCAATAAATGGTGGTGGGGCAACTGGGTACCTACATGAGAAAGAATGAAGCTGGACTCTCACCTCACATCATACATAAAAATAAACTCAAAACAGATCAGAGAAAATCCAAAACTCTTTGAAGAAAACAAAGTAGCAAGTCTTTGTAGCCTTGGTGGACAATGGTTTCTTAGACATGATACTAAAAGTGCATACAACAATAGAACTGTAGAAAATATCTACAAGTAATATTTCTGATAAGAAACTTAAGTTTAGACTGTATAAAGAAGTCTTACAACTCAACAAAAAGACAATAACTCAATTTAAAAATGGGCAAAGGGCCCTAGCTGGTTTGGCTCAGTGGACAGAACATCAACCCACGAACTGAGGAGTCCCAGGTTTGATTCCCATCAAGGGCATGTGCCTCAGTTGCAGGTCCCAGTCGGTGGAGGAGGCAACCAATTGATGTGTCTCTCTCAGATGGATGTCTCCTCTCTCTGTCTCTCCCCCTCCCTTCCCCTCTCTCTAAACATCAATGGGAAAAATATCCTTGGGTGAGAATTAACAACAACAAGAACAAAAATGGGCAAAGGATTTGGATAGACATTTCTCCTAAGAAGACATACAAATGGCCACTAAGTACTTTAAATATGCTCAACCATCATTAGTCATTAGGGAAATGCAAGTCAAGAATACATAATATCAATTCATGCCCACAAAAATAGCTATAATCAGCAGACTGGGGCCCAAGTTTGAGGATCTTGCTAAAATTACATAGCTATTAATGGCAGATCTAAAAGCACTAGAATTGCCCTAGCCGGTTTGGCCCAGTGGATAGTGTTGGCCTGTGGACTGTAGGGTCCCCAGTTTGATTCCAGTTAAAGGCACATGCCTGGGTTGCAGCCTCGGTCTCTAGTGGAGGTCATACAGGAGGCAGCCAATCAGTGAGTCTCTCATCATTGATGTTTCTCTCTCTCTCTCTCTCCCTCTACCTTCCTCTCTAAAATCAATAAAAAATCTTTAAAAAAATAAAAGCATTAGAATTGCCCTAGCTGGTTTGCCTCAGTGGATAGAGTGTTGGCCTGCAGACTGAAGGGTCTCGGGTTCGATTCTGGTCAAGCGCATGTACCTCGGTTGCAGGCTCAATGCCCGTGCAGGAGGCAACCAATTGATATATCTCTCTCAAAATGATGTTTCTCTCTGTCTCTCCCCCTCCATTCTCTCTAAAAATCAATAGGAAAAAAAACTCAGGTGAGAATTAAAAAATAAAAATAAATAAAAGCAGTAGAACCAAAGTCTTCTGATTACCAACCCAATGTTTTACTCACAAGATGGTACCCCCTTTCTTGTTACAGGCCATTTGAATGTTCAACTTGCATTTGTGGACATTCTCTTATGCCCTACTGAGTAATCTCCTTCTTGTGCATTTCAGGGCTCTTAACAGTATTTGCACACACTATTTAACACCAAAATTTATACATCTGGTCCAAATAGATATTTTTAGTATTTAAAAAAATCCTATAAAATTGTGCCTTTTCCTAATAAGATTAAATGTATTTAATAATCTAGTAAAAGTTTTTATTATATGTATCCAACAGTATAAAAAGTACAAAACAGATTTGTAGATTTCTAATGTATTAATACAAAGTGCATGACTACATACAGTACATCCTACAGGCAAAGAAGAAAAAGAAGACTGTGGCCCTGGCCCGGTTGCTCAGTTGGTTAGAGCATCATCCTGATATGACAACATTGCGGGTTCCATCCCCAGTGGGAGTACATGTCAATGTTTTTCTATCTCTTTCTAAAATAAAAATAAAATTTAAATTAAAAAAAAAGACTGTGGTTGAAGCCTAGTAATGAATAAATAAATACAGAAGTAGAAATGATCTATACTATAGTATAGTCTACCAATACTGCAGCCAAAATGTATTTTTAAAAAAAGAACCATTTCAAAATAAAAAGGTTAAAACTACATGTCTATCATACAACAAATCCCATCTCTGTCCCCTGAAATTCCCCTAGTTTCATTCGTTAGAAGGGGATTTAAAAGAAAGACTTAAAGAGCACTTTATAGCAGCACTCAGTTTCCTCTGAAATACTCAGCATTTTAAACTTTATATATATGTCTATTTTTCTTTTAGTAAACTAGGTACTGACTTCAGTTGGTGGAACTTGTGGAAGGGAAGGAAAAATAATCCATTCAGAACTATTCCAGAAATTGTCTTTTGGCAGAATAGCAGGTATCCAAGAGTGTCATTTTTGTTGCTGTGGGTTTGTTTGTTGATTTTTTCTAAAACTTAAATTGTATTTTGTTCCCTTCTATATAAACCACAGGGACTACTCCTACATGGAGTGGGACAGAGGCTCTGGCCCCCGGCTTCTCAGCAGCTGCTTTCTTATTGCTGCAGCAAGGCTTGAATAGATGTGTGTCAATGAGGACTTCCCCAAAATGCCTTTACAGAAAACCCCACAACATATGTTCTGACTTTTCCAGTTTGTGAAATCTAAAAAGGAAAAATACCTGGCATTCTGTTAGAGCCCGCCCGAAGCCATCCCTGTCTCTGAGCCATCATATGACTGGTTACTGTAACAAGGATATTGAGCTGGGGAAGCACTTGAGGTGGTACTGTGAGCATCAGAATTGTGATGTTTCAATTCCTTCTGCAGTTTGCTGATCTGCTTGCTTTTTATCCTGTTTCCAGGTAGAATTTTCACTTTCTTTGGTTTCAAGGTAGTCTATAGACTGGATCCTGGCCTTGCACCTACCACATGATTCCAGTTATTTTTGTTTTAATCCTGCCAGCAATTTCTTCCCATCACAGGCATTAGAGATGTCTCCTGAACGAGTCTCATGCAACACAAAATGGGTCTGGAAGTCCTTTCCACAGCATTTGCTGTCCATGAATTGAGAACTGGAGGATTTTGCTCTGCAAATAAAGCAGCCTTCTATCCTTCAATACATCTATGGCTTGTAAAAACCAAACATCTTTTCTGCTGGGTAACAGTCTTCCAGAAACAGCTGTTCTGAAACAAAAATGAAAGGGTCCATGCTGCCTGCCACTACTGGAGTCAAATAAGTAGATATGAATTTGAATCTTTACGGTGTGTTTCTTAATCAGATAGCAGGCAATCTGAGAGAGGCAGGTGTAACACCCTGAAAAGACTGCTCTGACATTTCAAGTCAGCCCTTCTGTATGATATTAGCACGAAATTTGTGCACAGGTACGGTCCCTAGGCCTGGCCTGCAATCAGAGCCATCTTCCCCAGCTGCCAGCAGCTGTCCCCGCCACCCCCCCCACCCCCCCGCACCGCCACCTACCCCAGGTTCCCCATTCACCATTGAGCAATGAGAGCCTGCCAGCCAGGAGGAGGGATGGAGAGGTTGGCCACTCTTGTCCATTCGCCGGCCCTGACCCCCAATGCCAGTCGCCCTTTGTGTGGGGGGCAACCAGCAGGGTGGGGGCCTTGGCCTAGTGCTGCCCACATCCACCACCACCCACCCTGGTTTCCCATCCCCCATTGGGCGATTGGAGCCTGTGGGCTGGGGGCAGCTCCCTCATTGAGTGTCTGTTCCCTGGTGGTCAGTGCGCTTCATAGCGACTGGTTGTTCTGCTGTTCGGTCGATTTCCATATTACCCTTTTATTATACAGGACTAGAGGCCTGGTGCATGAAATTCATGCATGGGGAGTGGGAGGGGAGTCCCTTAGCCCAGCCTGCACACTCTCCAATCTGGGACATCCCTCCCACAATCCAGGACTGCTGGCTCCCAACCATTTGCCTGCCTGCCTGCCTGATTGCCCCTAACTGCTTCTCCCTGCCAACCTGATCACCCCTAACCACTCCCCTGCCAGCCTGGTTACCCCCTAACTGCCCTCCCCTGCAGGCCTGGTCACCCCCAACTGCCCTTCCCTGCAGGCCTGGTTGCCCCCAAACTGCCCTCCCCTGCAGAGCTGGTCCCCCCCCCACCACCAACTGCCCTCTCCTACAGGCCTGATCACCCACAACTGCCCTCCCTTGCCAGCCATCTTTTGGTAGACATCTTGTGTCCACATGGGGGTGGCCATCTTGTGTGTTTGAGTGATGGTCAATTTGCATATTACCTCTTTATTATATAGGATAGTTAGAGACTAGGAACAAAATTTAAAGTTAGTGAGTTCCCAGGGTCTGCTTTCTATTATATTGTACCTGCAACGATTAGCCCTGGAAAACATTAGCCCAGATTACTATCTCCCTTCAGATAGGTCCTGTCCTTGATTTAAAATATGTTTTCTTTCGAGTGACAGGCTCATCTCAGCTCTGGGACTGCCTTATCTCCAGGCCTGTTCTTCTCTTGCAACACATCCTCCAGTTCCCCAGAGTATGTAAGAAAATCTCTTCTTTATAGTGAGTAGCTATTAAACAACTGTGATTCTATTTCTATTACATGCCCCTCCCCTATCGGTTCCATGGCAGTAACCTTCTGGAGGTGCAGAGTACACACCAGGCCAACCCCACCTCCAATGGCTCCTTCCTCCTCAGCTGCCTGGTCTAGAAAGATTGCCTCCTATGGTTCTACATTGCTACCGCTGGCCAGGAAGGCATAGATTCGGATTTCTAAATTGTATGTCTTCTAGGATACACTAGAAGTCTGTAACTGCCTCTGGTTAAGAACTGAGTAGTAAGGGTGGTGGTGGATATTTTTCATCAAATATATTTTTTGTTATTTGAATTATTACCATATACAAGGGAATGTAGAAAATAAAGAGTTCATTACAATTATTCTGATCTTTGTGGTGGCAATAAATACATATATAATCAGAATTTTCCCAATGATCCCAGGAAAATTAGTTTATTTTCTAGTTTTCTTTCCTTTTCCAGTATTAGAAAGAATTGTTTATTCACACCCTCACTGACATGACAGACGCATAACCCTGGCTGGGTCTCCACTTAGCAGCAGAATACCTTGCAGAGGAAAGTGCCCAGGCAGCCATCTGTAATTGCTGGGATGTTTGTTGCTATTTCCCAACTCTGCCATAAAAAACTAGATATGCTTTAAAATATTCCCCAGGCCTGGTCAGCGTTGCTTAGTGGTTGAGCATTGACCTAAGAACCATGAGGTCGCAGTTCGATTCCCGGTCAGGGCACATGCCTGGGTTGTGGGCTCAATCCCCAGTGTGGGGCATGCAGGAGGCAACTGATCAATGATTCTTTCTCATCATTGATGTTTCTATCTCTCTCTCCCTCTCCTTTCCTCTCTGAAATCAATAAAAATATTTTTTTAAAAAATGTTCCCCAGTCTCTTTAAAGAAAGTCAGGTAGAGGGAGGCTGCAGCTGGTATATTAACCTCAGCAGTGGTTTCAAGCCATAAAAAAACACTACAGCAGGGGTCACCCCAGGACTGCTTGGTCACCCACACTGGGTTCCCCAGCCTTGGGCATCAGTCAGCTTGTCTTGAGGGATCCCTAACCCTGAAAGTGGATTTTACTGATCAATCATGAGCTGAACAACAGAGGTGACTGGCTGGTGGGGTGGGCCTGGCCCTCAGGTTGTGGAAGGTAGAGTGGCTAGGCACTCCCCCAGCCCAGAGCAAGCAAGGTATGTTCTGTGCACTGCCACCAGGACATGGGGAAAGCTCAGAGCACAGGCCCAGGGGTTCCAGGGTCCTTGTACACATAAGCCAGTCCTGTGGTGCCCTCACCAAAGACGATGAAGCTATAGCCAGCTAGGCAGAGCCACATGGCTCCAGACCTGCAGTGGCATTGCTGTCATTAGTCAGGCCTCTGAGGCCAAGCTGCGCAGCCCTTCAGAGCACTGGGGCTCCACGTTCGCTCCTCTCCATGCGGTTCATGAGGCAGCAGGTGAGGAAGGCCCTGGCGAGTAGGCGCTGGTGCAGCTGACAATGGAGGTAATCACAGCCTTGAAGCAGGTCTCAGGCTTGCCCGTGAGATCCCTGGGCACCGAGCTCTACCATCTGGTGGCCTGAGGGGTAGTGGAACTTAACGACAGTCTCCATGGAAGTGCCATTGCCACAAAAGTTTTGAAAGGTGCCTTACAGGGACTGCCACCTGCAAGTGCAAGTACCAGTGCTGTTCCAGGGACAGGCGTGGCGTTCTGGTCTGCATCTCCACCTTGCCCTACTGTGGAGGGTTGCTCTGTACATCTTTGCATGCTATGCCAAGACCCCTCTCCTAGTTTTTAATGATTCCACCTTTAATTTGTTTTAAGTCCCATTATTAATTCCAACAGCAACATAAAAAAGCAAGACAAAACTTTAGAGGTCTTTTTAGTTACCTATGGAGTTTAAACACTTTGATTGTTAATGGTCCTGCATAGGTATACTAGAGCTATAGAATTTCATGACTTAAAAAACATTCATTTGAGCCCTGGCTGGTTTTGCTTAGTGGTTAGAGCCTCAGCCTGCAGACTGATGTGAAGGGTCAGGGTTTGATTCCTGGTGAAGGGCCCATACCTTGGTTACAGGTTTCCCAGCCTTCCTAGGGGATCTTGCGGGAGGCAGCCAATCACTGTCTCTCTCATATCAATGTTTCTTTCTCTCTCTCCCTACCCTCCCTCCCTTCTACTCTCTCTAGAAATCAATGGAAAAAATATCAGGTGAGGATTAAAATAAATAAATAAATAACATTCATATGAAAAGGCAAATATTGGGTATAGGTTCTAAGCTGAGTAATCACAGTGAGGATAGCATGTGACAACACAAAACTCTGTTCATTTATTCCTTCCTTCACTCAAATATTTAATGACAATTATGTACCCAGCCTTATGCTAGGAACTTCTGATATAACAGTCATTATAAATAGACTTGCGAATCCAAGATGGCGGCGTAGGTAAACACCTAAACTGCTGCCTCGTGCAACAATTTCAAAACTACAACTAAAAGACAAAACGTCTATCACCCAGAACCACCGGAAAGCTGGCTGAGTGGAAGTTCTACAACTAGAAGGAAAGAGAAAAGGGCATTGAGACATGCACGAGCGCTGGAAAGCTGAGATACAGAGGTGCGTGATCCGGGCTGGCGGCAGGCTTTTTTCAACCCGAAGGGAGACAAGCCCCGGATTACTCTGAAATCCAGTCTCTGAGGAGACACCGGGGACCCAAACTCCTACGGGGAGAAGCTGGACTGTCTGCCAATGAGGGTGGCTTGCTTGCAGAGCTGTGCGAAGGAATAATTGTTTACTGCACTGGGGCACGGGACTCGCAGATGCCGACGGGGACACAGAGCCAGCTAACTAGCAGCCGTTGCTGTTTGCCACGCCCTAGCCTAGTGACACCCTGAGACCCCGCCCTGCACAACCTACAAACCCACCCAAGCTCCAAGCAGCGGAGTTAGCATAAGAAAGGCCTGCCCTATCGCAGCTTAACTTAGCAAACTTGCAGCCCGGGTCAGACAGCTCCAAAACCTCCAAACCCCAAGCAAAGAGGAGAAAACTGTAGCTCTCACTGTAGCCCCTGCTGGGTGGCCTCAGACAGTACCTGACCTGTACCCCATTGGAGATCCAGAAGCCAGTGTACCTAGTGGTCAGTGTGAGACACCAGATTTCAACTCCTCACATCCGTAAGTGACACATTCAAGAGGCAGACTCAGTGAGCACCAAAGCTCCACTGAAACAAGTCCTGCCCCATAAGCGTGTCTTCAGCGCAGCAGTTCTTCCATTATAGACACAGCGAGTGCTCACAGCTAATTGGCCTGGAGGTCAATTCCTCCCAGTGTACCAACAGCAATTAAGGCTTAACTACACCAAGACTTTGCACTCAGCCCACAAAGGGGTGTACCAAGAGCATCCACCTCTGTGATTGAGGAGGCTGAGCTACTGCCCCCGATAGATCACCTACCACACAAAGCTACTCCATCAACACAGGGAAGCAGCCAAATTGTGGAGACAAAGAAACATGTCACGAATGAAAGAAAACTACTGGGTGACATAGAGTTCAGAACCACATTTATAAGGTTACTCAAGAATCTTCTTAAAACTGCTGAGAAACTTGATGAGACCTTTAAGGATATTAATGAGAATGCCCCAAAAATGGAAAAGGATCAGTCAGAAATGAAGCATACACTGTCTGAAATAAAGAATATACAGAAACTCAACTGTAGATCAACGTACCCCAAGAATCAAACCAAAGATCTGAAATATGTGGAAACAAAAAACATCCAACCAGAAAAACAAAAAGAAAAAAGAATCCAAAAATATGAAGATAGTGTAAGGAGCCTCTGGGACAACTTTAAGCGAACCAACATCTGAATTTTTGGGGTGCCAGAAGAAGGGAGAGAGCAAAATATTGAAAACCTATTAGAAGAAATAATGACAGAAAACTTTCCCTACCTGGTGAAAGAAATAGACTTACAAGTTCAGGAAGCGCACAGAACCCCATACAAGAGGAATCCAAAGAGGACCACACCAAGACACATCATAATTAAAATGCCAAGGGCAAAAGACAGAGAGAGAATCTTGAAAGCAGCAAGAGAAAAACGGTTAGTTACCTACAAGGGAGTACCCATATGACTGTCTGCTGATTTCTCAACAGAAACTATGCAGGCCAGAAGGGAGTGGCAAGAAATATTCAAAGTGATGAACAGCAAGAACCTACAACCAAGATTACTCTACCCAGCAAAGCTATCATTCAGAGTTGAAAGTCAGATAAAGAGCTTCACAGACAAGAAAAAGCTAAAGGAGTTCATCGCCACCAAACCAGGATTACATGAAATGCTGAAGGGTATTCTTTAAGAAGAGGAAGAAGAAGAAAAAGGTAAAGATAAAAATTATGAACAACAAAATGACATCAAATACATACCTACCAACAAGTGAATCTAAAAATCAAGTGAATAAAAAATCTGAAGAACAGAATGGACTGGTGAATATAATAGAATCAGGGACATAGAAAGGGAGTGAGTGGACTGATGATACTCAGGGGAAGCAGGTGTGAGGGGTGCGAGAAGAGATTGGACAAAAATCTTACTCCTATGGATGAAGACAGTGGCAGGGGGTAAGGGCATGGGGTGGGGTGAGGAATCAGGTGGAGGGGAGCTATGGGGGAAAAAAAAAGAGGAACACCTGTAATAATCTGAACAATAAAGATTTATTTTTTAAAAAATAAATAAAATAAATAGACTTGCCTCCTGTTCTCATGGAACTTACTTTGTTTAGTGGAGGACACAAGCATAAATCAAATCATTTGAAAAAATTTAACATGTAGCTAAAATTGGGACCAGTGCTGTAAAGAAAATTATTCTGCAGGCAATGGAAGTTTTTAAACAAGCATAGCAGCATGTTCAGATCTGCAGATTAGGGTAAGAAAAAAATCTTGTAGTTAAGTGAAATTACAGTGTAGAGAGGTACCTAAGGCAGTAGGACCAAATAAGTACATAGAATTACAATGTTAACATTCTTCTAATTCTTATAAAAGGTACCAAGGAATTTTCCGTGATTACAAATCTAAGGCCAGTTTTATTGCTGATGTCCTCAAAGCACTTTGGTCTTGCCATAGCCCAGGGCCTTGGTTCAGCAGATACTAAGTCTAGACCCTGCTTAATGAGTAATATCAGAGCCTTTTCCTATTAGGTCTTCTTTCCATGACCTGTCAAGACTTGAGAGTCAAGACTATCAGCATCATGGTCAGTATAGTTCTCCACTTATTTCAAAAGAGAAGACTCTACTCACCTGATTATCAAGTTTCAGCTGTCGAAGCTTCATAGCCTCATCTTCAAAGGCACTGTTTTTGAAAAAGTGAAAAGAAAACACATGTAAAGAGAAAACCTTTTAAAACCACGTCAATTTCATCTTTTCCATGTATTACCATGGGCTATTTGGAATCAATGAATTCTGCCTTAAGGAAAGCATCGGTTTTAGGATGCTGCCCACACTGACTTGCCATCCTTAATGCCACACTTATTCCACAGAGGACCTGACGATATTTTCCCCATTGATTATGAGAGTGGAAGGGAGGAGGAGAGACAGAGAGAGAGAGAAACACTGATGTGAGTGCAAGTGACACATCAATTGGTTGCCTCCAGAACTCGCCCCGACTGGCATGGGGGGGGGGGGCAAATGGGGGGCAGATCGAGCCTGCAACCAAGGTATGTGTGCCCTTGACTGGAATTAAACCCAAAACCCTTCAGTCTAAGAGCCAGCAATCTAATCACTGAGCAAAACCAGCTAGGGCAACAGATTTTTATTTATTTTTTTTTGATAGAAGAAAACAGCAACAAAAA
Source organism: Corynorhinus townsendii (assembly GCA_026230045.1). Taxonomy (NCBI): domain Eukaryota; kingdom Metazoa; phylum Chordata; class Mammalia; order Chiroptera; family Vespertilionidae; genus Corynorhinus; species Corynorhinus townsendii. Next base: position 126,951,539 of record JAPDVU010000003.1, on the reverse strand, counting down.
TGGAACAAAATTACATCTTCAACTGATAAACCAAATTCTTTTGAACTTTTTTAAAAGTATATTTTTATTGATTTCAGAGAGAAAGGGAGAGGGAGAGAGAGAGAGAAATATCAATGATGTGAGAGCATCATTGATCGGTTGCCTCCTGCACACCCCCAACTGGGGATTGAGCCTGCAACCCGGGCATGTGCCCTAGACTGGAATTGAACCCGGGACCCTTCAGTCCGCAGGCCAACTCTCTATCCACTGAGCCAAACCAGTAGGGCCCTTTTTAACTTTCTAAAAACTCCCTCTGCAGCCTTTTCCTAATTTAAGATTTTATTTTGTTACCCAACATTCTTGGAAAGAATAAACTATAAAACAAAGCAGAAATGATCCTCAATTATTTGTATTATAAATTTTTACTGGGAGCTTACAGTTGGTTGGAGCATTATCCCGTACACTGGTCCAGGCACATATCTAGGTTGGGAGTGCCATCCCCAGTCAGGGTGAGTACAGGAGGCAACCAATCTATGTTTCTCTCTCACATCAATGTTTCTGTGTGTGTGTGTGTGTGTGTCTCCCTTCTCTAAAAATCAACAGGAAACATCCTGGGATGAGGATTTTTTTTAAAATAGAAGACAAATTCCATGGCTACAAAGGCAAGCATGGCTTTTCCTGCATTTGGGGTAAATACACCAAAATATCTATCCATGGTTTAATGGTTTAACCACTACATTCCTATATTTTAGGAGGTTTTACGCATTTTAATAATGTATAGCAACTTGGAATCTGCATACCATCTCCAAGACTCTTTCTGCCTATTAATCTTTTAGCCATAGGTGTGGATGAGCATTCTGATTCTCTGACAATCTCCTCTATTAACTCCCTTATATCCTTTATGGTTTGTTTGTTGTTGGTTTTTTTTAAAAAAAAAAAACAACTCTGGATATTCAAAAGAAACCATCTCCTTTTTTCCTGCTCAAGAGAAAGACAAACAAATAAATAAAAATGCAGGGTACAATTATGGCCTCAGCTCTGTGGGCCCCTACATTTCTCCTAGATATGTTCCTGTTTTCCTTAATGTCATTAGTCCTCAATCACAAATTTTACTATTGTAGCTTAATGAATACAGTACTGGGATATTATTAGTATTCAGTAGATTTTAGTATAAATCTGAAAAAGTTCTACATAAAACGACTCCTTAGTCGTTTTATGTAGAACTTTTTCAGATTTATACTAAAATCTACTGAATACAAATAATATTACTGTACTGTATTCATCCCCAAATTGGTGAAAAAATCCAGTTATGGATTTTCAACAACTACTACTGTGATTCTTCCTCCAACTTGTTTTGCCTTCAACTCCAAACCAGAATTGCAAAACCCTCTGGCATGTAAAAAAATAAAAATAAAAATCATCCTATGCCCCTCCCATCTGAATGCTAAAGTAACCCAAATAAAGCTAAATTCTGACACACGACTGAAGTCCTCAAACATTTCTCTGAAGGCCTCTAATAATGAAACCAGGTGTGTTTTTTTCAATACCCTGTGTTGACAGCTTTTAAATTCCTTTCATCAAGCCTGGGCAAGCTGAGTAATTTAAGTAAACACGGTATAATCAGAGCATTTAACCTTAACACGAGACACTAAAAAGGAGCTATATAACATTTAGATGCCTCTTATACATCAAAGCTGTACTTTTTCTGAGCTCTAGTGTTAAACTGTAACAGCAGAAATAATAAAGACATTTTATGTACTTATTATTAAACCTGAACTAGAATTTCTAGTCTAAACTGGACTATGATTTTACTGAATTTTCATTTTTTCCTTTAATATTCTCTTTCCCTCATTTCCAACTAAGTTGCCAAATAGCAAACCCAACCAAGCCTGATTAATAAATCAACACAAAACATGGAGACTGGTGGAAGGGGTGGAGACGTGGAAAAGGCTGACCTCACACAATGTGTCAGATAAAAATCAGGAGAGAGATCTTGGCTACAGAGGTCACCCCCTGAGGAGTGAGGGGTCCCTGCCCCACACCAGGCCCTCCACCCCAGTGTTCCAGTGCCAGAAAGAGAAGTTCCCATTACTTCTGGCTGTAAAAACCAGTGGGGATTTCGACTCAGTGAAACAAAGAGCTGCTGGAGTCCCAGGTTTTCCTCTTAAAGAGCCTGCTCACCTACTTAAGCAGACTCACTTGATCTGAGCTCCAGCAGTGGGGCAGCATCTTGTAAGGCACCAGGGATAAATGGGGAGGAACTAAATAAAGTATCTGACATTAGGGTGAGAGCTGGAGGGGCAGCTTTCTCCCAGAGAAAAGTGCGGGCAGAGGCCATTTCTCCTTTTCTGAGCCTTCCCCACACAGAGCCAGCAGGTGGGTGCCATATCTGAGTCATCAATCTGGTTCATGTTCACCCTGTCCTGATGATTCCCTGAAACTCCACCCAACTTTCAGGCCCACCCAAGCTGTTTACAGTGGCTTTTCCATACTAATGGCCTGTCTTAGCTCCTGCTTCAGACTTTCCTAAAATCTCTCAAGCAGCATCTGGCCTCAGAGCAGCATCCTCTGGATAGCCACTTCTTGCTAAGTGGCTATCCAGAGGATGCTCTAACCCACCAAGCTACCCAGCTAGGACAAAAGCCAGTTTATTTTTTAAAAATCTATTCTCTTAGCAACTTTTCAAATTCTACACCATACAGTGTTATTAACTATAGTCACCAAACTATACATTACACCCCCATGACTTATTCATTTTATAATGAGGAGTTTTGACCCTCTTCACCCATTTTGCCTACCCGACCCCACCCGATTTATATGGGAAAAATAACTTACCAAATCATACCAAATATGCTTAATTATATCCAGTTTTACACTAAGCTAACCCCTTATGAGTTCTCTTAGGCTTTCCTGATACTTTTAGGACACATCTTGCTAACAGATGCACAAAATAAATTCAAATACAGCACAAATGCTCACAGACAATTCAAAGCTTTGGGAGCTGGATGCTGAGTGTAGTTCCTGGCAAAGGGGTTTGGTGGGGCTTTTATACACTGAGTATATATATTTATTAGAGGCCCATTGCACGAAGAGCTTTGTGCAATAGGCCTACCTTTCCTTAGCTTCCAGCACTAGTTTTCCTCTGGCACCAGGACACAGGCCTTTGCTGCAGACTCCGACCAGAGTCTGCCTTCTTTGTCTTCGCTGCAGCAGAGTGCCACTCCTGTAGATCCCTTCGCCCCACGCCCTCGCCCTTCCTCATAGCAGGCGTCCTGCCCTGCCCAGCCACTCCATGCCTGGAGCAGCTGGGTGGCCGCCATCTTTGGTCTTCTAATTTGCATATTCCCTCCTGATTGGCTGGTGGGCATAGCGGAGTGAGGGTTAATCTGCATGTTTCTCTTTTATTAGAGTAGATATATATATATATATATATATTAGAGGCCCAGTGCATGAATTCGTGCATGGGTGGGGTCCAGCAAGCCTGGTCAGGGGAAGAGGACATGGGCGGTTGGCCAGCCTGCCTGCTGGTCGAACTCCTGGTCAAGGGGACAATTTGCATATTAGCCTTTTATTATATAGGATATACAATGAGTGACCAGATTATTATGCGTTCAGAGGTCATAATAATCTGGCCACTCAGTATATATATACTAGAGGCCTGGTGCACGAGATTCATGCACTCGGGGTGGGGGGATTCCTCAGCCCAGCCTGCACCCTCTTGCAATCCGGGAGCCCTCGGGGGATGTCCAACTGACAGCTTAAGCCTGCTCCCCAGCAGTTGGACATTCTTAGAGCTGCCACCGCCACTGTGCTTGCCAGCCATGAGCCCAGCTCAAGGCTTCTGGCTGAGCAGCACTCCCTGTGGGAGCACACTGACCACCAGGGGGCAGCTCCAGCATTGAACGTCTACCCCCTGGTGGCCAGTGCACATCATAGCAACCGATCATTCTGCCGTTTGTTCAATTTGCATATTAGCCTTTTATTTGATAGGACTAGAGGCCCAGTGCATGAAAATTCGAGCACTGGAAGGGTCCCTCAGCCCGGCCTGCCCCCTCTCAAGTCTGGGAGCCCTCAGGGGATGTCCTATTGACAGCTTAGGCCCACTCCCCACCACAATCTGGCCTTCTTCTGCGGGAGGCGACCAGCCGATCGGAGAAGACACTGCCTCCCATCACTCCACTGCTGCTATCACTGACAGCTGCCACAGCTGCCGGCCCTCAGCCCTCGCTTCTTAGCGCTGGCCCCGCCCCCTGCCCACTGGTGGGTGGGGAGCACTGTGGGGCCAGGCCAGCTGGGGGATGGGCTGTGGAAGGTTGAAGCACAGTAGGTCGCACCCCATCCAGCCTCTGTGGAGGTGTGGCACCGAGACAGGCCCGCACCGCTGCCTCTGTGGCTGCCTCTGTGGAAGGGGCAGCACTGTGACTGGGACCATGTTGCCACCTCTCCCACACCGCCTCTGTGAAAGGGGCCACAGTGCTGGACCGGCCCATGCCATAGCTTCTCCCACACTGCCACCTCTCCCGCGCCACCAGCCCTCGCAGCCACTGCAGCTTTGTCCGGAAGGACATCCAGAAAATGTCCAGTCTATCCAGTATAATTAGCATATTACCCTTTTATTAATACAAACTAGAGTCCCGATGCATGAATTCATGCACAGGTGGGGTCCCTCGGGGTGGCCTGTGGGGATCAGGCCTAAACCAGCAGTCTAATGCCGCCTGCTGCTCCCACAGGCTGGTGCCCAGTCAGTCCCAATTGGAAGAGGCTCACGCTGCCGCAGCAGTGCTCACCAGCCATGAGCCCTGCCTCTGGCACCTGTACCGAGGGGGAGGAGAGAGGGGGGTGGGATGAGATCAGCCCTCTGGCCCAGGATCTGGATCCGTCCCACTGATGTTCACGCCAGTTGTAGGGAGCCACCTGGTGGCCACGTTTATATAATTTCTTCCTTGCAGAGCTTCTAGGGAGGGGAAGCAGCCACGGTGCCTGAGGCCGACTTCCAGGAGGCTGGCAGCACTGTCAGGTTGGGCTAGCAGCGCTGGTCCATCGGTACCTGGCCTGTTCTCTGGAGATTGTACCTGCAGGACTACTGAGGGAGTGAGTGGCTGCCGCCGGGCTGATGGGCCGCTGGAATGGGTCAATCCATTGAGTGGCACTCCCACTGTGGGAGTGCACTAATTACCAGGAGCAGCTCTACCTCCTGGTGGTTAGTGCACGTCATAGCAACCAATCAACTGGTCGTTCAGTCATTTGGTCACTTAGGCTTTTATATATGTAGGTATAATAGAGGCCCGGTGCACGAATTCATGCACCAGTGGGGTCCCTCAGCCTGGCCTGTAGGATTGGGTTGAAACTGGCTCTCCAACATCCCCAAAGGGGTCCCGGATTCGAGAGGGCGCAGGCCAGGCCAAAGGACCCCACCAGTGCACAATCGGGGCCGGGGAGGTTGGACAGTGGGGGAGGGGCTGTGGGAGGGCTCCAGGGTGTGTCTGGCCCATCTCACTCAGTCCAGATCACCTGGACCCCAGCAGCAAGCTAACCTACCAGTCGGAGCTCTGCTCCCTGGTGGTCAATGCATGTCATAGTGACTGGTCAACCGGTCGACTTCTGACCCCTAGTGGTCAGTGCACATCATAGCAAGCAGTTGAGTCGCCTTAACATATCCTTAGCATATTACACTTTAATTGGTTGAACGGCTGATGGGTCAACTGGATACTTGGAATATTAGGCCTTTTATTATATGGGAGAATATTGATTTCAGAGAGGAAGGGAGAGGGAGAGAGAGACAGAAACATCATTGATGAGACAGAATCATTGATTGGCTGCCTCCTGCATGCCCCCAACTAGGGACCGAGCCCACAACCTGGGCATGTGCCTCTGACCAGAATTGAACCCAGGACCTTTCAGTCCACAGGCCAATTTGCTCTATTCACTGAGCCAAACCAGCTAGGGCTGGTGTGGCCACTCTTGCTGCTCGGGGTGCACACTGCCTCTATAACTGGCTTGTTGCAAAACAAACACTAAATGCCGTATTCACTTTTTGTCTTTGTTGGTAAAAGTGAAGATTCTCTTTGGATTCCTTTCAGTTAGCAAGAACACATACTAATGTAGGTTTTTCATAAAAGCAAAGTAGCATGATGCAACTTTTGAAGAGCAAGGGATACATGAATGTGTCTTTCCCTGATGACTTATTTCACTGAGCATAATGTGTGACAAGAAAATGGTGAATTCAGCTTGAACACTAAATTGGAGAACTGAGCTGGAGATGTCTATGGGAACACAAAATAGAAAGGATAGTAAACCACTATACAAGAGGAAAAGGAGGAGAAACCAAGATGGTGGCATAGGAAAACACCTAAACTGCTGCCTTGCACAACAATTTCAAAATTACAACTAAAAGATAAAACAGACACCATCCAGAACCACAGGAAAGCTGGCTGAGTGGAAATTCTACAACTAGAAGGAAAGAGAAAAGCACACTGAGACTCAGAGGAGCTGCAGGAGGCAGAGGTATGGAGACGCACACCGCAGAGAGGACTGACTGCTGAGTACCTGGCTGGCTTTCTCAAGCAGGAGAGAGATGGAAGCTCCCAACTGCGCTGAACTCCAATTCCGGGCAAGATTCTGGGAACCCAGACTCATTCGGGGGGAATCTGGACTGTCAGGAAAAGAGAAAAACACACTGAGACCCAGGGGAGCTGCGAAAGGCAGAGGTCCAGAGGCACGCGCACATGGAGAGGACTGACTGCTGAGTGCGTGGCTGGCTTTCTCAAGTGGGAAGGAGACAGAAGCTCCCGACTGCACTGAACTCCAGTTCCGGGCAAGACTCTGGGAACCCAGACTCATTCAGGGAGAAACTGGACTGTCTGGCAGTGGGCGAAACTCGAGGGTGGCTTTCTCTTAGAGGCACTTGCAGCAATTACTGAGGGACACTGAGACACAGGGACCTCATAGGGCAGGGCTGACGGGAAACCAATGCTGTCTGCTCTGCCCTGAGACTCCGCCCCATCCAAACTGAGCAGAGAGGCTTTTACAATTTTGCAAGTCTTGTCTCATAAGGGTGTCTCCAGCACAGAAGTTCTCCCAGCGTAGACACAGCTGATCCTCACAGTCAATTGGCCTAGAGGTCAATTCCTCTCAGTGATACCAATAACAATTAAGACTTAACTACAGCAAGGCTGTGCACACAGTCCACAAAAGGGTGCACAAGAGTGTCCACCTCAGGTAACTGGGGAGGCTGAGCCACTGGGCCCTATAGGACACCTAGTACACAAAGCCCTCTATCAACTCAGGGAAGCAGCCAAAATACAGAGACAAAGAAACAGATCACAAATGAAAGAAATTGAGGAAAGCAAACGACTGGATATAGAGTTCAAAACCATGGTTATAAGGTTTTTCAAGAATTTCCTAGAAAAGGCCAATAAATTTAGCGAGACCCTCAAGGATATGAAAAACGACCAACTAGAAATTAAACATACACTGACTGAAATAAAAAATATTATACAGAGATCCAACAGCAGACTAGAGAACTACAAGAATCAAGTCAAAGATTTGAAATACAAAGAAGCAAAAAACACTCAACCGGAAAAGCAAAAAGCAAAAAGAATAAAAAAATTTGAAGATAGTGTAAGGAGCCTCTGGGACAACCTCAAGTGTACCAACATCCGAATTATGGGGGTGCCAGAAGAAAACCTATTTGAAGAAATAATGACCAAAAACTTCCCCCACCTGGTGAAAGAAATAGACTTACAAGTCCAGGAAGCGCACAGAACCCCAAACAAAAGGAATCCAAAGAGGACCACACCAAGACACATCATAATTAAAATGCCAAGGGCAAAAGACAAAGAGAGAATATTAAAAGCAGCAAGATAAAAATAGTTAGTTACCTACAAGGGAGCACCCATATGATTGTCAGCTGATTTCTCAACAGAAACTATGCAGGCCAGAAGGGAGTGGCAAGAAATATTCAAAGTGATGAAGTAAGAACCTACAACCAAGATTACTCTACCCAGCAAAGCTATCATTCAGAATTGAAGGGCAGATAAAGAGCTTCACAGATAAGAAAAAGCTAAAGGAGTTCATCACCACCAAACCAGTATTATATGAAATGCTGAAAAGTATTCTTTAAGAAGAGGGAGAAGAAGAAAAAGGTAAAGATAAAAATTATGAACAACAAATACATGTCTATCAACAAGTGAATCTAAAAATCAAGTGAATAAAAAAAATGTGATGAACAGAATAAACTAGTGAATGTAATAGACTCAGGGGCATAGAAAGGAGTGAACTGACAATTCTCGGGGGGAAAGGGGTGTGGGGGTGCGGGAAGAGACTGGACAAAAATCATACACCTATAGATGAGGACGGGGTGGGGGGAGGTAAGGGCAGAGGTTGAGATGGGAACTGGGTGGAGGGGAGCTATGGGGGGAAAAAGAGGAACAACTGTAATAATCTGAAAAATAAATATTTATTAAATTTTAAATAAATAAAAATAAAAACTGATCACACACATAACACAGGTTCCAGTTTACCACGGTAACAACTTACTTAAAAAAAAAACAACACACACACACAAAAAAAACAACTATACAAGACTTCTTTGCAAGAAAGAAATCTTGAAAAGTAATTGTTTAGGACCTAAAGAACTCAGGAGAAGGCACCAGGGGGAAGGGATGAACATTAGGTTCAATCCTTACCTGGATTTACCACCTATCCAAGAACAGATGGATGCTGGATGTGTTTGGGAAGCATCTGCCGTGGAGCTGATTATTATCCTTGTAACAGAAATGTATAAATTGTCTTTTTTGCCCACGTGAATACAAGACAATAAGTGATCACAATCCTGGATCAAGAACAGCAAGGAAAGCATGAACTGATTATCAGCCCCAAAGATGAGCTATGAAAATGAAAAAGAATGTTCCATCAGGCATTTATTTAAACTGTTAATCTAATGAAAACTATTTCATTTTTGTATAGAGCCATGAGATAAATTAACAGGTTAATATGAAAAAAAAAAAAAAAACACCCAGAATTTCTGCAGAGTAAAAGAAATGAAATTACTATTTTCCTCCCAGTTATCTTATGGAAAATTTCCTATTTACTTGGTACAAACAGGGAAAACTCTAAACATATATCTTTTTTAAAATATATATTTTATTGATTTTTTACAGAGAGAAAGGAAGAGGGATAGAGAGTTAGAAACATCGATGAGAGAGAAACATCAATCAGCTGCCTCCTACACACCCCCTACTGGGGATGTGCCCACAATCAAGGTACATGCCCTTGACTGGAATCGAACCTGGGACCCTTCAGTGAGCAGGCCGATGCTCTATCCACTGAGCCAAACCGGTTAGGGCTAAACATATATCTTAGAGAAACACAGACCTACTACTCACATGTGGCAAATGATAAAGCCCACAAGAACTCCATTCTCTTGAACTACTCTCCAATTATTGACCAGCCAAAGTTTAAACTGAAGATACCTACACAAGGCTTTTTCACGCATATAATTCTCTACAAATGTGCCCTATATACCTATCTTGGTTTATGGGCACCAAAAATATTTCCCTAGTCTCCCTGTACTATTCTTCACTTATTCAGCTAACAAATATTTGGTAAAAGTCTGCTAAAAGATTGCCTCTACTCCTGTACACATACTTTTAAGAATCACTAGATGAACTGAAAATAACTAAGTATCTGCCACTAGTGAAATGGATAAAATTTGATCTAGTCACTCAATGGAATGTTATATAGAACATCAATGAAAATGACACAATCCATAAATTGATTGTAAACATAATGTAAAACAAATAAGCAACACACAAAACATTACATTTTTAAAGCTTCCTTTTACATCATGTTCAAAAACATAAACCAAATTAGACTGCTTATAGTATACACACATCGGACAAAGTGATAAAAAAGAAAAAAGGAAATGATCATCTCAAAAGTCACAGCAGACCCATACATCTATGCCAATCAATTGTGTGTGTGTGTGTGTGTGTGTGTGTGTGTGTGTGTGTTTATTAATCCTCATACGAGGATACCCTTTTTCATTGATTTTTAGCGTGTGTGTGTGGGGGGGGGAAACATCGATGTGAGAGAGACACATCGATAGGTTGCCTCCCATCTGTGCCCCGACCAAAGTTACACATGCCCCTCACTAGGAATTGAACCCACGACTCTTTGGTCAACAGGCCATTTCTCTAATTAATAAGCAACCTGGCCAGGGATGGCCAATCAATTTGACAAGAGTGCCAAGATCATTCAATGAGGAAACAATAGTTTCTTCAACAAGTAGTGCTAGATAACTAAATATCCACATATAAAAGAATGAAGTTGTACCTCTATCTCACACCATATATAAAAATTAACTAAAGATGTATCAAAGCCTAGCCAGTGTGGCTAAGTTGGTTGGAGTGTCATCTCATGCACCAGAAGATCACAGGTTCGATTCCTGGTCAGGGTACATAACCAGGTTGCAGGTTCAATCCCCGGTTGGGGTACATGCAGGAGGCAACCAATCGATGTTTCTTTTTTTTATGTTTTTATTAATATTTTTCCATTGATGTTTAGGGAGAGTGAAAAGGAGGGGGAAAGACACAGAGAGAGAAACATTGATGTGAGAGGGACACATCAATTAGTTGCCTCCCACACACACCCCAGGAGCCTGCAACTAAGGTACATGCTCTTAACCGGAATCGAACCTGGGACCCTTCAGTCCACAGGCCAACATTCTTTTTAAATATACACTGAGTGACCAGATTATTATGACCTCTGAACGCATAATAATCTGGCCACTCAGTGTATATCCTATATAATGAAAGGCTAATATGCAAATTGTCCCCTCGACCAGGAGTTCGACCAGCAGGCAGGATGACCAACGGCCCATGTCCCCTTCCCCTGGCCAGGCTGGCCAGACCCCACCCATGCATGAACTCATGCACCGGGCCTCTAATACACACACACACACACACACACACACACACACACACACACACACACACACAGACTGGCCAGATTATTATGCGTTCAGAGATCATAATAACCTGGCCAGTGTATTTTTATTGATCTCAGAGATGAAGGGAGACAGAAACATCAATGATCCGAAAGAATCATTGATTGGCCGCCTCCTGCACATCCCACACTGGAGATCCAGCCCTCAACCCAGGCATGTGCCCTGATCGGGAACTGAACCATGACCTCCTGGTTCATAAGTCGATGTTCAACCACTGAGCCAAACTGGCTAGAGCTGATGTTTCTCTCTTACATCTCCCTCTCTCCCTCTCCCTTCCTATCTAAAAAATCAATTAAATAAAAAATAATTAAAATTAAAAAAACAAAAGTCTTAAATACACTTTCAGCTTTCAGCTCAAAAGAGGCCACGGTATAAATTTCTTCAGTCATCCCGAATCTGGGATCACCTGACACCAGCCTCCTTCACCATGCCACCTAAGTTTGACCCCAATGAGATCAAAGTCCTAAGTCTGAGGGGCCAGCGGGAAAGTCATGACATATCTGCCCTGGTCCCCAAGATAGGACCCCTGAATGTCTCCAAAAAAGGTTGGTGATGACGTTGCCAAAGCAACCAGTGATTGAAAGGGTCTAAGGACAGCAAAACTGACCATTCAGAACAGACAGGCCCAGATTGAGGTAGTACCTTCTGCCTCTGCCCTGATCATAAAGGCCCTCAAAGAACCACCACGAGACAGAAAGCAACACAAAAACATTAAGCACAATGGAAATATCACTTTTGATGAGACTGTAAACATTGCCCGGCAGATGTGGCACCCTCATGACATCATAGATGAACATCAACAGTGGAATGCCCCGCTAGTTAAGAATGACAAAGGAGCCCTGGCTGGTTTGGCTCAGTGGATAGAGAGCATCGGCCTGCAGACTGAAGGGTCCCAAAAAATGTATCAAAGACTTAACTGTAAGAGCTAAAACTATAAAACTTTTAGACGAAAACATTAAATCTTTATGACTTTGGATTTGGCCATGGATTCTTAGATATGACACCAAAAGCATGAACAATAAAGATAGATACATTGGACTTCACCAAAATTAAAAACATTGTCATCAAGCCCAGTTGGTGTGGCTCAATGGTTGAATGTCAACCCATGAACCAGAAGGTCACGGTTCAATTCCCAGATCAGGACACATGCCTGGGTTGCAGTCTTGATCCCCACTGTGGGATATGCAGGAAACAACCAATCAATGATTCTCTCTCACCATTGATGTTTTCCTTCCCCCTCTCTCTCTCTCTTTCTCTCTCTCTCCCCCCTTCCCTCCCCCTCCCTCTCCCTCTCTTCCTCTCTCTCTGAAATATATATATATTTTTAATTTATTTTATTTTTTTAAATTTTGTTTCAACTCAACCATCAGAAATAAATACTTATTATGTGTGACAAGGTACTACTGGAAAGATGGCAGTATAGGAAAGATAAAGGTAAAAAGGATTACCTAAAGACAACAGCTATAAAAACAACCTAAGTTTTTAAAATATATTTTTAATTATTTTAGAGAGAGAGGAAGAGAAGGAGAGAGAGAGAAACATCAATATGAGAGAGAAACACTGATCAGCTGCCTCCTGAATGTGCCCCTACTGGGGACTGAACCCTAAACCTTTTGGTACACGAGATGACACTCAACCAACGCACCACATTGGCCAGGACACAACATAACTTTTTATTCTTAATTCTAATCAGTTATTCACACTTAATTGAAGATTTGACAACCACCCTCTTGGAAAAAACTTTAAAGTTGTAGGTTTGATTATGACTTTCACTTAAATTCACATAGCAAAAAAATTAATAAAAACAAATTGGACTTCATCAGAATAAAAAACTTTGTTTTTGCAAAAGATACTGTTATGAAAATTAAAAGGAAAGCCACAGACTGGTAGCAAAATTTTACAAAATACATATCCAACTAAGGACTTACATTTAAAACTGAAAGAATTTGTACCAGTTTACTAAGAAAATAACCCAATTAAAAATTGGACAAAATATTTCAAGATTTCACAAAAGAAGATATGCATATTAAAACCACAATGAGATATTAGTACATACCCAACCACCACAGCCCTAGCCAGTTTGGCTCAGTGGATAGAGCATTGGCCTGAGGACTGAAGGGTACTGCAGTCAAGGGTACATGCCTGTATTGTGGCCTCGATCCCTAGTAGGGGGCATGCAGGAGGTAGCTGATCAATGATTTTTCTCTTAATGTACAATCGCCCAGCCAGCGTGGCTCATTGGTTGAGGATCAACCCATGAACCAGGAGGAGGTCACTGGTTTGATTCCATCAGGGCATATGTCTGGGTTGTGGGCTCGATCACCTGTAGGAGGCAGCCAATCATTCTGTCTCTCATGGATATTTCTATCTCTCTCTTTCCCTTCCTCTTTCTCTAAAATAAAAAACACACATATTTTTTAAAAAGAAAATGTACAACCACTTTGGAAAACAGTCAATTTCTTTAAAATGTCAAACATACACCTACCATTTGATTCAGCTACTCCAAGCCTAGATATTTTATCTGAGAAATGAAAGCACATGTCCACAAAAAAACCTAAGCATATATGAAATTTCATAGCAGCTTTGTTTTTGTTTAATCCTCACCCGAGGAATGTTGCTGTTTGTTTGTTTGTCTATTCTAGAGAGAGAGAGAAACATCAATGTGAGAGAGAAACATTGATAGGTGGCCTGTGTGCATCTCAATGGGGGATTGCTTGAACCCTCGACCCTTGGGTGCACGGGACAATGCTCTGCTGATCCACACAGACAAGGGCTGCAGCTTTATTTAGAGTAACCCAAAACTGAAAACAATTCAAATGTCCATCAGCAGGTGAACAGATAAATTTTATATGGAATACCATTCAGCAATAAAAAGGAGGAAAATATTGATACACTCAACAAAATGGATGAATCATTCTGCTAAATACAACAAAAGAAAACATACTGTGAGTTTACATAATAGTGACAAAAGTTCATCAGTGGCTGTCCAAGGGTGAGAAGGAGAGATGGATTACAAAGGGCAGAAGGAAACATTGGGAGTAGGTTCATTATCTTGACTGTAGTGACAGTTTCACATCAACATGTATAGTTTAAGTGTAGGGTTTGATTACATCAATTAAACCTCAATAAAGCTATTTTTAAAATCCACATACAAAGGGAATTAAGAAATAATTCATAATCCAGTTCCAACTACATCATTGAGTGTCAATTTAATGTTAAACCTATGCAAACTATGTATTTCAAACTTTTACAAACCATAACGATGAAAAATCTCCAACATCAAAACTATGTTAAATGTGTTCCCATGCACATACTTCAGAACTTTTATAAATATTTGGATATAAAGATGATCTAAAATTAGGCTTGCCACAAAAATATATAAAATAGATAAGCATGTAAATTGGAGAATAAAACTTATCATGTGAATTAGGTTTCAATAACCCTGTTATTATTTTATCAAGGGGGCCCAAGGGCCCAATGACCACAAAGCTCTTCTTTCTTGAGGAAATACGGACAATTTCAGAAGTAAATTCTTATCCCCCTCCAACCTTACTCATAAAAATATACACTCTCTTGCCCTGGCCGGTGTGACATCATCCCATGCACCAAGGGTCGCTGGTTCAATTCCCGGTCAAGGGCACATCCTGGGTTGTGGGTTCAATCCCCAGTAGGAGGCATGCAGGATGCAGCTGATCCATACTATACTCTCACATCCATCGATGTTTCTCTCTCCCTCTCATTTCCTCTCTAAAAATCAATAAACTATTCTTTAAAACAATATATATATATAGTTTTATATACATACATACACACACCACACACACATATACTCTCCTTCTCTCTTCCTATCACAGAAGAGGTTTCTCTTTCATAAAGTAAACTCAATACCGGTGCATTGATTCTGGCTCTCCTCTTTCCTCAGAATGAATACTGACCATTGCTCCTATATCTCCATCTCTAGTAGATTCTTTGCTCAGCTCACAATCATTCTCTAAAAAGATACCTTCTAGACCTTATCTATCTACAAAGCTATGAAGCTCTCTCCACTTTCCATCATTAAGTAACTTCAGAATAATCAACACCCCACCCTCACCCCCCAAAAAAAGAATCAACATTTGCTGTTACCATTTCAACTATAATTCACTTCTCAATTATTGCAATTTGGCTTTATTCCCCTATCATTCTTCCAAAACTATTTTTCTATTGCCAAAAATAATAGTTTTATTTTCATTCTTCATTCCTGTTTCACTTCTCTAAAGTATTTGACAAGAATAACTACCAGCTCCTTATTGAAAATCTTTCCATCCTTGTCTTCTTGAAAACTTCTTAGTTCTACTCTTATCTAACTGCCATTCAGCCTCCTTTCATTAAATTCAATCAGCAAATAGCCTGGCCGGTGTGGCTCAGTGAACCAGGAGGTCACAGTTCGATTCCTGGTCGGTCGGGGCACATGCCCGGGTTTCTGGCTTGATTCCCCAGTAGGAGGCGTATAGGAAGCAGCGATTAATGATTCTCTCTCATCATTGATATTTTTGTATCTCTCTTCCTCTCTGAAATCAATAAAAAAATTATTTTAAAAAATAATCATTCTTGTTTCCTCCACTATTTTTAAACAACACACCTTTCCTTTTGAATTGTCTTGTCAGTGTAAAGATAAAAAAGCCACCAAGTTGACTGATAAAATAAGCAGAAAGGACAAGTACAATCTAAACATATAAGATGCCACCTCCCAGAGTTCCATTATTTCCTTATTCCCAATAAAAAAGAAAAGCCAAATTGTATATAATGATTTCATACTTCTCTTTCTAACATTAGTTTTTGAAATGTTAAAAATATGTTGGTATGCCCTAACTGGTTTGGCTCAGTGGATAGAGCGTTGGCCTGCAGACTGAAGGGCCCCCGGTTCGATTCCAGTCAAGGGCATGTACCTTGGTTGCGGGCAAATCCCCAGTGGGGGGTGTGCAGGAGGCAGCTGATCAATGTTTCTCTCTCATTGATGTTTCTAACTCTCTATGCTTCTCTCTTCCTGTCAGTAAAAAAATCAATAAAAATGTATTTTTTTAAAAATACATTGTTATGGCCCAGCCAGTGTAGCTACGTGGTTAGAGTGTCGGCCCACAAACCAAAGGGTCTCAGGTTCAATTCTGGGTCAAGGGCATGTACCTTAGTTGTGGGTTCCCTCCCTGCCCCGGTGAGGTGCATGGGGGAGGCAACCAGGGGATGTATCTCTCTCACATCAATGTTTGTTTCTCTCTTCCTCTCCCTTCCTCTCTCTGAAATAAATAAATAAGTAAAATATACTTAAGTATAACATTTCTGGTCACTAATAAATACAATGTATACGCTTAGAGAAACTCATCTTTTAGGCAAACTTACAGTTATTGTTTTTATGCTCCTTCACTTATTACTTCCTGACTTTAGCCAAGTATCCAGTATGATTATAAATTAAACTTCATATGACTTTGTAGATATTACTGTTGCACTGATATAAATACAGAAATACTGATTTATCTTAATTCTTGGAAAATAGCAAGGTGGGAAACATGGGGGGGTACTATTTGTTACCATTTATGAAAGGAAAATATGTATATATTTCATTTGAAATGCAGAGACTATCTCTGGAAGAATACACAAGAAGCTGTATCATTGTTACCCTCAGAGTGAAAACTAAATTGGTAAGGGAATGGGAAGCAGCCTTGTTTCTGAGCCTTTTGAATTTTATATCATGTACAGACATTTTAAAAGTATACTAAAAGTGAACTCTGTATCCCATTAAGTGTGACTAAGTATAAAACAATTTGAAACAATAAAAGGTTTAAAATCACTATAGGAGCCAACAATGTTCTGCTATGTACTAATCAACCCAGTGTCTGAGTTACGATCACATGTATCTGAGCTGTGCTAATTGCTGTACATGCTCACTCAAACTATGCTCAAAGGGCCAAATGGTTGCTTTTTTTTATGTGCCCCAGGCATGAAACAGCTCTGGCCACCAGCACAGGCATAAGATAGGCTGAATTAAGGACTGTACGTCTGCTTTACCCCTGGCTGATAAAAGTAAGAGCAACACCACCAATCACATATCTCCTTGCCCATTGCCAGAGGGTTCAAATGGCTGCCTTTTAAAATGAGGAGAAAAAAAAGACTTTTAAGTCTTGTTGATTATTTTTAAACTAGAAATAGAAGTTGATGCTATTATCACAGTTAGCAACATGAACTCCCAGAACACCCTCAAGAGTGACTTGCCCAGTTTTGGGAAGACACTTGACATTTCTAGCAGTGATCTGTTAAGGAAGTAGGTACACACCTCTGGTTCAAGTGCAAGCATGTTAAGTAATGAAGCTAAATTTATCCACATCAGTGTCTTTTATACCATGTTTAGGTTACAGCTGTTGTGTCTAGAAATACACTCTACACTCCTCTGGGATTTCTTTTGTTTTCACTACAACAGAGCAACTACCAAAACAATGCCTCTGATAAGCTCTTAAGTGACATACATAGTAATTACTTTCATGACTTCAGAGACCATACTTCTAACACTCAAAAGAAAAAAAAATTACAAAAGAAACTTACAAACATCAATACTTTCTAGCAATACTCAACATTACTAGTGTGAAATAAATTATAGTTAGATGAAAAAGGTAACTCTTACTTATGCCTTAAAGAAATCTAATTCATCAATCCTTTGCTTTGACTTTGAAAAGTAGGTAAAAATCAAGATATTATTCCCATTTTGTAGTTGAAGGGCTATAAAAAAAAACAAGAAAATGATGGCCCGAGCCAGTTTTGCTCAGTGGATAGAGCATTGGCTCACAGACCAAAGGGTCCTGGGTTCGATTCCAGTCAAGCGCACATACCTCAGTTGCAGGCTCCCCACTGGCCCAGGGCTTGTGCAGGAGGCAACCAATCCATGTGTTTCTCTCACACTGACATTTCTGTCTTTCCCTCTCTTCCACTCTAAAAATCAATGGAAAAATATCCTCCGGTGAGAATTAAAAAAATGTTTTAAGAAAATGATCAATGATCATTTGGTCACTTTGTCTAATTATGGGAAATAATTTGAACACAGGTAAGCCTAAAACGATTTCTTTAAAAAAAAGAAAAAATACTTTGACTGATTTTTAGTTTTAAACCTCATCTGAATCTTTCACAAATTTAATAGTACCTATTCTACTGACTATACACCATAACTTTTTTTTTTACCTTAACTTTTAAGAAGTAAATCTTTAAGAGGTGCAATCAAACCAGATGCTACGATGATAGAGGCTCCTGCTCTGTTCTTCTTTGGCTTTCTCATTTATTTTCCTCTGTCAGTTATATACTTCATTGAGAAAATGTTTCAAACTACACTTAACATCAGTTATATCACATAACTTATCAGTCATATTGAGGCAGGATAGTAAGAAGCTAGAAAAATTCTTTGGCAAGCAGAATGGGGAAACTGAGACAGCTGAACAAACTGGCCAAGCAATTTACAGCCAGATACATAAAGTCACCTCCCTAGAGTTAACATCGAGGCCTCAGTTGAATTTCAGCTCCTGGCACAGAAAAGCAGCAAAACTAAGTGGGCAATACCAGGACCAACTAACTGCATTGACTAATGACTGACGCCCTGCACTTGTGCTGACCAATAAGTGGAGACCAGTACCCTGAAAGGATACACCTGGAAAAGTTGATGAAGATTCTATTGTTATCTCACCTAAGAACTCAAACTCCCAGCCTTCAAAACCCTTCAAAATGCCCTAACCCGTTCGGCCCAGTGAACAGAGCATCAGCCTATGTACTAAACTTTAGTAACTAAAGGGTCCCAGGTTCAATTCTGGTCAAGCAATCCTGGCCCTGGTCGGGGTGCATGCAGGAAGCAACCAATTGATGCTCACTCATCACTGACGTTTCTATCTCTCTCCCTCTTCCTTCCTCTCTGAAATCAATAAAAATATATTTACAAAGAAAATAAAAATAAAAACCCTCAAGATGAAGGATCCAGCTTGAGCTCTCCCTCCCAGAACAACCCTGTGTGGGTAACTTCTCTTTCCTCTCTTCTTCCTTCACAGGAATTCATCTGCTAAACTAAACTCTAAGTCCCCAGAAACTTGCTACCAGGGAAGCAATAGGCAGCGGCAGCTCGTATGGGGATAACCCCCTGAACCTATCTCCAAAGACCCCTTATCTCTGACTCCCCAATGAACTAAATAGCCCCACCTAAATCTTTCCTATTGCTTCTTCTATTCTAAGCCATTCCTTGTTTCATTGTCCCCAGCTTTTATAAATGTACCCTCAAAGTCATCTGGACTTGTATTGTGAAATCTTGCCTGTGTCAAGAACCCACATACTACCAGCTGGCCCTAGGCAGACCCACTCAGAGCCAAGTTCTCTTTCAGTAACATTATCACATAAGTGACAATCTGAGATTATTATTCTATACTAGAGGCCTGGTGCACGAAATTCATGCACAGGACAGGGGGTCCTTCAGCCTGGCCTGCACCCTCTCATAATCCGGGACCCCTCGGGGGATGTCCAACTGCCAGTTTAGGCCCAATCCCGTCAGACATCCCTCTCACAATCTGGGACCACTGGCTCCTAACCGCTTCCCTTCCTGCCTGCCTGATCTCCCCTAACCACTCTGCCTGCCTGCATGATTGCCCCTAACTACCTCTGCCTTGGCCCCTGACTGAGGCAGCTTCACCCGGAAGGATGTCCGTAAGGTTGTTCGGCTGTCCAGTCTAATTAGCATATTACACTTTTATTATTGTAGACTAGAGGCCCAGTGCACAAATTCATGCACAGGTGGGGTCTGGCCAGCCTGGCCCCAATCGGAGTGGATCAGGGCTGGGCCTGTCAGGAGGAGGAGATGGTGGGAGGTTGGCCAGCAGGCCCACCCCAATCGGGGTTGGGGTGACAATTGAGGGAGAGGCCGGCCATGGGGAGGGGCTGTGGGCAGTGGGCCAGCCAGCCCTGCCCCCAAATGGGGTGGGGGTGCAGATCGGGGGCCAGCAGCCTGGGGGAGGGCCTGAGAGGGGTTGGACACCCAGCCCCTATTGGGGTGGGGGGTGTGATCAGGGGTGGGCTGGCTGGGGGCAGGGGCTGTGGGCCTATCATGGTGATGTGGGCTGATCGGAGTTGGGGCTGGCTGGGGGAAGGGAGGAGGTGTTTGGCCAGCCAGCCTGCTCTTGATTGGGGTGGGAGAGTCCCATCAGGGGCAGGCTGGCAGAGGGGAGGGGCTGAGAGGTAGGCCGGCCAGCCCACCCCCTGATCGGGCCAGTTCGCTGGCCACAGTGGGCATCATAGCAACCAGTTGTTACGGTCATTATGGCCATTACAGTCAATGGCTTTTTATATATATAGCTGAGAAAAGCTGGCACCGTGATACTGAAACACTTTAAACACATTCTAAAATTTTAACCCACTGTATTGCTAATTCTTTTATCAAACTACATCTGAGCCTTGGCTGGTGTGGTTCAGTGGATAAAGCATCAGCCTATGCTCCAAGGGGGTCTCCCGGTTGGATTCCTGGTCAAGGGTACATTGCAGGTTCAATGCACAGCCCCGGTCAGGGTGCATTCGGGAGGCAACCAATTGATGTGTCTCTCCCACATCGATATTTGTTTTCTCTCACTCTCTCTCTTCTCCTCCCCCTTCCACTCTCTATAAAAAACAGTTGGGAAGAAAAATATTGTTGGGTGAGGATTAACCAAAACAAAACAAACATAAATTACACCCCAAACGATGATGATTAATCTTAGCACCTCCAAGGTGGTACATCTTCCTACTATACATTCAATTATACTTTGCTAACCAGAACTCTTACACCTACCAATCAAAATCCCTTTTATTGCCCTGGCTAGTGTGGCTCAGTTGGTTGGACCATGGACCTGTACACCAAAACATGGCAGGTTTGATTCCCTATCAGGGCACAAACCCAGGTTGAGGTACGTGTGGGTTTGATGTTTCTCTCTCTCCCTAAAAATCAATAAAATAACACTTTAAATTGATGTTTCTCTCTATATATAAAAATCAATAAAATAAAATTTTAAAAATTATTCATTTTATTGCCCAGCCCGAGTGGCTCAGTGGTTGAGTGTCACCCTTTGAACTAGGAGGTCACAGTTCGGTTCCCAGTCAGGACACATGCCCAGGTTGCAGGCTCCATCCCCAATAAGGGTGTGCAAGACGCAGCCAATCACTGAATCTCTCTCATCATTGATGTTTCTACCTCTCTATCCCTCCCCCTTATTTTCTGAAACCAATAAAAATATATAGTTTTCTTTTTTTTCTGTCCAGAACTCTCCCACATACACACACAAAGGCACCTTTCAGCAACCGTCCCACCCAGGGAAACCACTATCCTTTTTTTTTCATCTTTATTGTTGAAAGTATTTTTTATGTTCCCTTATTCTCCCACTGATTCCTTCTAGCCCACCCCCACCACCTTCACCATCCTATTTTCTGTGTACATGGGTTATGCAGATATATATGCATACAAATTCTGTGGTTTCCCACCCACCCACACTCCCACGCCTTCCCTCTGAAATTCAGTAGTCTGTTAGAAGCCTCTATGTCTGGATCTATTTTGTTCATCAGTTTATTTTGTTCATTAGATCCCACATATGAGATAAGCCAGTCTTTCTCTGACTGGCTTATTTCACATAGCATGATACTCTCCATGCCCCTCCATACTATCTCAAAGGGTAACAGATCCTTCTTTGTTACTGCTGCATAGTATTTCATGGTGTAAATGTAGCACAGCTTTTCTTCAAATTTATTTTTATTGATTTCAGAGAGGAAGGGATAGAGAGAGAGAGATAGAACCATCAATGATGAGAATCATTGATTGGCTGCATCCTGCATGCCCTGTACTGGGAACTGAGCCCAAAAACTGGGTATGTACCCTAACAAGGAATCGAACCGTGACCTCCTGGTTCATAGGTTGACGCTCAACCACTGAACCATGCTGGCTTGGAGTACCACAGCTTTTTTATCCACTCATCTACTGATGGACACTTGGGCTATTTTCAGATTTTAGCTAATGTAAATTGTGCTGCTATGAACATAGGGATGCATACATTCTTTCTGAATGGTGTTTGGGTTTCTTAGGATATATTCCTAGAAGTGGGGCCACTGGGTCAAATGGAAGTTCCATATTTAACTTTTTGAGGAAACTCCACACTGTTTTCCATAATGGCTGCACCCACCAGTCAGCATTCCCACCATCACTGTACTAGGGATCCCTTTTGTCCACATCCTTGCCAGCACTTATCATTTGTTGATTTGTTGATGATACCCATTCTGACAGGTATGAGGTTTAATCTGCATTGTAGTTTTAATTTGCATCTCTCAGATGATCAGTGACTGAGCATTTTTTCATTTTTCTTGACCATCTGTCTGTCCTCTTTAGAGAAGTGTCTATTTAGGGTCTTTGCCTTTTGTTGGACTGGTTGTCTTCCTTTTGTTAAGTTGTATAAGTTCCTGATATATTTTGGATATTAACCCTTTATCAGATGTTTCATTGCCAAATATGTTCTCCTAAACAGTGGGCTCCCTTTTGGTTTTGTTGATGGTTTCTTTTGCTGTGCAGAAGGCTTTTATTTTTATACTAGCTGTACCCGGCCACGCATTGCTGTGCCTCAGTCTGGTTAAATGGAAAAGAGAAAAGAGAAAGCATACGTTTCTAATATGTTTAATTTCACGCTTGTGGGTATACATATTTTTTGTTGTTCCACTGTCTATGCAGATATAGAGATTGTCTGGTTTGCCGACTCTAGAACATGCAACATATAATTGTCCATGTGAGAAGCAATCTGTGTCTAGATCTAAACCACACAATTCTAAAGATGGGCCCTGAGCTTTGTTGATGGTGATTGCAAACACCAATCGAATTGGGAATTGCAATCTCTTAAATTGAAATGGCATATCTGTTGGAATCATAGGAATGCGAGGAATGAGGACATCTTCACCTTTGAAAGGTCCTGTCAAGATTGTTGCTCATTAATTTTTTTACAAGCCACATGCCGTTGCAAAGCTTTGGCTGGTTGATATTTCGCAACATGATAATTGGCACGCCGATTTTCAATTGCAGTTCGTGCGGTGGCATCCCTGGCAGATCGAATGAATTCAAAAATTCTGTTGGATAATTAACCGCTTCATCTGCTTCCACAACAGTGTCGACGGACTTGTATGTGACTGCCTCACTTTGAATGTTAGACTGAATAATATTGTTAAGTTCGTAGACGTTTTTGTTCTTGGCATCAAGAATAGCTCATTCACTCAGCCAATCGTGATTCTTATAATTGGTTTGAATATTGGGAAATACTTTTTCAACCAATTCTTCTTTTGACGTCACTAAATTACAGAAGTTATGAGGCAATGAAACTCGTCCTGAGGTCAGATCAACTGGCACCTTTCCATTCCCAATTTCCAGCAATTGATGTGAGAATATCTCAGCTGATCGATCATTTTGCAGCTGGACATGCATATTTGTAGTTAATTTTAACGTCTTTACATGTTGCCACAAAGTAGAGTATTTCAGGCAAGCATTTATTTCGTACACTGGTGTTGATCAAGGAATTACAGGTAATGTTTGCCTGAAATCTCCTGCAAGCAATATTAATGCATTCCCAAATGGTCTGATGTTTCCACGCAAATCTTGCAATGATCGATCAAGAGCCTCGAGTGATTTTTTGTGCGCCATTGTGCATTCATCCCAAACAATAAGTTTGCATTTCTGCAATACTTTTGCCATGTCGGATGCTTTGGAAATGTTGCACATGGGAGTTTCAATGAATTGCATGTTCAATGGCAATTTCAAAGCAGAATGAGCAGTTCTTCCACCTGGTAGCAATGTCGCAGCTATTCCGGATGACGCAAGAGCTAAGGCTATGTCATTTTGGGATCAAATTGCTGCCAGAGTCAATCTAATTAGGAACGTTTTACCATTTCCTCCTGGTGCATGTAAGAAGAAGATTTCTCCAACTCCATTATTGACAGTTTGCATTATTTGATCATAAATGCCTTTTTGTCCAAGCATTAGCTTAGGAATATTTCATTGCACATCAGACAAAAGATCACCCGTGTTGTAATTTTGTTCATGACGCAATTCTACATCGAACAAAGCAGCAGCATATTGATTTGGTGATGGCATTCCCAATTGATTGAGAACTTTGTTCGCAATTTCTAAGCACAAATCTTCAATCATTATCAACACTTTGTTGTAGATTCCTGCTGTGAAATCCATGTTCACATTTTAATTTTCCTTGCATATTCGACGGAAAATATCTTCAGCCATGTGCGCTTTATATCTCTCCCATAACTCTGCTGGAGATGAAGGAGAGCAGGCGGTCAATATGATTGCAAACAATGCACAAATTTGATTTGGATGTGACATGTTGCACGCGTCATTAATGCATACATCCCAGTGTCAGTCGTTCTCCAATAAATTCAGAGCTTGACATGAACTGTGGAAAGTGGCATGTGTAACACTGTTGACAATTTTCAATTGCTGGAAAGACATTGGACCAGGCACATTTACCAGCAGATGGCGCTGTTTTTCAAAAAAAAGCATGAGTTTACCTGTCACAGGTGTGACATCTATAGTAGGTATAAGGTAATATAAAAACACGCGCATATTCGAATGCAACGTTATATCAAAATTTCAAAGCAATTGGTGAAGAACTTTCGGAGATTTAAGATTTTGAACAAACAAACATTTACATTTTTATTTATATAGATATACTAGAGGTCCAGCGCGCACGAACTCGTGCGAGAGTAGCTCACTTCCGCTTGCCTCAGCTGGCTGCCCAGCCCATCGCAGCTCATAGCTCACTGCCCCACCCTCTGTTGCTCATAGCCCTCCACCGCTCACTTGTAGCTCTCCGCCACTAGTAGCTTGCACCCTACCCCACCCGCTGCAAGAGCCACTGCTCGTTTGGTCGTGACGGGGTTACGGCGTTACAGTGTGATGGCCACGAACCTTTTATATAAGAAACTAGTGGCCCTGCACACAAATCCATGTGCGAGTAGCTCGCTGCCACTTGCCTCAGCTGGCTGCCCCGCCCACCACCACTGTAGCTCTCTGCTGCACGTAGCTTGCTGCCCCGCCATCCTGGTGATCGGTTGTTACACATCACGGCATAATGACCATTTGCATATTACCTCTTAATTATATAGAATAGTCCCATTTGTTTATTTTCTCCTTAATTTCCTTTGCCCTGGAGATGCATCTGTAAACATATTGCTAAGAGGGGTGTGTGATATCTTGCTGCCTTTGATTTCTTCTAGGATTTTTATGGTTTCCCAACTTACATTTAAGTCTTTTATACATTTTGAGTTTATTCTTGTGTATGGTATAAGTTGGTGGTCTAGTTTCTTTTTCTATCTTTTTTTTTTCATGTATCTGTCCAATTTTCCCAACACCATTTATTGAAGAGACTCCATTATATGCTATTGCCTCCCTTGTCAAATATTAATTGAGCGTAATGGCTGGGATCCACTTCTGTGGTCTCTATACTGCTCCAGTGACCCATATACCTGTTCTTGTGTCAGTACCAGGCTGTTTTGATTATGGCAGCTTTATAGTATAACCTGATATCTGTTATTGTGATTCCTCCAATTTTGTTCTTCATTCTCAAGATTACTTTGGATATTCAGGGTCTTTTATGTTCCATATAAATCTTCAGAGTATTTGTTCTAGATCTGTGAAATGTGCTGTTGGCATTTTAATAGGGATTACACTGAATCTGTAGATTTCTTTAGGTAGTATGGACATTTTAATGATGTTAATTTTACCAATCCATGAACATGGTTTCTTCTTCCACTTATTTATATTTCCCCCTAACTCTTTTTTCAATGTCCTGTAGTTTTCCAAGTACAGGTCTTTTATCTCCTCGCTTAAGTTTATTCCTTTGTTTAAGTTTCTCTTTCTGAGAATTCATTATTGGTGTATTAAAAAAGCTATCGATTTTTGCATGTTGATTTTGTATCCTGCTACACTGCTAAATTCATTTATTAAATCTAGTAGTT
The DNA here is from genome assembly GCA_026230045.1 of Corynorhinus townsendii. Taxonomy (NCBI): domain Eukaryota; kingdom Metazoa; phylum Chordata; class Mammalia; order Chiroptera; family Vespertilionidae; genus Corynorhinus; species Corynorhinus townsendii. The sequence continues at coordinate 126,925,537 of JAPDVU010000003.1, read as the reverse complement.
TTGCCCTAGCCATTTAGCTCAATGGATAGAATGTCAGCCTGCGAACTGAAGGGTCCCGGTTCAATTCCGGTCAAGGGCACATTCCTGGGTTGTGGCTCGATCCCCAGTGGAAGGCGTGCAAAAGGCAGCCCATCAGTGATTCTCTCTCATTGATGTTTCTATCTATCTCTCTCTCTCTCCCTTCCTCTCTGAAATAAACAAAAATATATTAAAATCAATTAATTAATTAATTAAAATAACCCCCTTCTTGAAAAAAAACTAGTAGTTTTTGGTGGAGTGTTTAGGGTTTTTTTATGTAAAATATCATGTCTGTGAATAATGAGTTTTACTTCCTCCTCTCCAATTTGGATGCCTTTTATTTCTTCTTCTTGTCTGATCACAGAGGCTAGGACTTCCAGTACAATGCTGAATAAGAGTGGTGAAAGCATACATCTTTGTCTTGTTCCTGTTCTTAGGGGGAAATGGTTTTAAATTTTGCTCATTGAATATGTTCTCTGTAGGTTTGTCATATATGGCCTTTATTATGTTCCCTCTATTCCCACTTTGCTGAGAGTTTTTATAAAAAAACTAGATGCCCAGTGCACGAAATTTGTGCATGGATGCGGTCCCTAGGCCTGGCCGGCAATCAAGGTGAGAGCATCTGATGTGGAAGGGCAGGTCCCAGCTGACCTCTGGGCCCTGGACAGCACCTGGGCCCCCAGGCCCCTTCACACCTCCCTGCCATCCTGAGACACGGCACTAGAGTCCCCACACAGAGATGCTGTGAGTGCAGCCGTACGCCACGAGTCAGGGCGCAGCGTGGGCCTCTTGGCCACCCAGCGGTGCTGCATGGAAGCTGGTTGGGCAGCACGCTCTCTCCCGGCTGGCCTCACAGACCAGCTCTTGCACGAACCCATGGGGAGCCCAACTGGCCCCTGCAGTTCCAGCAGCTGTGGCCTAGCTCACCCAGAAGCCCATTGGGGCCAGCAGTGCCTCCACTGCCTCATTGCTGATGGCCTGCCATGTTCCACACTGTCCCTGGTGTCATAGTGAGTGGTTGAACTCACGGTCAAGGGGACAATTTGCATATTAGGCTTTTTTTTTATAGGATATCTTCCATTGGTTTCAGAGAGGGAGAGGGAGAGAGAGATAGAAACATCAATGATGAGAGAGAATCATGGATCAGCTGCCTCCTGCATACCCCACACTGGGGATCAAGACCACAACCTGGGCATGTGCCCTGACAAGGAGTCAAACCTTGATCTACTGAGTCACAGGTGGATATTCAACCACTGGGCTCTTGTTCTCATTTTAAAGTAGCGAGAATTAACACTCCAGACGTCAACTTGCCCAAAACAGTGAAGTTATGCAGTGGCAGAGTCAGGGGGAGGGAGAGGGACTGGTTCTAAACATGCACTCATGAGGCTTCTGTGTTAATCGGTTCAGCCAGGGGGAGAGGTGGACAGACACTGGCTCTGGCTCTTCAAGTGGCATTTCCTCAAGGCCCTCAGATTCCCCGCATGACTCCCCACCCTCCCCACCTGCCATCGGAGCTGAGGGAGGGAGGGGCAGAGCTGGGAACACCACAGGCCCTGGGAGTTAGAAGCAGCGATCTGGATGCTGACCGCCCTGTCACAGCATCTCAGGAGTGGTTCTTTCTCCAGAAGCACTGCAAGCATTGCCTTAGGCCAGGGGACTTGGGGCTGGTCTCGGCTGTTCTGTTCTGTGATGTGGGATCCTCTCTGTCCTGGAAACTGGAGTTGGGTATTGGAGTTGGACCACCTGGGCAAGCCCTTTGCATTGGACCCTGAGCCCTTTTGTGTCATGGGAGACCCAGGTTCCGGGCACAGCTGATGTGTGTCCACAAAGGGGCTTAATTTTCCTAGTTTTCAACGTTTGCTTTCCATAATACTGTACATTCTGTTTTATTGGTTTTTGTACCCAAAATAAAACCATTTGCTTGTTTCCGATAAGTACTTGTCATCATTGAACAGAGCTTGTGGGGAGTAGGGGGGAGGAATGTGGAGGGATTAGGGCAGACCCATCTGGAAGTCATGGTGGGAGGCTAGTCGTGAACATTCCACGTCCTTCGTGTTTAGGTTTTACAGTCAGTCCCTCAAAATGGAGGGGATCTGACCCCAGGCACCCTGCCAGCAGCTGCCGGAGACCCTGCATTCCCAGGAGCCCGGCCAAGCATGGGGCCTCCCCCCCCCCCCCCCCGCCGCAACATCGTTCCTCAGGCTCCAGCTTCCCTCCAGCACACCCCAAAGCCCCACCTCGGCTGCCATAGTTTCCACTGTCTCCCCATCACCCTTGGGGAGGTGCTGTTGCCTCCTTCTTCCTCTTCCCCCTCAGGCTGCTCCTGACACAGAAGCCAGAGGGTCTGTCACCACTGCGTCAGCCCAGTGGGTCTTCACCTACAACCCTGGTGCCTCCCCCGGCACTCAGGGGGCACCAGGTTCTCATGGGCCCTGCAGGTTGTGGCCCCTGACCCAGCCTGGACCCCCTTCCACTCAGCTTCTTGCTCATCCTGCTGCCCCTCCATGTGCTGTCCCCTCTGCCCAATGCCCTTCTCCAGGCATCCACCTGGCTCTCCTCCATCCGTCCACTTTTCCTCAGTGAGCCTCCCTTTGTCCCTCCCCTCGCAGACCCCCTATGTGGCTTCATTCCCATGTTTTCATAGTGCCCGTGCCCTCTAAACGGCTGCAACTTATGTCTGTCTAAGGCTGTTTCCTCTCTGCAGCTCTGCAAGCACCCAGGCATCGCATGTGACACAGTGGGTGCTCAGTGATACAGATTGAGTAAGATGCTCAGGCAGTGGCGCTAGGTGTAAAGGCCATTGGAAGGCAGATTCGCTCAGAGCTGAGGGCCAGTGAACTCTCAGCACAGCGTTCAGGGTGGGGCCATGGGAGCCAGTTTTCTCACAAGAAGGTGGGACGAAGAGAATGAAAAAGGAGCAGTGTCTGTTTTCCCTCAACTACTTAAAAGCTGATGATCTCATTCCATTCTTAAAGCTATGAATAGAAACCCTTAGATCAACCCTGTGAGGCGGATTCTAGAATTATCTGAGATTCAGAGGAGAGTACGTGGCCTTCGCCACAGGGACAGTGCTTAGTAACTGCCAGCTTTTAGTGCTGTGATTTGTGCACTGGAGGGGGGCGTGGCCTGTGGGGATTGGTCCACTGTGGGAGTGCCACTCATCCCAGTCAGCCCATCAGCGCTCCCACTGTGGGAGCACACTGACTACCAGGGGGCCGCTCCTACATTGAGCGTCTGCCTCCTCGTGGTCAGTGCACATCATAGCGACTGGTCTTTCTGGTCGTTCCGCCATTCAGTCACTGGGCTTTTATTATATAGGACTAGAGGCCCAATACACAAAATTCATGCAAGAGTAGACCTTTCTTCCCCCGGCTGCTGGCACTGGCTTCCCTCTGGCACCCAGGACCTGGGCTTCCCTCCAGCCATTGGCATGCCCCAGTACCCGGGCTTCCCTCTGGCCACCAGCAGGCACCCTGGACCTGGGCTTCCCTTGCAACCCTGGCTTCGTCTGGAAGGACATCCAGAAGGATGTCTGGTCTAATTAGCATATTGCTTTTATTATTATAGGTAAGTGTTGGGACTTGTTAAATGCTTTTTCTGCATCTATTGATATTATGTGACTACTACCTTTCAATTTGTTTATGTGATGCATCATGTTTATTGATTTGCAAGTATTGTACCAGCCTTGCATCCCTGGGATAAATACTACTTGGTCATGGTGTATGATCTGTTTAATATATTGCTGGATCCTATTTGCTAATATTTTGTTGAGGATTTGAGCATCTATGTTCATCAGGGATATGGGCCTGTAATTCTTTCTTTGTAATGCTGTTATCTGTTATCTGTTTTGTGTGTGTGTGTGTGTGTGTGTGTGTGTGTGTGTGTGTGTTTATATATACACTAGAGGCCTGGCAGTTGGACATCCCTCTCACAATCTGGCACCACTGGCTCCTAATTGCTCACCTGCCTACCTGCCTGGTCACCCCTAACTGCACCCCTGCCAGCCTGGTTGTCCCTAACTGCCCCCCCCCGCCAGCCTGATCACACCAAGTGGCCTACTGTTCGGTCGTTTGGTCATCCCTCACTGGCCCCTGCTGGCCTGGTCACCCCCCGAAGCCTGCTGTTCAGTCATTTGGTCACCCCTCACTGCCCCCCCACTGGCTCAGTCACCCCACGCAGCCTGCTGTTTGATCATTTGGTTGTCCCTCACTAACCCCCCTGCTGACCTGGTCGTCCCATGCAGCCTGCTGTTCAGTCGTTTGGTCATCCCTAACTAACCCCCCTGCCAGCATGGTCACCCCACACAGACTGTCCGGTCGTCCATCCAGTTGTTTCTGTTGTGACAACCCCTGGCTTTTTATATATATGGACTAGAGGCCTGGTGCATCAAATTCATGCATGGGGGGGGGTCCCACAACCCAGCCTGCACCCTCTCCAATCTCCTGCAGAAACGGGCCTAAACTGGCAGTCGGACATCCCTCTCACAAGCCAGAACCGCTGGCTCCTAACCACTTGCCTGCCTGCCTGCCTGATTGCCCCTAACCACTCTGCCTGCCAGCCTGATAGCCCCCTAAACGCTCCCCTGCCTGCCTGATTGATGCCTAACTGCTCCCCTGCCAGCATCATCGTCCCCAACTGCCCTCCCCTGCCGGCCCAATCACCCCCAACTGCCTTCCCCTGTGGGGCTGAGGGGACTAGGGGACTAAGGCTGGATGAGGCAGGGCTGAGGGGACTGGGGGACTCCAGCTGGATGAGGTGGGGCTAAGAGGACTGGGGGACTCTGGTTGGATGAGGCGGGGCTGAGGGGACTGGGGGACTCTGGCTGGATGAGGCAGGGCTGAGGGTACTGGGTGCCGCCATCTTGTGGCTGTGGGTGCCATCTTATGAGGGTGTGGCAGTCAATTAGCATATTCCCTCTTTGTTGGCTATGGGCACCATCATCTTTGTGAGGGTGTGATGGTCAATTAGCATATTCCCTCTTTATTAGATGGGATGTTATTAATTTCAGAGAGGAAGGAAGAATGAGAAATAGAAATATCCATGAGAGAATCATTGACTGGCTGCCTCCTGCATGCCCCCTACTGGAGACTGAGCTCACACCTCAGGCATGTGCCCTTGACTGGAATCAAACCTAGGAATCTTCAGTCTGCAGGCCAACACTATCCCTGAGCCAAACCAGCCATGTCTATCTGGTTTTAGAAATAAATTAATGCTGGCCTCATAAAAAGAGTTTGAAAGTGTTCCTTACTCTTGGAAATTTTGGAGTAGTTTGAGGAGTATAGGTGTTCTCCTTTGAATGTTTGGTAAAAACTCCTCTGTGAAGCCATTAGGACCAGGGCTTTTGTTTGCTGGGAGTTTGATTACTGCTTCTATTTCCTCAGTTGTTATTGGCCTATTCAAGTTTTCTGATTCCTCCTGATTCCGTTTTGGAAGATTGTATTTTTGTAGGAATTTGTCCATTTCATCCACGTTGTCCAGCTTGTGCGATATAGTTGTTCATAGTATTTTCTTACAATCTTTGTATTTCTGTGGTGTCAGTGGTTACTTCTCCACTTTCGTTTCTGATTTTGTGTCCTCTCTCTTTGAGTATTGAAGAGTCTGGCTAACGGTTCATCAATTTTATCTTTTGAAAGAACCAGCTCTTGGTTTCATTGATTTTTTTTTTTAGTCTCTATGTCATTAATTTCTGCTCTAATCTTTGTTGTTGTTGTTGTTGTCATTGTTGTTAATCCTCACCCGCGTATATATTTCCATTTATTTTTACAGAGTGGAAGGGAGGAGAAACAGAGAGAAACATCCATGTGAGAAAGACACATCAATTGGTTGCCTTCCTCGCGCACCCTGACCAGGGCTGGGGATCAAGCTTGCAAGCCAAGTATGTGCCATTGACTAGGATTGAACACAGGACCCTTCAGTCCACAGGCCGACACTCTATCCACTGAGCCAAATGAGCAAGGGCTGCTCTAATCTTTATTTCCTTCCTTCTACTTATGTGCCATTGACTAGGATTGAACACAGGACCCTTCAGTCCACAGGCCGACACTCTATCCACTGAGCCAAATGAGCAAGGGCTGCTCTAATCTTTATTTCCTTCCTTCTACTTATTCTGGGCTTTTCTTGTTGTTCTCTTTCTAATGCTTTAAGATGTAGGTTTAAATAGTTTATTATTAATTTTTCTTGCTTTTTAAGGTAGACTTGTAGTGCTATGAACTTCCCTCCCAGAACTGCTTTTGCTGTGTCCCAGAGATTTTGGGTTGTTGTGTGTTCATTTTCATTTGTTTCCAGGAAGTGTTTTATTTCTTTCTTGATCTCATTGGTAAGCCATTTATCATTTAATAACATGCCATTTAACCTCCATGTGTTTGAATGTTTTTGAGTGTTTTTACTATAGTTGATTTATAATTTCATTCCACTGTGATCTGAGAAGATGCTTGATATAACTTCAATCTTTTTAAACTTATAGATACTTGTTTTGTGTCCTAACATGTGGTCTATTTTTATGAATGACCCATAAGCACTTAAGAAGACTATATTCAGCATCTTTGGGGTGAAATGTTCTATTTATGTCAATTAAATCCATCTAATCCAATGTGTCATTCATAGTCACTATTTCCTTATTACCTTTTTTTCTGCAAGATCTATCCAGTGAAGTCAGCAGGGTGTTAAAGTCCCCTACCATGAGTGTATTGTTGTCAATCTCTCCCTTGAAGTCCTCTAGAAGTTTTTATGTACTAGTATGTAGGTGCTATTAAAATGGATGCATATATGTTTACCAGGGCTATATCCTCTTGTTGGATTGACCCCTTTAGTATTATTAGTGACCTTTGTTGTCTCTTGTGATGGCCTTCATTTTGAAGTCTATTTTGTCAGATATGAGTATTGCTACTCTAGCTTTTTTTGTTTCCATATACATGGAAAATTTTTTCCCATCCCTTCACTTTCATCCTATGTTAGTCTTTTGTTCTGAGGCAGGTCTATTGTAGATAGCATATAATTGGGTCATGTTCTTGTATTCATTCAGCTACTCTATGTCTTTTGATTAGAGCATTTAATCAATTTACATTTAAAGTTATTATTGACAAGAGGCCTGGTGCACAGAATTGTGCATGGGGCGGGGGGCGGGGGAGAGGCCTCAGCCAAGCCTGCACCCTTTCATAGTCCAGGAGTCCTCAGGGGATGTCCGACTACATTTTTAAAAAATCACCCTGTACTTCATTTTCTTACTAACTCCTCCTTTTAAACTCCCCTCACTCTCACATTGTTTCTTCTTTTTATTTAACTATTTTCCTAGCTTCACCCCATTTTAGCATCCTTCTCTTTCCTGCTTTCTTTCCCTCACTCCCTTTGAATCTCCCACAGCCCTTCTCCCTCCCTCCCTCCTCCTCCTCTCTTCTCTCCCTTCATTCCCCGTGTCTGTCTCCTTCTTACTTCTCCCACGCTCACCCCATTTGCCTTTCCCTTGTGAGCCTGAACCCTGCCTCCCTCCCTCCTTCCCCATTATTACCCCCCTGCCCCCTGCCATGTTCACTGGTTTCTCTTTTAAACCTTGCCCTTTCCTCTCTGGGACCTGCTTCTAGCCCCATCTGAGCACACTGTGATATTAAAACTTCCATTCAGGGAGCGTTAACCCCCAGCCCAGGGCCCAGCACCGGCCAGACCTTTGCTGCCCTCCCTTCCCCAGCCTACCCACTGCCATCTTCCTCCCATCCCCTGCCTGGGACACACCAAAGTCAACAAAGTACACTTAATGCGCCACCAACCTAACCCTGGCCAGCTGTCTTTGGGGTCCAGTCCTCGGGGACGAAAGTGGTACCCTCCTTAGTGTCCAACTCCACCCCAGCTAAGCTGTGCCTCCCCTCTCAGCACAGGGCACCTGGCCCAGCGAGGGTGGCCAAGGCCCATGCGGCCTAGGCAATGCTGTCGGGGACCAGGAGCGCCTCCGCCCAGAAGGCCTTGGACCATCCACCCCTCCGTCCCAAAGGCCTGCACCGGGGACACTGTCCTCCTCCCACGTCTTGGTGGGGCTCCCTGCTCCATGCCGCCTGCACCTCTCCCCTCACCAGGCACAGCTGCTCCAACATCCGCCCCCCCCCCCGTGGTTGCCACCCCTCCTGCATGCAGCCCCGCATTTCCTTCTCTTTTCCATTCCTGCATCTTTTTCTTGTTCCCTTTCTGTATTCTTGTTTCTCCTCTTGGCCTGTCTGCATGCAGACCTTCCTTCCTCTCCCTCTCCTTTCTTATCCCCTCCTACCATATCCTATCCTAACTACCCCAGGCCTTGCAGCTGCCTGAGCAGGGGGTGGGAAGGCAGCCTGCTGAACCGTGGTTACGTGATTCCGGACAATTTGCATATTCCTCTATTATATTAAAAATAGGTACTTATTTACTGTCAGTTTTTATTCTGTACTAGAGGCCCAGTGCACAAATTTGTGCACCAGTGGGGACCCTCGGCCTGGCCTACAGGATCGGGCTGAAACCTGCTCTCTGACATCCCCCGAGGGGTTTCAGGTTGCGAGAGGGTGCAGGCAAGGCTGAGGGACCCCACCAGTGCATGATCAGGGCCGGGGAGGGATATGGAAGGTTGGCCAGCAGGAGAGGGACTGCAGGAGGGCTCCAGGGTGTGTCCAGCCTGTCTCACTCAGTCCCGATCAGCCAGACCCCAGCAGCAAGCTAACCTACTGGTTGGAGCATCTGCCCCTTGGTGGTCAGTGCATGTCATAGCGACTGGATGACCAGTCAACTGTCTGCCCCCTGGTGCTCAGTACACATCATAGCAAGTAACTGAGTGGCCTTAGCATATCATTAGCATATTACATTTTGATTGGTTGAACCAATGACCAGATGACTGGACACTTAGTATATTAGGCTTTTATTATATAGGATGCCTAGGATTTTCCTCTCTATTATTTTTTTGTCTCATTACAGCAGTCCCTTTAGCATTTCTTGTAGAGCTGGTTTGGTAGTGATAAACTCCTTTAGTCTTTTTTTTTGTCTGGAAGCTCTTTGTTTCGCCATCTATTTTGAATGGCAGCCTTGATGGATATAGTAATCTTGATTTCAGATCTTTGCTTTTCATTACCTTGAGTATTTTATGCCATTCTCTTCTGCCTATAGACTTTCTGATGAGAAATCAGCAGAGCTTTATGGAAGCTCCTTTGTAGGTAACAGTTTGCTTTTCTCTTGCTGCTTTAATCTTTGGCATTTTAATTATGTGTCTGGGTGTGGGCCTGTTTGGGTTCTTCTTGCTTGGGACTCTCTGTGCCTCCTTGACTTATGTGACTTTTCCCTTGACCATGTTAGAGAAGTTTTCTGCCATTATTTCTTCAAACACATTCTCTATGCCTTGCTCACTTTCTTCCCCTTCTGGCACACCTATTATGCAAATATTGTTATTTCATATTGTCCCACAGTTCCCTAAAGCTGTCCTCCTGGGTTTTTTTTTTTTCCTTTTTATCTGATTGCATAATTTTTCTACCCTATCTTCTTGACCACTGGTCCAATCTTCAGCTTCCCCTAATCTGCTGTGTATTCCTTCCATTATGTTCTTTATTAGTGCTATGTCATTCTTCATAGTTACTATATCTTTTCTTACGCTGTTGAGCATCTTTGCCATCATTATTCTGAACTCTATGACTGATAAATTTCTTATCTTCATTTCATTTGGCTCTTCTTCTAGAGAAATCTCTTGTTCTTTCATTTGGGGGTTGTTTTTTCATTCTCCCTATTTTGGCTGCCTGTTTGGGTTTGTGACTATGTATTAGATAGATTTGCTACGCCTCCCAATCTCTAGTGTAGGACAGCATCAAATGCTGTTTCTGACTGGTTAGACCAGGCAAAGATTCAAAGCCTCCAGAGACCCACCTCTACTTGCAGACTGATTCAGTCTTGAGTGGCCTAAGGCAATGGTCTGCAAGTAGGGTGAGAGGTTTTCCAACAGGGTGAGGCAACTGCTTCTGCCTGAAGGCTAATTGTTATTCTCAGTCTCTTAATGGGCCTCAGAAACTCCACAGCATTGGGTAAAGGGTTTTCCAATAGGGTGGGATAATTGTCTTCCCACCAGGCAAACTGCCTAAACAGCAAATGTCTATCTTAGAAAGATGGCCTCTGCAGCATGAGAGAACAACTCAGCACAGGAAACCAGGGTATCTGCCTTCCAAGCTCTAACCCTAGAGCCCCCAACCCTGGCTTCTGCTCACAAAGCTCCAGTCTACTCTGTCCTCCCTTTGCCAGAGCACCAGGTGAGTGGCTGTACACAAAATTTTGTGAGTTGGCCTTTTAAGAGGGTGCCTGTATTTCTAGCAGTCTCTCCCTGGCAGACAGCAACCCTGCTGCTTTTCACAGCCAGATGTTATGTGGGCACCTTTCTCAGTTCTGGTGCTCTCTGCTGGAGGGCCCAGCTTGGGGTTTAGACCCCAGACTTCTCAGTGGCAATCTGCCACAGCTGAGCTATCACTCTGGAACTTCAGCTGCTGTCTGTGGGAGCCTGGCCAGCCCTTTTGCGCCTCTGCCCTTCCTACCAGTCTCTATGCAGTCTCCACTTTCCATCCTTGGTTATCAGGGTTCACTCCAGCTAGTCTTCAGTTGATTATTCAGGATTTTTTTTGTATTTTAGTTGTAATTTGAGTTTGGTCCTGGGAGCGTGTCTGTGTAGCATCCACTTACTCCACCATGATTTTTCATCTTTTTCAAAAAAATATTTTTTTAAAAATTCCTTTTATTATATATTTCTAATAAAGTTTTTGTGGCAACTCCCTATCACACTGCCAGTAAAAATGTTGAATTCAAAAAATAATGTGCTTTGCTTCATCTACAAAGGATATAATGATGTTAGCTATATAATCTTGGCTACTACCATTGTTCTACTTTGACATGTAAATTTGCTGTTAGTTGTTGAATATAAAGCTTTAATTGGCTTTGTATTCCTGGATTTACCTGATTGATGCTGATCCAAATTATAGATAGCCCTTCAGTTTTACACTTATCTTTATCACCTACAAATATTTAATAAGTGCTTCCTGTGTACTCAATATTTACATACAAGGGACTGAGCAACAAGAATGAATGATATTACTGCATTTCAAAATGGGCATTCAAATCTATTGAAGAACAAGTTTATAACCTTTTTTTGGGGAAATTTAGCAACCTCTACCAAAATTTAAACTTGTATCCCCAAACATTCAAAATATTGTTACATACACAAAGATATATATATAAAAAGGATGTTATGGTTTTCAATAGGAAATAAAACTGAACATAATATTGATGTCAGTCAATATTTGAACAATTAATAAATTTACAAAAAATAATACTTTGTGATCATTAAGAAGAATAAGGTAGATATAGAGGTGCTAAGTTGTAAAGTAGTCTATGATACTTAGTTTTTTTTAAATGTTCAGAATAGTTTTTTCAACAAATGGCTCTACAGCAATTGTTCATCCATATTCCAAAAAAATGAATTTGGACTCCTACCTCACCACATACACAAATATTAACTCAAAATGAATCAAAGACCTAAATACAAGAGCTGAAACTTTAAAAGACCCTAGAAGAAAACATAACAATAAATATTTGTAAACTTGGACTAGGCAACGATTTTTTTAGTTATGACTATAAAAGCAAAAGAGATAAAAAGAAAAATTAAAAAACTGGACTACTTAAAAAAATAAAAAGGATGTTTTCACATCAAATGACACCATCAAGAAAGTGAAAACACCCCCTGACCGGTTTGGCTCACGGGATAGAGCGTCGGCCTGCAGACTCAAGGGTCCCAGGTTCGATTCCAGTCAAGGGCATGTACCTTGGTTGTGGGCACATCCCCAGTAGGAGGCAGCTGATCAATGTTTCTCTCTCATCGATGTTTCTAACTATCCCTCTCCCTTCCTCTCTGTAAAAAAATCAATGAGATATATTTTTTTAAAAAGAAAAGGAAGTAAAATGACAATCTACAGACCGAGAAATAATATTTGCAAATCACTTAGCTGATAGGGATTTGTATCCAGAATATATAAAGAACTCTTACAACTAAATAATAAGAAAATAACCCAATAAAAATGAACAAAATAAAAAAATAGACATATCTCTAAAGATTTAGGAATGACCAATAAGCACATGAAAAATGCTAATTATACATCACTACAGTAATGCAAATCAAAACAAAAAAGAACCAAGATGGCAGCATAAGTAAACGCCTGTTACTCACTACATCCCACAACCATATCAAAATTACAACTAAAATATAGAACCATTATGCAGAACCCTCTGAAAGCTGGCTGAATGCGAAGTCCTACAACTAGAGTCGTAAAGAAGAAAGCACTTCGAGACTGGTTGGAGGGGCAGAGGCCTGGTACCAGCTATTCCGACAGCCATGTGTGCTGTTTTTTCATTTGGGATAGATATCATCTCTGCAGAAACCGCCCATGAGGAGCAAGGGGTCCAAGCCTCACATCAGGCCCCCAGCCCAGGGTTCCAGAGCTGGAGAGAGAAACCCCTGCAACTACGGGCTGTAAAAACCAGTGGGGATTGTGGCTGAGTGACATGGAGGCTACTGGAGAGCCAGGGGTTCCATTTAAAGTTGCTGGAGCAAGAACTTATTCAGACTCACAACACCGGGTGGCTTTGGGAGACCCAGACACATACAGGGAGGAACTGGATTGTCTGGCATCAGGGTAGGAACTCAGGGGCAGCTTTGTCCCAGACAGGGGCTGCTCGTAGGGGCCATTGCTCCTGTGCTGGGACCTCCCCTGTCACAGCGCTGACTGGAAGCCATATCTGAGTCTCCATCAGCGTCCAGCACACTGTTTGCTACAACCTGGAGATTCCCTGAGACCACGCCCCAGGGGTCCAATTTGCAGCCCCACCCAAGCTATTTACAGCAGCTTTTCCAATTTGGATGCCTGTTATTTCCTCTTCTTGTCTGATCGCTATGGCTAGCACTTCCAGTATGATGTCAAATAGGAGTGGTGAAAGTGGGCATTCCTGTCTTGTTACTGTTCTTAGATGAAATTAGTTTAGTTTCTGTCCAGGCAGTGGGTGACTTTGCACCTTCCAGGAGGCCCTAGAGCCAGTGCACCCAGGGGACAGTTTCAGACCATAACAGATTACAACTCTACACATCCACATGTGACATACTCAAGAGGCAGACTCAGTGAGCACCAAAGCCCCACAGAAACAACTCCTGCTCCATAGGAGTGTATCCTGCACAGCAGCTCTCCCACTGTAGTAGCAGCTGGTCCTCATAGCTAATTGTCCTGGAAGTCAACTCCTCCCAGTGACACCAACAGCAAACAAGGTGCAACTTCAAGACTGTGCACACAGCCTACACTGTACCAAGCTCCGGTGGCTGGGAAGGCTGAGCCACTGGACCCCCTATAGGACACCTGTTACACAAGGCCACTCTACTAATTCCAGGAGATATAACAGCTCTACCTAATACATAGAAACAAATATAGGGAAGCAGCCAAAATGCAGAGACAAACATGTCACAAATGGAAGCAAGCAAACTACTGGATACACAGTTCAAAACCATGGTTATAAGGTTACTCAGGGATCTTCATGAGACTTTCAAGGATCTTAGTGAGAATGTCAAAGACATGAAAAAGGAGCAGTCAGAAATTAAGCATACACTAACTGAAATAAACAATAATTTACAGGGATTCAACAGTAGAGGAGGCTGAAAATTAAATCAGAGATCTGGAATATGACTAAACAAAAAACACCCAATCAGAAGAGCAAAAAGAAAAAATAATCCAAAAATATAAAGAAAGCCAGACTCATTAAGAAACAAAGAGAGAGGACACAAATAAATAAAATCAGAAACGAAAGTGAAGTAACCACTGACACAACAGAAATACAAAGAAATGTAAGAAAATACTATGAACAACTATATGCTAACAAGCTGGACAGAGTGGATGAAATAGACAAATTCCTAGAAAATTACAATCTCCCAAAACTGAATCAGGAAGAATCAAAAAACCCGAATAGGCCAATAACAACTGATGAAATAGAAGTAATAATCAAAAAACTCTCACTGAACAAAAGCCCAGGTCTGAACGGCTTCACAGGGGAGTTTTACCAAACATTCAAAAAAGAACTAACACCTATACTCCTCAAACTATTTCAGAAAATCCAAAAGGAAGGAACACTTCCAAACTCTTTTTATGAGGCCAGCATTATCTCAATTCCAAAACCAGATAAAGACACTACAAAGAAAGAATTACAGGCCAATATCCCTGGTGAACATAGATGCTCAACAAAATATTAGCAAATCGCATCCAGCAATGTATTAAAAAGATTATACACCATGACCAGGTAGGATTTATTCCAGGGATGCTAGGATGGTACAACATCTGCAAATCAATAACGTCACACATCACATAAACAAATTGAAAGGCAAAAATCACATGATCATATCAATAGATACAGAGAAAGCATTCGACAAAATCCAACACCCATTTTTTTATAAAAACTCTCAGCAAAGTGGGAATAAACGGAGCACATCTCAACATGATAAAGGCCATATATGACAAACCTATAGCCAACATCATACTCAATGGGCAAAAACTAAAACCATTTCCTCTAAGAACAGGAACAAGACAAGGATGCCCACTTTCACCACTCCTGTTCAACACTACTGGAAGTCCTAGCCATAGTGATCAGACAAGAAGAGGAAATAAAAGGCATCCACATTGGAAAAGAAATAAAACTGTCATTATTCGCAGATGACATGATATTGTACATAGAAAACCCCAAAGACTCCATCAAAAAACTACTAGACTTAATAAATGAATTAAGCAATGTAACAGGATACAAAATTAACACCTAGAAATCTATGGCTTTTTTTTTTACACCAATAATGAACTCACAGACTGAGAAACTAAAAAAACAACCCCATTTACCATTGCACCACAAAAAATAAGATACCTAAGAATAAACTTAACTAAGGAGGTAAAAGACCTGTACTTTAAAAACTACAGGATGTTGAAAAAAGAAATAGAGGAAGACATAAACAGATGGAAGAACATACCGTGTTCATGAATTGGTAGAATCAACATCATTAAAATGTCCACACTACCCAAAGCAATCTATAGATTCAATGCCAATCCCCATTAAAATACCAATGGCATATTTCACAGATCTAGGACAAACTCTCCAAAAATTCATATGGAATAAAAAAAGATCTGAATAGCCACAGCAATCCTGAAAAAGAACAAAGTTGGAGGGATCATAATGCCAAACATCAAGCTATATTACAAAGCCACTGTGCTCAAAACTGGCTGGTACTGGCACAAGAACAGACATATAGACCAACAAAATAGAACAGAGAACCCAGAAATAGACCCAAGCCATTATGCTCAGGTAATGTTTGACATAGGAGACAAGAGCATACAATGGAGTCAAGATACTCTCTTCAATAAATGGTATTGGGAAAACTGGACATATATATGCAAAAAAATGAAACTAGACCACCAACTTACACCATATATAAAAATAAACTCAAAATGGATAAAGGACTTAAACTTAAGACAGGAAACCATAAAAATCTTAGAAGAATCCATAGGCAGCAAAATAGCAGACAAATGTCGTAGCAATACCTTTACTGATACAACTCCTAGGCCAATGTAAACTAAGGAGAAAATAAGCAAATTGGACTACATCAAAATAAAAAGCTTCTGCACAGCAAAAGAAACCATCATCAACAAAACAAGAAAGCCCACTGCATGGAAGAATATATTTGCCAATGTTAACTCCAATAAGGGTTTAATCTCAACATTTACGGGGAATTCATACAACTTAACAGAAGGAAGATAAACAATCCAATCAAAAATGGGCCTAAACAGACACTTTTTGAAAGAGGACATACAGAAGACCAAGAGACATATGAAAACATGCTCAAAGTCACTAATCATTCGAGAGATGCAAATCAAAATGACAATGAGGTACCATCTCACACCTGGGCTATCATCAACAAATCAACAAATGACAAGTGTTGGAGAGGATGTGGAGAAAAAGGAACCCTCTTGCACTGCTGGTGGGAATGCAGACTGGTGCAACAACTGTGGAGAACAGTATGGCATTTCCTCAAAAAACTAAAAATGGAACTCCCATTTGACTCAGTGATCCCAATTTTAGGAATATATCCCAAGAAATCAGAAACACCAGTCAGAAAGGATACATGCACCCCTATGTTCAGAGCAGCACAATTTACAATAGCTAAGATTTGGAAACAGCCTAAATGCCCATCAGCAGATGAGTGGATTAAAAGATGGTGGTACATCTACACAATGTAATATTATGCTGCTGTAAAAAAGAAGGAACTCTTACCATTTGCAACAGCATGGATGAACCTGTAGAGCATTATGCTAAGTGAATTGGGCCTAAACTGGCAGTCAGACAGTCCAGGACTCCTCACTCCTTACTGCCTGCCTGCTCGCTACTCCTTACCACTGACATGGAGGCCTCTCACCAGCCGGGAGCCCAGCTTTGGGCTGAGTGGTGCTCCCGCCGTGGGAGCACACTTGACCACCAGGGGGCAGCTCCTGTGTTGAGCATCTGTCCCCTGGTGGTCAGTGTGTATCATAGCAACCAGCTGTTCTGGTCATTCCGCTCTAATGGTTGCTTAGGCTTTTATTATATAGACTAGAGGCACAGCGCATGAAATTTGTGCACGGGGGAGAGGGGATCCCCTCAGCCCAGCCTGCACCCTCTCCAATCCGGAACCCCTTGGGGATCGGGCCTAAACCGGCAGTCGGACATCTCTCTCACAACCGGGACCACTGGCTCCTAACTGCTCACCTACCTGCCTGCCTGATTGCCCCTAATTGTCCCCCTGCTGGCCTAGTCGCCCCCAACTGCCTCCCCCCGCCAGCATGGTCACCCCTAACTGTCCCCCCCGCCAGCCTGGTCGCCCCTTACTGCCCACCTTGCTGGCCTGGTCGCCCCACGCAGCCTGCTGCTCAGTCGTTTGGTTGCCCCTCACTAAGCCCCCTGCTGCCTGGTCACCCCACGCAGCCTGCTGCTCAGTCATTTGGTTGCCCTCAACTGCCCCCCCTGCAGGCCTGGTCACCCCATGCAGCCTGTTCGGTCACCCGTTTGGTTGCAATGGTCGCTTACGTTTTTATTATTATAGATGTCCAGAATAGGAAAACCTATAGAAACCTAAAGTATATTAGTGGTTGCCTTGGGCTAGCAGTGGGGAAGGGGTAGAGGGAATAATTGTAAATAGAAAGCTTTATTTGGGAGGGGAGTGATAGTAATATTCTAAGATTACATTTTGGCCCAGCTGGTGTGGCTCAGAGGTTGAGCATCAACCTATGAATCAGGAGGTCAGGGTAAAATTCTGGACAGGGAACATGCTGGGGTTGAGGGCTCAATCCCCAGTGTGGGGCATGCAGGAGGCAGCCAATCAATGATTTTCTCATCATTGATGTTTCTATCTCTCTCTCCCTCTGCATTCCTCTCTGAAATAAATTTTTTTTGAAAGATTAGATTTTGGTAATAGTTGCAAAACTTTGCAAATTTGCTAAGAACTATTGAATTGCACACTTTAAATGTTTTCATGTTGCAATACAGCTCCATTTAGTTAGTAACTAGTATGTGGCAGAAATTACATGAAATGCTTTACATCTTATTTCATCTAATTCTCACAATAAACCTACAATCCCATTTTACAGAGGTATCTGAAACTCAAAGATGAAGCTATTTGCTGAAGGTTACATGGCTCATCAGTGAAAGATCTAGAATTCAATCACAAGTCTCACTCACCACCTCAGCATGCTAAACTGCACCACTGACCACATATATTCAAATAGTCAGCAGAGAGTATGGAATTTCATTATCATGCTATTTTACTATGTCTGCCAAGAATCTTTTCCATAAAAATGCCAGTTCATCAGGTATTTTTATATTATTATTATTTTTAATCCTCACTGGAGGACATGCTTAGAGAGAGGGAAGGACAGATGGAGGGAGGGAGGTAAAGAAAGGGACAGGGGCCCTAGCTGGTTTGGCTCAGTGGATAGAGCATTGGATTGTGGACTGGAAGGTCCTGGGTTCGATTCTGGTCGGGGGCACATGCTCGGGTTGCGGGCTCGATCCCCAGTGGGGGGCGTGCAGGAGGCAGCCGATCAATGATGCTCTCTCATCATTGATGTTTCTGTCTCTCTCTCCCTCTCCTTTCCTCTCTGAAATCAATAAAAATATTTTTTTTAAAAAGGGACAAGAAAAGGAGAGGGAAAGAGAGAGAAACATTGATGTGAGAGAAACACTGACAGGTTGTCTTCCGCAACCCAGGTATGTGCCCTGACCAGGAATCAAACCAGCAACCTTTTGGTGCACAGCAAGACACTCAACCCAGCCACTCCGGCCAGACCATCTGGCATTTTTAGGTAGCAGAATTTTCAAGCTAGTAAATGGATTTTGAAGAAGCCCTTGGAAGGAGTTAATTACAGTATATACAATGAGAAAGTCACCAGGTTTCATTGTGTCCACTGGAGCAATAGCTATTAATAAAGTAACTGTCCCTAAGTTAATTGACAAGTAGATTCACCTTATCCAATTCCTAAATGAGACACCGAGAACACATCTGGTTGGAACAAAACATTTCTTCTGAGGAAAAGCACGCAAAGATCAAATTATAACTGCCAGAGAAAGACTCCTTTGAAATCCATTCTTCCTCATCTGAGGAGAAACGTTAGTGTTCTAGGCTCATCTGTCTTCTACTTGGATGACTCCACAATCTGAAACTGAAGTTGAGGAATGAAAATTCATTTCCGAAGAAGCCCAGTTAGTAGAGACAATCAGAAAGGAGAGAAAAATTGCTTGGGAAGAGAAAGGCAATGAGAAGAAAAAGTTAGCAACCTATTAGATTGATTAGATCATTCATTTCACCCCAAAGAATGCAGCAAGGAAAATTACTTTAGAGTGAACCCCTCTTCATTTTGCATGTTCCACACAGAAAACACAAAAAAACATTATTTTAAGTGAACCAAACAGGAATGTTTCATTTGATCCAGAAGTTAAAAAAATATATTCTGTATAGATTACACAGAATCTAAGTTCATTCCACCTATTCGCCTGATTCTCCTTTACATTCTCTCCCCTCAGGCATGCATTTTCCCTTCTCTTTCTTGCATAAAGATTAAATTCCATTCCTTTGCCTAACAACACCAAATAAGTATTTCCACTTCCTTTCCATTGGATGAAATTAATAGGCATCTGTACTTCACTAAAATGTCTGATTTATTCACTGTTCTCCCTAAAAATAATTAGAATGCAGTCAGTATCAGTTGTTACCATTTACATGAACAAATGGCATCCAAAATATCTGGATTAGATATTTTGATAATGTGTGAGAAAAAAGAATAGAGGAGACTGTAAGTCTAAAGCTGATTTTTACTTTTCACTACACCATTTACTTGTCATGTGACCTTAGGTATATCGCACCCTTTCTGGGCCTTAATTTCCCCGTTTATAAAATAAAGGTAATAACACCATCCCTTCTCTCTTCAGAGTTATGAAGTTAAAAAGAGATTAAATACATGGAAGCACTATAAATGCTGCAAAGGATACACAAATATAAGCCATTATTGTTGATCATTTTACCTGGACAGATCTCCCCTTTTTATAAACATAAATCATGAACATTACTCAGTCAAAACACTCCTCTCTGTTTTGTTTCTAGCTTGCATGACATATCAAATCACCATAACAAAATTATACTAGGTTTCAATGGGGAAACAAGTCAATTCTCTATCAACTTGTTTCATTCTAAAACCTAAAATTAAAGGCAAACTGTATATTTATTGAAGTTTTTTCCTGAAAAACAATAGATTTATTTTTCCAGAAGCCTGTTTGAAAAATAATTATTGTTTTCCTCTTATAGCCCTATTTCCTCTACATTATCATAGAAAAAAATTAAAACTTGCAGCAACTATGCCCTGGCTGGTGTGGTTCAGTAGTTAGGGTGTCTGTCAGTACACCAAAGGTTCAATTCTCAGTCAAGGGCACGTGCCTGAGCTGCAGTTTCCATCCCCAGCCCCGGTCCAGGTGCGTGGGGGCAACCAATCGATGTGCCTTTCTCACATCAAAGTCTCTCTCTCCCTCTCTTCCCCATCCTTCATCCACTCTCTCTAGAAAATCAATGGAAAAAAGTCCTTGGGTGGGGATTAACAATTAACAACAAACTTGCAACAACTATAATTCATATTAAAAAAATAGATCTTGCCCAGGATTAAAGTAGCTATAGACTTTAGACTATTATATCCTACCTAAAACTTAAAAAATCATCAAATTTTAAGTCTGGAAAGGATTATTTAACACATAGAATATTTTTGGAAGGCCCTCTACGAAACCTACCAATGAATGAAGTAAGTGACATAGAGACAATGAAATAAGACATAATTTTCACTTATCATTTTGTACTTTTTGAAATTTGAGCTATATGCAGCTCAAATATGTGTGTGTGTGTGTGTGTGTGTGTGTGTGTGCTGTTTTATTAATTCATTATAAATCACTGAGCAAATCTGAAGAAGCCCTCATTTTCCAGAGGAGAAAACTGAAACCAAAGAAGGGGATAAGCTGCTCAAGATCACACCACTAGAGAGAGAAAAAGCTGGGCCTGGAACTCAGGAACCCAGGAGAAGCTTCCAGTGTTTCCTCCCTTACCACAATGCCATGTGGTAAAACAGCAAGTGCTGCCCTGATGGGTTTGGCTCAGTGGATAGAGCGTCAGCCTGTGGACTGAAGGGTCCCGGGTTCGATTCTGGTCAAGGGCACACAGCCAGGTTGCGGGCTCCGTCCCCAGTACTGGGTGTGCAGGAGGCAGCGGATCAATGATTCTCTCTCATCATAGATGTTTCTCTCTCTCTCTCTCTCTCTCTCTCTCCTCTCTGAAATCAATAAAAATATATTAAAAACAGTAAGTGCCATCTTATACAAAATAAAAATATTCCTATAACACTTTTCAGAACTGTGGTCCTCCAGAGCAGCGGTCGCCAACCGGTGGTCCGTGAGGTCTGAAAGGTTGGCGACCACTGCTCCAGAGGTCCCGGGACTTATGACATAGTGCTCATCACGAGTATTTTCCACAGAATTTCTAAGGCAAAGGGACAGAGAAGACAATCCCACTATCAAGACTTACACCAAGTATTTTTTTAATATATCTTAATGATTTTGTACAGAGAGGAAGGGAGAGGGATAGAGAGTTAGAAACATCGATGAGAGAGAAACATCCGACCAGCTGCCTCCTGCACACCCCCTACTGGGGACGTGCCCGCAACCAAGGTACATGCCCTTGACCGGAATTGAACCTGGGACCCTTCAGTGAGCAGGCCGATGCTCTATCCACTGAGCTAAACTGGTTAAGGCTCATACCAAATACTACGTGAGTGGATAAAGACAGAACATTGATCAGCATGTGGATACTGTGTCTCTCAGACAAAGTAAATTTAAGCTTAACCAGGCCAGAAAAATGTTATAGCTTTCATTACTACATATAAACAGTAAGGATGACTGGTGAAGCAGAATAGAATTAGAAGGACAAAAAGCTTATTCCACCCTAACCGGTTTGGCTCAGTAGATAGAGCGTTGGCCTGCGGACTGAAGGGTCCCAGGTTCAATTCCGGTCAAGGGCATGTACCTTGGTTGTGGGCACATCCCCAGTAGGAGGTGTGCAAGAAGCAGCTGATTGATGTTTCTCATCGATGTTTCTAACTCTTTATCCCTCTCCCTTCCTCTCTGTAAAAAATCAATAAAATATATATTAAAAAAAGCTTATTCCAGTGAATTTACTCAGAAGAAATAAAGCAAAAGGAGATGACAGGAAATTCGAGTTTGAAAGAAGCCTTAAATTCCACCGTGGAACTACTCTCAAAATAGAACTAAGGGAATTATCAAGGCCCCTTCTAGTCCTAAAATCCTCAAAGACAAAGAGGCAAGGCAGCTTCAACTCCTCCTCAGAGCAATTCAAGCATACTTTTCCTCTTGTTAAGAAAAAAACAACCTTTTCTTTCAATGGGCACAAATTCAGGGAAACAGCAGAGTTTCCATAGGAAGGAATAAGAGAAGCCAGAAATGAAAACTATTCCAAAAATGTTTGAGTTTGTCTGCTTAGACAGAAGGATCGTGGAAGAAAGGAAATTTATTTCAGAGATTATTCTTTCCTTTCTAGGTCTGTATGTAGCTTTCACTATTGGAGAAATACATGCATGTTAGACATTATTAGGTCTTCATTATACCTTTTGATATTTGCCAAACATACTATAGTCATGTATTAATTAATCTAAGTATTTTTAAGCACTGGGTAAGGTCTGTTTGCCAAGTAGTTTCTCTGATGAAACATTTAAGAAAGAGAGAATATGAAAGGATAACAAGCCTGGCCAAGACATAACCTCCAGCCACTACTACTGCTCATATTTCTAATGAGAAATCATGGCATAGGGATAAACCGAAGACAAAGATTTTCTTAGTCAACTCTGGGTCACAAGGTCACCTACTCTGAGAAGTCTCTCTCACCACATCTACAATCCTTGATCAGGAACAAAAGGCCAGAGAGAGCTCAAATTCTAGCACCAGCCAACCGCTGTCATCTCTAGGGAATCTATATCAAATGCCTAGCCTCATCAAAGGTTCTCAGTATTGTTTCAAATTCCATCTCCAATTTTCACTAAATAATTCAGGCATAGGAAAATATTTGAAGTTTATTTTTTAATAATTTTTCTACTTTGTTGAAAATAAATCTGCCTCATGGTAAAACAGTCACATAATTCAAAGAAGAAAAAAAATCACAAGAAACTTAAAGTCAGATATACTTCACAATAAAAAGGTATTCATGTCAAAAGCTCTAGCCGTGTATTTCATGAAAAACATTAAACACACAACCTGGAGCCAATAAAGCATGAGACATTCCACTCCCTCTCAACAACAAATGAGTTAAACAGTAATAGAGGCTGCGCTAATATTACCTAGGGCAGGAGAAACATATGCTGACTCACATATTACCCTTTGATGTCAATGTCTAAATTAAAGAGCTGATTTCTTTGGGAAGAAAAAAAGGAGAGAACATTAAAATTATCCTTTTAAACTTCAGATCCCATAAATTAGCCATTCTCAATTTCAAAGTCAATTCCATTTCCCCCAAAAAAATCATGAGTCATATCAAACACCTGGTACCCATGAAATGTATTGCCTTAAATTTATTTAACTAATTTAAGATTTATTGAGTGCCTACCACCGAACAAAGACCATCTGAATTCAACGAAGATGCTCAATTTTAACTTTACCTCCTCCTAACACTTCCATATTTTTACTTGTAAATGTAGACTTTCTCCCCGCCTGAAAAAGAAGTGCAGTGAAAAATTTCACAGAGCAGTTATCACATACAGAAAAATAATGAAAGAGAAAAATGGGTGCCTCCCCCGTGAAAATGATTTTTTTGTTTGTTTTTTGTTTTTGTTTTTAATCCTTACCCGAGGATAATTTTTCCACTGATTTTTAGAGAGAGTTAAAGGGAGGAAGGGGGGGGGGGGGGAACATCTATGCAAGAAAGACGCATGCACGCGCCCCCACCAGGGCCAGGATGGAACCTGCAACCCAGGTACTGCCCTTAACTAGGAATTGAACCTGAGACCCTGAGACCCTGAGACCCTGAGACCCTGAGACCCTTCGGTGTGCGGGGCGATGTTCTAATCACACTAGTCAGGGCTCCTGACAACGTTTTTAAATGGTTTAGAATTGTTTACATATCTACTACTCTAAGTATCAGACTAAATCCTTACACACTAAATGTTTATTTGCCGTGGTATGGAATAAAAAGGGGGGGGGGGGAGGGAGATACAGTTGGTGTGTATGATTTGAACCTTCAGACAATGCCAAAGTTTTAAGCCAATGATTTCACGCCGCTCCCCATTAACTTTTCATTAACCTGGCAAACAACAATTGACAGGCTGAGATTTCGGATCATTTTATTTCTGGCAGAGGGAGAAAAAGGGACATGGCCGAGATAGAGGAGCACAAACAAGGGGGAGGGTATGTTGCAAATAAGACAGCTAATCTTGAATAAGAGATAATTAACTACAAAGCAAATAGCAGCAAAAGAATACTTTTGCATTTTCAGCCCATTAAAGCAATGGCATTAGAGCAAATTATTAAATACCACCCGCAACCTTCCGCTTCCAGGACCCAGGAAAAGACTTCTACCAATCTGTTATGACAGTCCGAAGCGGTGCGTGTAGCGCAGGACTAGCGCGTTTAGAGAAAGCGAGGCCCACAGAGGGCAAGGCGAGCTCGAAACGAAAACTCCAAGAGTTTCCCAAGCAGGAAATGAAGTCCCTGATCCCGGAGCAGGATGCTGAGCCGCCGCTCACCACTGCCGTCCCGGGAAAAGAGGATCCTCCGTGGCAGAGGAGCGAGGGGGCTCCAAGTCAGCCCCACCCTCCCCTACCTGAGCTCACCGCCCTCTCCTTCAGAGAGCCCGGAGAGGACTGCACTGTCTAGCTTCTGTACTCTTCCCCGCTTAAGACGAGACCAACCATACCCCTCTCTGACCTGTCCCCGCTGGGTCCGAGGCGGCAGCGCGACGCCTCCATTCCCGCCGCTCAGAAAGTAGCCACCACCAACCAGACTCCCGACTCCGCTGCTGGGGTGGCAAGCCTGGCGCGTGTCCGGGCCCCGCCCCCTGGCAACCGCACCCCGCACTGTTGCCACCGCCAATTGGCCCACGGACCAGCCTCTCCTTTCTCATTGGCTCTTTCCGCCGTCCGGCGTGGCGGGGTGGGGTTCTAAGGGGCGTAGGAACTCCGAGTCAGAGGCGCCTGCGCCCAATCGGGGATGACGCGCTAGGGCTGGGTGCCTGGACCACTGTGCGGGCAGGGACTGAGACTGTTTCCCCCGCTTGGAAGCTAGTCGGTCAGAGGAGCCGCCCAGCCCCCACAAACTGAGCGGCCTCCCCGCACCCCCATGGTGTGTGCACAGACCACTAGGGGGGCGCGCTACCTGAGGTCTGTAATATTAGAACTTACAGAACTTAAAAAAGTTATCGCACTTGAGTTTAATTAATAGTATTCCAAGGTCAAAGTTGTTTCCACATTGGGTTTGCATTTCTAAGAAGGCTAGAACTGGGTACAAGCTAGGAGAGCAGAGCTTTGCACTGGCTGGGTCAGCCTCCATTCGCTGTGACCCTGAACATGGTTCATTATTTGTGCTTTAAATTCCCATCTATAAAATAAAAAGAACAATCCTGCTTGTCTACCTTGGCCTGGACCTGACAGAGTAGGTTCCTAAAGCTGAGTGAGATGCTGTTATATGGTGAAAGCACCATGAAGACATTTTGTTAACTGGGCGGTTCAACAATAATAAGAAGTAGTGTTCTCTGAAAAGTTCCCACACTTATTTATATATTTTTTAAAAATCCTCACTCGAGGATTTTTTAATATTGATTTTAGATAGAGAGGAGAAGAGAGAAACATTGATTGGTTGCCTCCTGTACCCACCCCATGGGGGCTTGAACCCTAAATCTAGGTACCAACAACCTAGTTATGTGCCCTGACCGGGTATCAAACCTGCAACCTTTTGCTATAAGGGACGACACTCCAAACCACCTGAGCTACCTGGCCAGGGCTATTTACATACATTTTAAAGTTTCCTTTTTAAAAATTATTTTTATTGATTATTAGAGAAACATCAATGTGAGAGCAAAACAAAGATCAGCTGCCTCCGGCAAACCCCCTACAGGGGACTGAGCCCACAACCCAGGCATGTGGCCTGACCAGGAATCGAACCGGTGACCTTTAGGTACATGGAACTATGCCTAGCCAAGTGAGCCATACATACCGGATAGAGCTATTTACATACATTTTAAACAGTTACTCCAAGAAATCATTTTGTCACTCTATTTAATATTTATAGATATTTTGGTTGGAAATAAAAAATCAAAACAGCAAACCCAAGTATGTTCCCTTTCTCTCTCTGATTCTACAGCAGTCACTAAAACAGGGCTTGCTGCCTTCCGTCATCTTGCCTTTCTGCAGAAGAGCCAAAGTTGCACAGGTGACAGCTCAACTATAAAGTCAGAGTTTACTTTAATTTTTTCCATCCATCGGGTCAGAGAGGAAGCTGCCACTGAGCACAACAGAGTTGGTACTCAAAAATGTGGAATGAATTAGTTTGGATGAGGTGATTAAAGGATTAGCGAGTAGTGGTTAAATCAAACAATTAAGACCTTTAGTGGCGGAGGCAGTGTTGCTGCATTATTGGCAGTCAGAAGGAGGGTTCTCTAAAAACTTTATGCAATCATTTATTTAAATACAATTTAAACAGTTATACAAGATATTTTAAAATTTTAAACAGTTAATACAAGAAAAATACAAAACACTAAAAACTGTTTATAAATTTTAAAAAGCAAATCTTGGAACTGGTTAAAATACCTTTTTTCTTGATGTTATTAGTATTATTTCCATTTTATTCTATTGATGAACTCTTCTGTAAGTCAGAAAAGTAACTTTAGCAACTCTATGAACAACAGCAATCAATTTCTTGAGATTACTGATATCTGAGAAATCCAGTCAGTTTTTCACAAGGAACTGGCTTTTGCTGAGCTTCCCTCTCTCCCTGAGGTAAGTGAACAGGTGCTGTCGTCTCCTCCACGTGACCTTCACCCCATACTTCTCCTCAGGGGTGTCTTTAACCAGAACAGGCCCAGGCTCTGGGCTCTCAGGAGTGTTAGTGTGAAGGGAGCAGCTTGGCAGGCTGTTTTCCTTCTGATCTGGGGGAAGCAGCCCCTGCTTCACAGAAGATGACTCTGTGGTCTGGATATCAGGTGCAATGAACATATAAGGTAAGTTTTGAAGTGCATGTGCTGACATTTCCCCACAGCTTGGGGGACTGAGCATTGGAACTAAGGGCCTTTCGGAAATGTCCTTTACTGAATGATTGGGGCACTGCTGGATTAAGGGGCCTCCAAGTGTGGCTGAACTGGAAGAAGACTGTGGACTCTCAAATGTTAGATGTGGAAACTTGGAGATGGCAGATTTTCGATTTGAATGTCTTGCCTGGTCTCGGTGATAATGTTTCCCTTTCCTGTTGGCTGGGAACCAGTTTTCTGCTGTTGTATCAAACTGAGGTGATACCTAAGGGTTAAAAACAAAAAAAGGTGAGGATAGCTACATACCAAGAACAAACCTAAGGGAAGAAACTATACCCAATCACCAGAGACCAGAATCCTAAATGGGACTCACTATAGCCCTGGCCGATTTTGCTCAGTGGTTAGAGTGTTGACCCTTGTAACAAAGGGTCACAGGTTCAATTCCTGAACAAGGGCATGTACCTCAGTTGCAGGTTTGATCCCTGGCCCCCCTACTGGGGTAAAAGCAGGAAGCAACCAATCAATGTGTCTCTTTCACATCAATGTCTCTGTGTCTCTGTCTCTGTCTCTGTCTCTCTCTCTCTTTTCCCCTTCTTTCCTTCTCCCTCCCTTTCACTCTCGCTAAAAAAACTAAAATAAAAAAAAAAAATCAATGAGCATGGCCGGTGTGTCTCAGTGGTTGAGTGTCGACCCATGAAGCAGGAGATTATTGTTGGATTCCTAGTCAGGGCACATGCCCAGATTTCGGGCTCAATCCCCAGTAGGAGGTGTGCAGGAAGATTCTCTCTTCATATTTTAATCAATGAAAAAAATATATATCCTCAGGTGAGGATACATAAATGGAACCCACTATTGTAAGGGACACAAAACAAAAATACCTGTTCAATGGGATATTAATAGAAAGGGATATGAGCTTGGGCAATCTATTTGATCTCTCCGGCTTTCAGTTTCCTCATGTGTAAGAAAGGGGACAATGCCTCTTTTTCGTTATCACACTATACAGCTGCAACTTGTTTAACTATCTTTAAACTTTGAGGGCAGAGACCAGCAGTCTCTTATTCACCATTGATCCCAGCACCTAGCAGAATGCCTGCACAAAGGCCCCAGGTAAAGAATGAATGGCTGAATGCAAGACTAGGGAGATTGTAGATTGAAAGCAAATAGCACAGGACCTGGCATATAATCAGTTCTTAATAAATGTTCATTATTATTCTCATCCACTGGATTCTAACATTTACGTTTCTTCTGCAACCATGAGCAAATATGTCTCTCCTAAGCAATCCCGAGAAATTTATATTTATTAAGCACTCCTAAGCAGATGTTATGCTTTAATCTGGTCCTTTTGCTATCTTACTTCCCAGACATACAGTAGCTATATGGGCTTTTAAGCTGTCAAAATGACATAGGCCATTTTTTTTTTTTTTTTTTTTTTTTTTTTGCGGTTCAATCCATTAAACAGTAAACAGAGTACTTAGCTCAGGAAACAATCTCATTTTTTACTAGTTTTGCCATTTATCTGGATTTTCTCACCCAGCTAATGGATAGTCAAATTTTTATACTAAGCTTTTTCAGAGGAATGTGGGAGGAGGGGGAACTCCAATTCCAACCAATCCAGGTTGAACTTTCTGAGTTCAGTTTGAAATTAGAAAAGAAGATATTGCAGAAAAGATGGCTGACAAGACAGAGTATATTGCCTCGTCCCTGCCCTATGAATCTTATTCTTTGAAGGCCCTGGTTCAAGGAGCAGAAGAATGAGTATTTTGAGAAGCCTAACAGAGTAAAAGTCAAAGTAAGAATCCCATGGCCTACCCAGGAAGTGATGGTGTTGTGGTCAATGGGCTTGCTGGACACCTGTCTAGTGTGGGTGATGGGAAGCTGTGGAGATCTATAGCGGTGTTTGGGGCCCTCCAGGGGCTGTTGGTGGAATAGCAGCTGGGCTTTCTGGGATGTTTGGCGGCGTTTTTTTCTGGGAGGCATCAATAGGTGATTGAAGAGGGGTTAGTAGCCACATGGTGCTGGGTATAGTCAGGTACCAGGAAAGGCTCCAATTCCAACCCATGCCTGCAGAGAAGAAACAAAAGCTCTTACTCATATTCTGCCAGTCTGTTCTACTATCAACTTACCACTCCTACTGAAAGATGTGGGAAGTACAGCTTCCTAACCTACACCATCAAGTTAACAGTAGTTCAAAACAAAACAGATAAAAAACCAGTAGTTCACATGCAACATCTGTTCAATGAACACTTATTGAGCATGTGCTAAGTGTCATGCTGGTGCTGAGAATTTAACAATGAAAAATCATTTATTCTATGATCATTTATTGAGTGCCAAGCACTTGTGGGACACAGAAGTCAGACTGTCCCTGTTTCAAAGAGCTGAGATTCCAACAGCAGGAGAGATCATTACAATAATAGGGCCAATGCTTCCACTCATCCCAAGGGAGGCTTTCTAGAGAGGGTGACACCTGACCTAGGTATAAAGGGCACAGGAAAGCAGGGCGGGACTCCAGGCTGAGGAGCAGCACACACAAAGCCCAAAGAACGTGAAGGAGCATATGAATTCAGGGAATCACAAACCCCATGTAGCTGGACACAGGTAAGAAGAGATGGATGGCAAGAACGGAAGCTGGACATGGTGTCAGGGTTAGTTCAGAAAAACCAGGCGTGTTCTGGTCAGTGTGCTCAGTTGGTTGGGCATTACCCATGCACAGAAAGTTTGCCAGTTGATTCCCAATCAGGGCACATGCCCAGTTTTCAGATTCATGTACCTGGTCCGGTGTATACAGGAATCTCTCTCTCTCTCTCTCTCTCTCTCTCTTTCTCTCTCTCTCTCTCTCCCCCCTCTCCCCCACTTATCTCTCTCTAAAATCAATAAAAACATTTTTTAAAAGAAAAACCAGGTGTATCATATGAGTTTGGATTTTAGTCCAAGTAGTCATTGAAGAATTTCAAGCAAAAGGATATGATCAGACTTGGATTTTTTAAACTTTTCATCCCATATCATTTCATTTTTATGTTTTTTTTACATATTTTTATTGATTTCAGAGAGGAAGGTAGAGGGAAGAGAGAGAGAGGAACATCAATGATGAGAGACAATCATTGATCTGCTGCCTTCTGCACGCCTCCTACTGGGGATCGAGCCCGCAACCCAGGCATGTGCCCTTTACCGGAATCAAACTTCAGTCTGTAAGCCGATGCTCTATCCACTGAGCCAAAACAGCTAGGGCCCCAGGTCATTTTAAACACACACAAAAGTAGACTAAATAATATAATGAACCCCTATGTACCCATCACTCAGCTCCAACAACCATCAACCCATCCACACCCCTAACCACATCCCCTTCCCCTGTATTATTTGAAGAAAATATGATACTCCCAATCATTATATCATTCCCATTAATATTATCAAATGTTCAAATTTTTAATTGTCTTATAAATGTCACAATTGGTTTTTGTTTTCTGTCTTTTAAACAGGTCATCCTGGCAACAGTGTGAAAAGAGAAAACAAGTGCCCTGGAAGTAAGAGGACCACTTTTAGGAGGGTACTGGGTTACCTAAGTGAAAAATGGTGAGGCCTGAACCTGAGTTGTCAGTGGAGATGGGAGGCTGGAGACAGAGGCAGGATCAACAGGACCCAGAAAGTAATAAAAAGTCTGAGAAAGTATCCACTGACTCTAGTCACCAGATCAATTTTATGTGTTGTTGTTAATCCTCACTCCAGGATATTTTTTCCATTGCTTTTTTCAGAGAGAGTGGGAGGGAGGGGGACAGAGAGGGAGTTGGGGGGAGAGAGAGAGAGAGATTGATGTGAGACACAGCGATTGGTTGCCTCCAAAACACACCCCAACTGGGGATGCGGTGGGTGGGGGGGAGGGATGGGAAGTGAACCTGCAATTGAGGTATGTGCCCTTGACCAGGAATCGAACCCAAGACCCTTCAGTACACAGGCCAATGCTCTAACCACTGAGAATACCAGTCAGGGCTAACCAGATCAATTTTTTTAAAATATATTTTATTGATTTTTTTACAGAGAGGAGAGAGATAGTTAGAAATGTGGATGAGAGAGAAACATTGATCAGCTGCTTTCTGCACATCTCCCATCGGGGATGTGCCCGCTGGGGATGTGCCCGCAACCAAGGTACATGCCCTTGACCGGACTTGAACTGGGACTCTGCAGTCTGCAGGCCGATGCTCTATCCACTGAGCCAAGCTGGTTAGGGCTAACCAGATCAATTTTAATACAAGCTTCGTCAATGTAATGGTGGGATAGAAGTTTGAATGCAATAGGTAGAGAGGTAAGTGGGAGGTGCAACTGAGCATCCTAGATTTAGGAAAACCACAGAAGGCAGACTGGTTCCAGTATACATTCATGATTCAGTTTTTCAGTCAACAACAACAACAACAAAAATACCCTGATTTATGTCACTAGGCAGTGGAGATACAGGTTAAAAAGGGAGGGGGGGGTCTCTACCCTCAAGAAACTAACATTTTTAAACTAACACCTATTTGTTTATTCATTCAACAAATATTTACTGAGTGCCTACTGTGTGCTAGGCACTATTCCAGGTGCTGGAAATATATACCAGAGAACAAAATCAAATACCTTCCCTATGACACTTACATCTTAGTTGGAAATGATAAGAGGTATGGAGAAAAATCAAACAGGATAAGGGATTGAGCTGACTGGGTGTTATTTTAGACAGGGCTGTCAGGGAAAACTTATCTGAAAAAATGATATTTGAGCAAAGACCTAAATAAAAAAGGAGAACAAGCTCAGCTGGTGTGGCTCAGTGGTTGAGCATCGCCTTTTAAACATGAGGTCACAGTTTGATTCCCAGTCAGTGGGGGTGGGGTGTGTGTGCAGGAGGCAGCTGATCAATGATCTCATCAGTCATGTTTCTCTCTCTCCCTCTCCCTTCCTCTCTGAAATCAACAAAAATATATTTTTAAAAAAGAAAATAAAGGAGAACAAGCAAACAATAGAAAGATGTGAGTGGCATGCACTCTTCCTCTGGGGAGCATGCCGCACCTTCCCCTTCTCCTCTTCTTCCCCCACAGGCAGGCATCTCCTAAACTTTAAGGGACCCCAACCAGAGGAGCAGTGGACAATGGCTCATCCTCAGCTAATCCCCTGAACCTGTCTCCAAGGCCCCCTTTTCTCTGACTTCCCAGTGAGCCAAAGCAGCCCAGCCTAGGCTTTCCTGTTACTTCTTCAGTGCTAAGCTCTTCCTTATTTCACTGTCCCCAGCTTTAAATTAACATCCAATATGAATGTGCTTTTACTGTGGCCAATAAAGTCTCGCTTGCTTTACTAAAAAAAAAAAAAAAAAAAAAAAAAAAAAAAAGATGTGCACAAAGAATAATCCAGGCTGCAAGAATAATAAGTGAGAAGACCACAATGTGGGAATATGCCTGACTCTTTCAAGAAACAGTAATGTCAGCAGGGCTGACCAGGAGAGGGTAGGAGATTAGAACCAGTTCATGTGATACTGGGCTTTATAGGCAAGGTTAAGAACTCTGGATTTGATTATTCCTAATGTGATAGGAGGCCACTGAAAAGTTCTGGACAGAGAAGTGACATAATCTGATTTATAGTGGGGGTTTTTTATTGATTGATTGGAATGAGAGGAGGAAGGGAGGGAGGGAGAGAGAGAAGTATCAAACTTGTACCACTTATTTATGCATTTATTGGTTGATTTTTTCTCGTATGTACCCTGACCAAGGATCAAACCCGCAACCTTGGCATATGAGGAAGACACTACCCAACTGAGCTACCCAGCCAAGGCTGATTTATACTTTAAAAATATTTTTTATTGATTTCAGAGAGGGAGGGAGAGGGAGAGATAGTTAGATACATCAATAATGAGAGAAAATCATTAATGGGCTGCCTCCTGCACATCCCCTACTAGGGATCAAGCGACAACCCAGGCATGTGTCCTGACCAGGAATCAAACCATGACTTTACTGGTTTATGGGTCAATGCCCAACCACTGAGCCACACCAGCCAGGTTGATTTATACTTTTAAAGGATAACTTGAGATGCTTTGTGAGAAAAGATGGGTTGGGAAAGAGGGGGTGAGAAAGGAAGCAGGAACTCCGAAGGCTATACTGCAGGAATCCAGTGGAGAGGTGACACTGGTAGCAAGGGTAATAGTGAGAAGTGTTGAAATTAACCAGCCTCAAGTGGACACTACTGTCGCAATCCTACTGTATTTATGTATCAACTTGTTTTCCACAAAGATTATCTTAAAACTTTTCCACTTTCTTAAAACTTTAGAACTCTCCTTCTCTATCAATAAATGACCTATTTCCTACTTCACAAAGAATACAGGACACATCAAAGGACATTCATTTTCCAGAAATCGTGCAAACCTGCATATATCTGCAGCCATCCCTCTTCTTCCTTCTGTAATTAGAGGTCAAGTCTCTTTTGCTCTCTCTTTTTTAAAATATATTTTTATTTTTTAAATATATTTTTATTGGTTTCAGAGAGGAAGGGAGACGGAGAGAGAGATAGAAACAATGAGGATGCCTCCTGCATGCCCCACACCAGAGATCGAGCCCACAACCCGAGCATGTGTCCTGACCTGGCTCATACGTAGGTAGACGCTCAACCACTGAGCCAAGCTGGCTGGGCCCCTTTTACTTTCTAAGGCCTTTCCCTCTGGTAGTGATTTGGAGCCAAACATTTCAATAACCACCTTCGGGTAGATGACTTAAGTATTTATATATTTAGCTTAGAATTCTCCACACTCAGGACTCATATATCCCGCTGTCTATTTAACAGCAACTTAGATGTCTCAAATGCACTTCAAACTTAATATGTTTAAAACTGGACTCATGATCATTTCCCCTGTACCCCTGCCACAAAAGTGATTATCCTCCAGGGCCCTTGCTCAGGAAATGGTATAATTCATTCAGTTACGCACCCAGAAACCTTAGCATTTCCCTTTCCCCTCTCCCATCTGACCCAACACCTCTTCAACATGTCTTCAAGAATGCCTTTTTCTCTTCTCCATGTCTCTTTCCCCACCTCCCCCCACCACTCTTCAAGTTCCAACAATCCAGGCGTTGATAATTAGAGTAGCCTAACTGTTCTACCCTAATCCATTCTGGCACCCCCCGCAGAGACCTTTTAAAAAAGCCTTTGTACTCACCATGCTCCCTCCAGTACACAACCTTTCACACCTTACTCCCTTTGCTTTGAGGGTTTCTCTCCCTTCTTTGCATAAAGACATCACATCTCACCACGCTTTGGTTCATCAGAAAAGCCTTCCCTGACCTACCAAGGCGAGATCTCCTTATTATAAATACTCAAAGTTATCACTGACCTCTAACTTAATCACTTCACACTGTAGCTCTTCCACTAGCTTATTTTTTAAATATATGTTTTATTGATTTAAAAGAGGAGGGGAGAGAGAAACATCAATGATGAGAATCATTGATTGGCTGCCTCCTGCATGCCCCCAACGAGGATCTATCTACCAGGCAACCTGAACATGTGCCCTGACCAGGAATCTAACTGTGACCTCCTGGTTCATAGGTGGATGTTCAACCACTGAGCAACACCATCCGGGCTCCATTAGTTTATTTTAGCCTTCAAAAACGTCTGTGCTCCCTCTTTCCTTCCAGTTTACAGTCCAATGTCATTAGACTGTAAACTCAAACCTCCTCTGCCATTGTATCCTAGCAGGGCCTGGAACACAGCAGTTATTCAACAAAATTTGTTGAATAAGTTAGCAATACTATATAGAAAAGATTAGTTTGAGGGGTGCTGGTGGATGAGACATCAGTATTTGAAGATCTGGAGCTAAGGTAGGGTTTATAGTGTGTAATTTTTTTTAAGATGTTGGAAACTTGCCTGGTTGGCATGGCTCAGTGGTTGAGCATCGACCTATGAACCAGGAGATCACGGTTCATTCCCGGTCAGGGCACATGCCGGGGGTAGTGGGCTCGAGCCCCAGTGTGGGGCGTGCAGGAGGCAGCCGATCAATGATTCTCATCCTTTATGTTTCTATCTCTCCCTCTTCCTTCCTCTCTGAAACCAATAAAACACATAGTTTTTAATTTAAGATGTTGGAAACTTGATTAAGAGAATATGCTGCCCTCAGACTCTCGATATGGTCGGGGGGAGTAGACGATCGTTGGCTGTTGGTACATGGAAACAACCAGGGAAGACTCCTTAAAGGCAGGCCGATCCCGAGGGAGGCGGGCGGAGGGCCTGGGTGCCTGATCAGGCAAGCGATGGGGCAGTACTAGGGAGAGGGGGACGCCCCAGGCGCCGCCGGAGCCCCAGGTCCCGCCACAGCCGGAGCCCCGGGGCGCCCTCCCTGCCTCCCGCAGCCGCTCCCTCCCCACGAGCCGGCGCAGCCGCCTTACCCGCCCGGAGGCGTCCGGGCCGCTGATCACCCCCAGCCGCCGCCGCGTTCCAGCCCGGAATGCGGAGACAAGGACCGGCGCCGATTGGCGACGCTCCGTCACGTGACCGCAACGCTCCGCCGGCGCCAATTTTAAACAGCGGAACAAACTGAAAGCTCCGGTGCCCGACCCCACCCCCGGCCCCTGGCCCGGGACCCCCTCCCCTCCCGGGATCCCCCGGGATTCCCCACCCCTCCCGCACCGCCGGGGATCCGGCGGGCCTAGCGCGAGTCCCTGCCCGGCGCCCTGGCTCGGCCCCCGTGTTGGAGGAGCCCGGAGCCCGCCCTAGGAGCCACAGCCCAGCGGCGACAGCGACTGCAGTCGGGAGGTGAGCGGGAGCCGAGGAATGGAGGCTAAAGCCGGGTTTGGGTGCCCGCAGGGAACAAGGTCCGGGGCCGCGGTCAGGGGGTCTAGCAGCGGGACGTGGGACAAGAGTGGAGGTTTGGGGCCACTCAGGAAGGAGGTCTGGAGCGAGAGTGCATATTTTTTCTGCATCTAACCCCCTGTCCTGACCTCATTTTTTCTCAAAGCACCCCTCGGCCTTCCCTGGAAGTTTGACCTCTGCACCCTGCCCGCAGCCTTGGAAGGGCTCGGGTGGCCTACTTTCCTAAGCAGACTGTGGCTGGGATGAAGATTGAGCCGACTTTGCATTAAGTCAAAAACAAACCTGCTTCCAGGTGTTCTCCCCATTATACCACACTGCTTCCACTCTCGCCTCTTAAAGGACCCTTCTCTTAGTTCTTGAGAACCCTGCAAGGTTTCCCTAGTCAATATGGGGGTGGGGTCAGAGGAGTCACTCTGGAAAGCTCCTGGGCTAGATAAAGTGTTGACAATAATAGGAAGAGACTGGTCAGAAAGTAGAAGGGAAAATTAAGCCTTAGGAGCTATCTTGGGGGGCGGGGGGAGGTTTGAATAGCATCTACTGATTGATGGGGGAGGGAGAGAGGCTTGATGAGATAGTAGGTAGAAGTAAAACTGAGATTTGAAGGTAGAGGAAACCTAGATATAAAGGAAAGGGAGGAGGCAAAGCGGAAAGGGCAGATGGCAAATGTCATGAATGTGATGATCATTTTTAGGGCCATATCAGATGTCCTATAAAAGAGACAGCCCATTCCTTTGTCAAAGTACCTCTAAATAAGATTGCACAATTTTACATAATGGTAGAGTATTCTATATATCTATTAAAATCAACAAAGCACAATTTTTAACAGATAAAACTATTTTTTTAACATTACAAAATTACCTTATATTGATGGCAGCACGTTTTAGTAGAAGATGTGGACTATAGTCTTGGTTCTGGAAAAGAAATTAACACAGTAACATGCTTAGAAAATTAAAATGTGAATAAGCACCTGCAAATACTAGAATGTCACTATATAAATATTTTGCAAATTGTGAAAGAAAAATGTATTTTTTAAAAATATATATTTTTTTATTTCAGAGAGGAAAGGAGAGGGAGAGAGAAATAGAAACATCAATGATGAGAGAGAACCATTGATCGGCTGCCTCCTGCACACCCCACACTGGGAATCGAACCCACAACCTGGGCATGTGTCCTGACCAGGAATCAAATTGTGAACTCCTAGTTCATAGGTCGACACTCAATCACTGAGCCACGCCAGTTGGGCAGGTTGTTTTTTTAAATCCTCACCGGATGATATGTTATTGATTTTTAGAGAGGGAGAGAAAAAGAGAGAGAAGCATTAATGTGAGAAGCATAGATAGGTTGCTTATCTATGTACTTAGTTGGTACGTACCCCAACTAAGGATCGAACCCGCAACATAGATATATACCCTGACCAGGTGCACAGTCTGCTCAGTGTTACCATGAGCCTCGAAGTGTGCAGCTTTCCTTTTATCTAAGGTCTTTTATTTTTATTTTTTTAGATGCATGAATCATTTTAACTTGCTGAATGTGTGTTATGTGCCGTGGAGTTAGCTCCTAGTCCTGATGACCCTTATCAATGAGTGGTGTCCACAATGTCCTGTCCTCAACAGACCTACTCAGTTCCTGTAGACTCATGCCTGTGACTTCCCTCTTTTTTTTTTTAGAGGACGTTTATTAAAGCTGGGGACAGTGAAATAAGGAAGGGCCTAGGATAGAAGAAGCAATAGGAGAGAGACTAGGTGGGGAAATGAGCCTAGGCTGGGGTGCTTTGACTCATTAATAAGTCAGAGAAAAGGGGGCCTTGGGGACACGTTCAGGGGGTTTGCCTAGGACCAGCTGCTAGGGCTCATTGCTCCCTGGTTGCAAGTCTAGTGTGGTCTTTGAGATTTTAGGAGATGCATACCTGTGGGGGAAGGGAAAGATGCCGACATGCTCCTGGGAGGGAGAGCGCTTTCCTTTTATCAGATCTTGTGGACTGGGGATGTTTCTTCAGTGATGTGGAAATAGTGCAATGGTACAATCTGCCTTACTCCCTTGAATGTATTGGCACTGATCCTTTTATTTATAAACTAAGATGTTATAAAGATATAAAGGTTCTAGCCTAGAATAGATTATGGGATCAGAGTTTTCGACTCCTCCTTCCCAGTATTCCTGTCCCTATAGTCACTGCAAGCCATCTGAATTCTAGTAGGCAATACTAGTCATTTCTACATTTTTGTAAGTGCCCCACTTGTTTCTGCGGCCAAACATTTCAAGCTTCCAGAAGACTTTTGGCTGTGTTGACTTGAGTTCAACTCAATCCCACTTTTCCCATTTAAATTGCTTCTGTTTGCTTCAGTTTTTGCTTTCTTTTGTCAGTGGATTTCATCTCCTTATTGTCTGAGGTCTTTACAAAGGCCCAGGGAGCTTTCACTTCGGCCTTTGGGCTCATGCTCCTGGTCATAGGAAGAGGAACACCTCTCTCTAACAAAACCTCCTTCTCATCCTCACAGATCTCTGACATCCTGCTGCTCCTTGCACTTTCCAGGGTCCATTCTTGTGATTCTCAATGGAGAGTGAAAACATAGATTCATAATGAAAACCAGCCCCCATCGGCCACTGATTCTCAAAAGACGGAGGCTGCCCTTACCTGTTCAAAATGCAGGTGAAACATCAGAGGAGGAGCCTAAAAAGCCCCCTGCCCAACAAGAGCCTGGTGAAGCACAGGCCTCCAATGAGATGGCAGAGTCCACCTCTTGCAAGTTTCCGGTTGGGATCAAGATTATTAACCACCCCACTATGCCCAACACCCAAGTGGTGGCCATCCCCAACAATGCCAATATCCAGAGCATCATCACAGCATTGACCGCCAAAGGCAAGGAGAGTGGCAGCAATGGGCCCAACAAATTCATCCTCATTAGCTGTGGGGGAGCCCCCACTCACCCTCCAGAACCCCAGCCTCAAGCCCAAACCAGCAATGATTCCAAGAGGACAGAAGGGATCACCAAGACCCTGGGACCAAAACCTGCAGCTACGGATGTGAATCTTCCTAGACTACCTGGAGCCCTTCTGGGGCAAAGATGGGAGAACTGTGGTATGTGGTCTGCTAGGCAAAGGGGTGAGGAGCTCAACCTTTCCCTTTTGGTGGCAAGGACTGCTGTCAGTCATGTTGATGCCTACAATAGATAGCATGTAGCCTGAACCAGGGGAAAGTCATTCTGAAACCTTGACCCAGATCCTTTGGGCACTGTCCAAAGGGTTGTAATGATCATTTAGCACTTCTAATTGCCTTCTTTATATTGGAAAAGGATTTCTTTATTGTTTCTGTTAATCTTTCCCATCAACTGTATAAAGAAGCAGGGATCTTTATCTTAATAAAGGAGAAAACTGAAGCATGAGGAGGAAACATGGTTTTCTCTGTGCAGATACTTATAAACTCTTTTATAAGGTTGTCTTGACCGATCTCTAAGGCTCAGGTTGGCCCAGATCGAAATGCAACTTGAAACTATGCTCCTGAATTTCTCCTGAGATCCATAATGGGGTGGAATTCCTAAGTGCCACAGTAGATTCAGCATGTATTCCCTTGTCCCTAAGGATAGAGCTCTTGGAAAGGTGATCCCTTATTCACCAATTTTGATGGGCCTGCTGGGCATCAGATCAGGCTAAGTGACATGTTGGATTATTTCCCCTATAGCTGGCGGTGAGGCAGCAGGTTGCACTCTTAACACCAGCCTGACCAACATCCAGTGGCTTGGAAAGATGAGTTCTGCTGGCCTGGGCTCCTGCAGCATCAAGCAAGAGATGGAAGGAAAGGAAAATCAGCACTTGGAGCCGAGTCAGGTTAAGGTAAACTGTCACTCACTGGGGACATGAGAGCCCATGCAGGGAACTTCTAAGAAGGGAAATGGACCAAGTGGCCTATGCAACAGAATTTCCAAGTTCTGGTATTAGGGTTCACTTAGTGCAATTCTGTTTAACTTTTGAGCTACTTTTCTGCTTGGGATCTTTCTCCCCCATCTGCAAATATCCTTGAGGGCAGATTCCTCTGGCTCACTGTATTCTGTCAGCACTGAGTTTAGTACTCCGCCCTCAGGAAATGATAAAAAGGTCTTAGTTTGGAAAGTCAAACTTTAAAGGAGCAACCCAACTGTATGAAAGAAACATAGCATTTTTAACCAGATAGTTTTCTTATATGTTACTAGAAAATAAAGTGAGTTAGATGTTAATTTTAAATATTTCCCCAGCAATCAAAATTGATTTGACCTAATTGTGTGGCCTGGGGTTGTTTTTCACAGTTGCCACACACCTGGATTCTGTTGTATATACCTTTTAATCATTCATTCCACAACCTTTAAAAGTGAAAATTTGCATGGATGTGTACATAAGTAAAAATTGAGCTGTTCACTTATAACTTGTATACTTTATAAAGTTGTTTATATAAACATATCAAATACATATATACTTATAAATATCATAAAACTCAATATTTTTTTAAAGCTTCATATTTTGAAATGTGAATGATCAGATCCTTGCCTAAGACTTCGTCAAATTTACACTTTGTAGACATTTTTCTGTCCTGTACTCAGAAATATTTCACCCAAATATTGAAATGAGATGGGTTTATTCACATCACATCAGGAGAAGGAATTGGAGTAAGAGCTAGGTCTCATGAGCCCCAGGCCTGAAAAATGGGTGTGGTGTGTTTTTTTTTTAACTATTATTATTGTTTTAGAGAGAGAGAGAAAGAGAAACATCGATTTGTTGCCCACTTATTTATACATTCATTTACTTCTTGTATGTGCCCTGACCAGAGATCTAACCTGCAACCTTGGCATATTGGAATGATGCTTTAACCAACTGAATTACCCAGCCAAGGCTCCATATGGGTGTGATGAATCATAACATATACACAAACTTTCCTGAGAGATTTCAACTACCAAAAACTGGACACTTACTATTGGGAAATATCTTTAACAAAATTAGCAAAGACAGAGAAGTGGTTCTACATTGTCGTACTGGATTGGATCATCTCTAAGATCCTAATTCTAAACTTTTATTCTATGGAATAGTGGTCTGGGATGAGTTTGTTCCTGGTGCGATTTTTGTGGGATAAGAGGTTTCTCTAGGGAATATTATTCAAGGGGGACTGGAGGAGGTCTTGTGAATTCTTCCATGTCATTCCCTTTTCTCTCTCCCACTGGTTTCTCATAACCCTCAGGTTGAGGAGCCCCCAGGAGGATCAGCATCCTGGCAGGACTCCGTGTCTGAGCGGCCGCCATACTCTTACATGGCCATGATACAATTCGCCATCAACAGTACCGAGAGGAAGCGCATGACCTTGAAAGACATCTACACGTGGATCGAGGACCACTTCCCCTATTTTAAGCATATGGCAAAGCCAGGCTGGAAGGTACTGTGTTCCATAACAACTCACGTGGAGGTCACTCTGGTCCGACAGTTTGTCTATACAGGTGTCCAACACTTGATGTCTGGTGCTTGAGAGAATATAAAATGTAAAGGATGCTAAAACAATAAACAGTTGTAACTTTTGGATTATGACTTGATCCTGCTGAATCCTGGCAAAATCATTAGTAAGAACTCTGCAGCCACTTTACCTGTCACTACCTAAGGTTTACCAGGACTCTTCTATGTAGCAGTAAACCCAGTTTTGTGCTACACTGAACAGCAGCTGGAGTGACTAAGTAGCCTTCTGAAAAGATCTTTTAAAAACAATGCTATCTCTGAGGCTCATGACTCACCTCCTCTAATGTCACATAATATTTCTAGAAGGCAGGGATTTTCTTTCATTTTATTCATGAGAAAACAGAGATGCCTGGGAGTCACTAGGTCACACTACAATGTCAGAGCCACAGCTTAGGTCCTTTGACATACTCGGCTCCAAGTCAAAGGTTTTTTGTTTTGTTCTCCACAGAGTAGAACTTTTAACTTCACATTCTTACCTCAACTAAATTTCCAAGTTCCTTATTTCCTTTTTATTTTAAATTTTTTTTATTGATTTCAGAGAGAAAGGGAGAGGGAGATAGAAACATCAATGATGAGAATCATTGATTGGCTGCCTCCTGCACGCCCCCTACTGGGGATTGAGCCCGCAACTGGGCATGAGCCCTTGACAGGAATCGCACCTGGGACCCTTCAGTCCCCAGGCCAATGCTCTATCCACTGAGCCAAACCAGCTAGGGCCCAAGTTTCTTATTTCTTCACTCTCCTAAATTGCTATTGATTATTGCTTCAAAGTCTCACTCATCTTTTCTAGCTCTTGACAGCTATCCAGGTCTTTTCTTTAACACAAACATAAGAAATAGTACCGCCT
This sequence comes from Corynorhinus townsendii, assembly GCA_026230045.1. Classification (NCBI taxonomy): domain Eukaryota; kingdom Metazoa; phylum Chordata; class Mammalia; order Chiroptera; family Vespertilionidae; genus Corynorhinus; species Corynorhinus townsendii. The sequence goes on along the minus strand of JAPDVU010000003.1, from coordinate 126,883,550 downwards.
TTATCCCTGTAGGATAGATGGGTTTATGGCTGAGGTGGACGGCTCTGTAGTGTGGAGGTAGGGATAGAATTGGACACTCGACAAAGTCTGTGCTGGGTACAGTGTGTGAGGCCTGAGGCTGATATCCCCTTAGGAAACATCAAGGGTGATGTTTCTGAAGCTAAAATAGCTGATAACCGGTTGTCTCTTCTTCCAGAATTCCATTCGCCATAACCTTTCTCTTCATGACATGTTTGTTCGAGAGACATCTGCCAATGGCAAGGTCTCCTTCTGGACCATTCACCCCAGTGCCAATCGTTACTTGACATTGGACCAGGTGTTTAAGGTGAGTGTCCTGGTTTCTTCTAAATGGGGCCAGAGTTGGAGGTTGTAATATCCATCTTAAAAGGAAACCAGTGATCCTTGTGATGATCTTATCTGATCTGGGGAGCGTTAGACCCCAGCTGGCCCATAGTTGATTTGCATAAAACTCAATAAATTAAGTATAGTTGACAAATACCAAATGACACATTTAGTACTAGACCAGGCCATAGAGAGGACTACTTGGATCCAAATAAGAGGACTTCCAGGATAGCATTTCCCTAACTGCCCTATGGATAAGAACTGCTTGGGATGCTTATTAAAAAACAATTTCCCATCCTAGCCTGTTTGGCTCAGTGGATAGAGCATGGGCCTGTGGACTTAAGGGTCCCAGGTTCGATTTCTGGCAAGGGCACATGCCCTGGTTGTATGCTTGATCCCCAGTAGGGGGTGTGCAGGAGGCAGCCAGTCAATGATTCCCTCTCATCATTGTTTCTATCTCTCTCTCCCTCTCCCTTCCTCTCTGAAATCAATAAAAATTTATTTTAAAAAAACCCACACAACTTCCCAAGCCCCTCCCTTGGGGCTTCTGATTCAGTGGGTCTAGGATGGGCCCAGAAATATGTATTTTTAACAAGCATCTCAGGTGATTCTTACGGAGAAAGTCTAAGAAACCTTGTTTTTTAAAAGTCCTTTTTTAGGCTGGAGACCAGAAACCGAGCCAGCAGAACAACTCTTTAGAAGTGATTGTTTTGGTATTTCAGAATGCCCATAACCATTCTGTTGGGAGGGACAGTTGACCAGGGTGGCCCTCAGCATCAGACAGGAATAGGTGTTTTTCCCAATGTGGTCAGATTGATTGACCATGCTGGTGGTAACTTCATCTCATTTCTCTCCCACATTGCCTGCCCACCACAGCCACTGGACCCAGGGTCTCCACAATCACCCGAGCACTTGGAATCAGTAAGATTCTTTCCCTCTGGCTCGGGGTTTGGCCTTGTTTTCCTTTCACTGCTTAGCATGGCTTTAGCGGACAGGGACAAGACTGCCAGCCCTAAATACAGAGCACCGAGCTTCTGGAGTGAGGAAATTTGTGACTGTCACCTCATCTCCCCAGAGGAAGGCTCATGCCCACTTCTCCTTTACCTCACATGGGCAATCATGAAGGTGCATTGAGCAGAGCAGGCGTGGCAGGAGGACCTGCCGTGGACTTGGTGCAAGTCAGCAACCACAGTGCATGGCATAGGTCTGGCAGGCAGCAATGTTTTCTCTCACTTTCGATCTGGCTTTTCTTTGCCACTCTTAGAGCTACATGCCTTAGCATCCCCTGGGGATGGTGAGGACACATGGATGAGGAGCTAGGACCTGTCACCATAAACCTGTATGCTTGTACACCTTTCCCACTAACCAGGCTTGGTGGCATTGCTCACCTGCATCCTCCCAGAGCAGCTTTAGTTTCTGGGCTGTTGGTTAGCTCAGTGCATGGTACCAGAGAAGCCAGTGGGTTCTCCCACCTCCTCCCCTGCCTTATTAACCCAGGTTTCTCTCTCTTCCTATCTGCCACACACAGCAGCAGAAACGACCCAATCCTGAGCTCCGCCGGAATGTGACCATCAAAACTGCACTCCCACTGGGCGCACGTTAGTATGGGAGAGCGGGCCTCAGACCTAATCCTTGTTCTGGGGGCATATGTTAGGGGATCAGACTCTGGGATTCTGTGCCTAGCTCAAAGGGATCTGAGCCCAGAGGAGAGCACAGCTCCTGGGATTGAGAAGGGTGTGTCTCTGGACCCATACCCCTCATCTCTCTTATTTCCTCCTAGGGCGGAAGATGAAGCCATTGCTACCCCGGGTCAGCTCATACCTGGTACCCATTCGGTTCCCAGTGAACCAGCCACTGGTGTTACAGCCCTCAGTAAAGGTGCCATTGCCCCTGGCAGCTTCACTCATGAGCTCAGAGCTTGCCCGCCACAGCAAGCGGGTCCGTATTGCCCCCAAGGTGAGTGGCTTCTCTTTTCCTCTGAGGATTATGTGCATTGGACCTACATTTGCAACTGCACTCTACTGAGTGTTCCTTGAATAGCTTATAAATCAAGTTGGGTAGGTAAGACATAAAAACAAAGGAAAATTTAATAGCATATAAAAGCTAAAAATGAATTTGACTACAATGTAAGTGTTGTCAGAAGGCCCATAAATACCTGATGAGTGTGTAAGAATTGGGACAAGGTCATTATGATACACTAGTAGCCCAGTGCATGAATTCATGCACATTGAAAGGAAATTATCTAGAAGAAATATTTTAATATCACTATTTGCCCTTTCTCTATAATAAAAGTGTCAACCAAATTCATGATCAACAATGACAGATGGAAACACATGCATGTGATTGGCACCAGCAAGAGCTTTATATGTATCACACATGCACAAGTCAACTTAGTTTTTTATAGATACAGAATACACTTGCTTAATTAGACTTGCTTTCTGATTTAGCTAAACTTTTTCCAGCCCAGTGAAGCACCCCAACTTCTCTTTCAGGTAATTGTCAGCAACACAGCACTAAATATCAACACGAAGCAGATTATCATTGTAGACTAGAGGCCCATTGCACAAAGATTCATGCAATAGGTCTTCCGTCCCCTGGCTGCTGGCATCAGTTTTCCTCCAGCACCCAGGACACGGGCCACAGCGGAGCCAAGCCTTCAGCCTTCAGGCTTGGATCCGGCTCCAGCCTTCAGTCTTTAGTCTTCACTCAGGTGGAGCCTTCAGTCTTCACTCCGTGCCTGTGTATTTTGTTGGGTTAATTTGCATACTCACTCCTGATTGGCTAGTGGGTGTTGCAGAGGTACTGTCAATTTGCATATTTCTCTTTTATTAGTGTAGATTACGCAGGGAAAACAAAGGGTAAAATATTTAACTGCAGAAGTGTTTGACTATATTCTGTGCAGTGAGAAAACCTGAAGTCATTTTCAAGGTCCACCATTTCTTCTTTTTTTTAATTTAATAGATCTTTATTGTTCAGATTATTACAATTGTTCCTCTTTTTTCCCACCATAGCTCCCCTCCACCTGGTTCCCACCCCACCCTCTGCTCTTACCTCTCCCCAACTGTCCTCATCCATAGGTGTACGCTTTTTGTCCAGTCTCTTCCCGCATCTCCCACATTCCTTTCCCCCCGGGGAATTGTCAGTCCACTCCCTTTCTATGCCCCCGATTCTATTAGTTTATTCACCAGTTTATTCTGTTCCTCAGGTTTTTAATTCACTTCATTTTTAGGTTCACTTGTTGATAGATATGTATTTGTTGTTCATAATTTTTATCTTTACTTTTTTCTTCTTCCTCTTCTTAAAGAATACCTTTCAGCATTTCATATAATTCTGGTTTGGTGGTGATGAACTCCTTTAGCTTTTTCTTATCTGTGAAGCTCTTTATCTGCCCTTCAATTCTGAATGATAGCTTTGCTGGGTAGAGTAATCTTGGTTGTAGGTTCTTACTTCATCACTTTGAATATTTCTTGCCACTCCCTTCTGGCCTGCATAGTTTCTGTTGAGAAATCAGCTGACAATCGTGTGGGTGCTCCCTTGTAGGTAACTAACTGTTTTTCTCTTGCTGCTTTTAATAGTCTCTCTTTGTCTTTTGCCCTTGACGTTTTAATTATGATGTGTCTTGGTGTGGTCCTCTTTGAATTCCTTTTGTTTGGGGTTCTGTGCGCTTCCTGAACTTGTAAGTCTATTTCATTCACCAGGTGGGGGAAGTTTTCGGTCATTATTTCCTCAAATAGGTTTTCAGTATCTTGCTCTCTCTCTTCTTCTGGCACCCCCATAATTCAGATGTTGGTATGCTTGAGGTTGTCCAGAGGCTCCTTACACTATCTTCAAAATTTTTTATTCTTTTTTCTTTTTGCTTTTCCAGCTGTTTTTTGCTTCTTTGTATTTCAACTCTTTGACTTGGTTCTTGCGATCCTCTAGTCTGCTATTAGGTCTTGTATAATACTTTTTATTTCAGTCAGTGTATGTTTAATTTCTAGTTGGTCGTTTTTCATATCCTCGAGGGTCTCACTAAATTTATCGGCCTTTTCTAGGAAATTCTTGAAAAACCTTATAAGTGTGGTTTTGAACTCTATATACAGTTGTTTGTTTTCCTCCATTTCTTTCATTTGTGATCTGTTTCTTTGTCTCCACATTTTCGCTGCTTCCCTGTGTTGGTAGAGTAGCTTTGTGTTCTAGGTGTCCTCTAGGGCACAGTGGCTCAGCCTCCCCAGTTACCTGAGGTGGACACTCTTGGTGCACCCCTTAGTGTACTGTGTGCTCAGCCTTGTTGTAGTTAAGCCTTGATTGTTGTTGGTATCACTGGGAGGAATTGACCTCCAGGCCAATTGGCTGTGAGGATCAGCTGTGTCTATGCTGGGAGAACTTCTGTGCTGAAGACACTCTTATGAGACAAGACTTGCAAAATTGCAAAAGTCTCTGTGCTCAGCTTGGATGGGACAGAGTTTCAGGGCAGAGCAGACAGCCTTGGTTTCCCATCAACCCTGCTCTATGAGGCCCCTGGGTCTCAGTGTCCCTCGGTAATCACTGCAAGAACCTCTGAGAGAAAGCCGCCCTCACTGCCAGACAATCTAGTTTCTCCCCGAATGATTCGGGGTTCCCAGAAACTTGTCCAGAACTGGAGCTCAGCTCAGTAGGGAGCTTCCGTCTCCCTCCCACTTTAGAAATCCAGCCGTGCACTCAGCTGCCCGTACATTCAGCAGGCAGTCCTCTCTGCGCGTGCACGCCTCCTGACCTCTGCCTTCCACAGCTCCCGAGTCTCAGTGTGCTTTCTCTTTTCCTGACAGTCCAGATTCCTTCCGAATGAGTCTGGTTTCCCAGCGTCTCCCCGGGACTGGAGTTCAGTGAAGTCAGGAGCTTCCTTCCCCCTCCCACTTTAGAAAGCCAGCCACACACTCAAACACCTGTGCACACAGCCGCCCGTCCTCTCCACGTGTGAGCCTCCATACCTCAACCTTTTGTAGCTCCTCTGAGTCTCAATGTGCTTTCCTCTTTTCTTCTAATTGTAGAATTTCCACTCAGCCAGCTTTCCTGTGGTTCTGGATGGTGTCCGTTTTGTCTTTTAGTTGTAGTTTTGATATTGTTGTGCAAGGCAGCAGTTTAGGTATTTACCTATGCCGCCATCTTGGTTTCTCCCATTTCTTCTTTTTAGTCGGGTCAAGTTTCTAAGCTTTCTAAATCTCCGTTTTCTGGCTAATGAAAAGAAAATAGGATTCCACTGAGTCTCCTATCTATCTACTCCAGGACTTCTGTGAGGATCAAATGAGATGAGGCACAGGAAAACACTTCACAGACATTTGATTACAGTGTAAAGTGTTTCCATCTGGCTATAAAGCAAGTGGTGTTCCTGGGCTGAAGAAACTGCAAGGAGGCTAGTCTTTGCTAGGGAGAGGAAGCCAGGTGTTGCTACTTGATGTCATTACCTAGACTGAGGGAAGGACACTTAGCATATTAGCCTTTTATATAGATAGATGGCCTGGGGTGGTTAAGGAAGAATTTTCAAAAGCAGATATTTTTTTAATAAAAAAAAATGTTTTTATTGATTTCTTAGTGAGAGGAAAGGAGAGGGAAAGAGAGTCAGAAACATCAGTGATGAGACAGAACCATTGATTGGCTACCTCCTGCAAGCCCCCCACTGGGGATCGAGCCTACAACCCAGACATGTGCCCTGACCAGGAATTGAACCATAACCTCTTGGTTCATGGATCAGCACTCAACCACTGAGCCACACCGGCCGGGCAAAAGAAGTAGATCTTAGAAGTGGATTTGGGTAAACAGATAAGAGTCAAGAGAGTATAGAGGCAGGAAATGCCAGTTTGTACTCACTAATAGTGGAATGAACTGGTCAGTCTAGCTCAGGGTTTCTCAGCCTCCATACTATTGACATTTAAAAATGGATAATTCTTTGCTGGGGGGGAGGTGCTGTCCTGTTTACTGAAGGATGTTTAGTGGTATCACCTGGTTTCTCCCCACTAGGTGCCAGGAGCACTGCCCACCTACCAACCATGTGAAAATTAAATTAAAATGTCCCCAGACATTACCAAATGGCCCCTGGTTGATAAGCATCATTGGTCTAGTTTGAGAGGAGGGTAAGTTAAGACCATATTTTGATGAGCAACCAAGTCTGGACCTAACCCTCTATAAAAGTTTTTGTGAGCAGGAGCTTATCTGTAACAAAGTAGGGAAAAGGCTCCACCCCCTTCACTGAGATGGAAACAGAATGGGCTCTGAAGTTTAGAGACTTGGGTTGCTTTTTAAATTTATTTTAAAGTATTCAAAATATATGTATAAAATGATACGTACCACCATACATAATTTTACATACATACTTTAATATGATTGTACATGTATATTATTTTTGTTTTAATGAAGTCTTTTCCCCCTTTTTTTTTTTTGCTTCCCCTCTCCCACCTTCACCCATATCACCCCTGCTCCTCAAATAACCCATAATGACAATTTACTCTGCTTTCTTCCATATTTTATCTATTCTTAGTATAATAGACATACATATATAGTCATAACCATTTTTTATTGACAGTATTACAGATGTCTCCCAAGTTTTCCTCTTTAGCCCCCCTCCACCCAGCACTCTCCTAGCCATTTTATTTACTTACTTATTTTATTATTTTTTAAAATATATTTTTATTGATTTCAGAGAAGAAGGGAGAGAGAAATAGAAACATCAATGATGAGAGAGAATCATTGATTGGCTGTCTCCTGCACGCCCCCTACTGGGGATCAAGCCCACAACTCAGGCATGTGCCTTGACCAGGAATCCAACCATGACCTCCTGGTTCATAGCTTGACACTCAACCACTGAGCCACGCCAGCCAGGGCCCCCCTAGCCATTTTACATATACACACACAACACATAGAACATTGAAAATGGGATTATATTATAAGTCACCTGGCATAGTTCTAATTCATTGTCTTTTGTTGTTGTTGTTAATCCTTACCTCAGGATATTTTTCCATTGATTTTTAGAGAGAGTACAAGGGAGAGAGAGAGAGACAGAAAGAAATATCAATGTAATAGAGACACATCGATTGGTTGCCTTCTGCACGCACCCTAACCAGGGCCGGGGAACCTGCAACCAAGGTATATGCCCTTGACTGGAATCATAATTCATTGTCTTTTAATGGTCACATAATATTCCATGGTGTGGCTATGTCATAATTTTTCAAACCATTTCACTTTTATGGGCTGTAACATTTTGTTTGTAATATTTTTCTCGTATGAACAACACTGCAATAAATATCTTTGCAAGTATTTTCTTACTAGTGCTTTTATTTCTATGGAATAGAGTCCCAGACATGAGATTGCTAAGTAACGAGGTATTTTAAATTTTATTAAATATTGCTAGATTGCTGTTTAAAAAATATGTGATAATTCACATTTCTACTAGCAATATATGACAAAACCTATGTCTTTGCTAGCAATTGGCATTATTCATCTTTTTAATATTTGCCCATCTAATGTACATAAAATTATTTCATCTTTCTTTGTTTATTAGTAAGTGTGAGTACCTTCTTGTTATGTTTATTCACTTGGGATTATTCACTGTGAGATGGGTATTTATGGACATTGCCTATTTTTTATAGGGTTTTGTTAATTTGTGCTAATTCATTTTATTAAAATATTAGCCTTCTGTCTTTTAGGCTGAAGATTTTATTTTTACTCCCATTGTTTGTTTATTAACTGGGTTTATGGTTTCTCTTGCCATAGTAAGATTTTACATTTTTATGTAGTCAAATTTATCTCTTTTCTCTCTTACAGCTTCTGGGTTTCCAGTCTTGGTTAAGAAGGTCACCCTCAGATTGTACATGTAGTCTTCTAGATTCTCTTTCAGGATTTGTATGGTTTTAATTATTCTTTTATCTTTGTATATAGTATAAAATAGGCATCCAACTTTATTTTTTCTCAGCTAGATACCAATTATGCCAGCACTGTATTAAATGCTTTACCTTTTCCCCCTGGAATTGAGCTACCACCTTCATCATATATTCTCATATTTAATCCTTTTTAAGAATTTAAAAAGACAATAAGAGGATTAGTAGCAACGTGTCACTTATTTTAGTCATCATCTTATGTCCCACCTTGTGACTGGGTTGAATCTCAAGGCTTCAAGAGCTCCCTCTCATCTTGTCCCTGCTTCCCTTTCAGGTGCCGCTAGCTGATGAGGGGGTCGCCCCTCTGCCCACTGCAGGGCCTGTGAAAGAGGAGAAACTCCTGCTTGGAGAAGGGCTGTCTCCTCTGCTTCCAGTTCAGTCCATCAAGGAAGAAGAAATACAGTCCGGGGAGGAAATGCCACACTTAGGGAGGCCCATCAAGGTGGAGAGCCCGCCCCTGATAGAATGGCCCTCGCCGTGCCCATCTATCAAAGAGGAACTGTCTCAGTCCTGGGAAGAGGACTCCCCTCACTCTCCCACTTCAAGGTCCAAGAAATCCTACAGTGGGCTCAGGTCCCCAACCCGGTGTGTGTCTGAAATGCTCATGATTAAACGAAGGGAGGGGAGGGAGATGAGCCGGTCTCGAAGGAAACAGCACCTGCTGCCTCCCTGTGTGGATGAGCCCGAGCTGCTCTTCTCAGAGGCCCCTGGGACTTCAAGACCAGCCACAGAGCTCACTCTCCCTTCAGAGCCCTCTGTGCCTGCCTCCCAGCTTGGGTACTCTCAGGAGGAGGGAGGACCTTTTAAGACACCCATTAAGGAGACACTGCCCATCTCCTCTACCCCAAGCAAATCTGTCCTCCCCTTGAGCCCTGAATCCTGGAGGCTTACACCCCCAGCCAAAGTTGGGGGGTTAGAGTTCAGCCCAGTACGAACCCCTGAGGGTACCTTTGGCCCCCTACCTGACTCCCTGGGGCTGACAGATTTTAGTACCACCCCATTGAAAAGTATACCCCTCTTTGATTCACCCCAAGAACTCCTCAATTCTGAGCCCTTTGACCTCAACTCTGATCCCTTTAGTAGCTGTTCCCTCTCAGAAATGGAAGTCCCCAAGCCAGGCTACCCCATGGTCAGGGAGCCACAGGTTGCCAGCCTTCCAGCCAACCGTTCCCTGACAGAAGGCCTGGTTCTAGACACAATGAATGACAGCCTGAGCAAGATTCTGCTGGACATCAGCTTCCCTGGCCTGGAGGAGGATCTGCTGAGTCCTGACAACATCAACTGGGCTCAGCTCATGCCTGAGCTGCGGTAGAGACCTGACCTTACCCTTGCTGCTCAAGCTGTCCACTCTTTGCAGTTGTGTGGCTGGGCCATCCAAGGCCTGAGTAAGGACAGCAAGCAGGGACTGTCCGCCCCTCTAACCCCACCTTGTTATGCCAAGGCAGACATCACACCATAGTCACCACTGGGCCCTCTACAAGCCTCAAGGCCCTGGTATCTGAACTCTGTGCTACCCTATGCTCCCCTAGAGAATCTGATTCCTCATTCCCCCTGTGAGAACTAAAGGGTAGACATAGCAGAAACAAGGATTAAAAGAGATTAGGAACTCCCAAAACTATTCTGTGCCCAGCAGTTTCACCTTCCCTGTTCCTTACAGGGTGTCCTGTAAATAGTGTATATGCTCCAAATTATCCTCTAATTTTAAATGTAAGCTTATTTCCTTAGATCATTATCTATAGACTATCAGAAGATGGGTAGGATGACAGGGGTTTCAGTTTGCTTCCTGTTCCTTGCTTTTAGTCGAGAAGGGGGACCTGCAGTGCACACTTTCCTCCAGGCCCAAGTTGCCTGCCTCAAGGATTCTTTACTGTAGGCACCCAGACAAGCATATCTGCTTGCCAGAGCCCCTCTCACTATTCTTCCCTTCCACCTCCCCATGTTTCCAAGAAGAAATCCTGGTAAAAATGTCTTATAATGTGTCAAGAGTTGAATTGGGAGTGGGGAGTGGATGCATCTGAAGCAGAGAGTGGGTGCCCAGCTGTGTGCCCATGTGATGTTTCTCTGATAGTGCCCCTAATCATGCCAGAGAGACTAGCACTGATGAGAACTTGGCCTGAGGCTTGAGAAGGCTAAAAGGGTCCTGACCTGCCTGGCTTCCTTAGCTTGCAGTGCAGCTTTGCAAAGAGCCACCTAGGCCCCAGCTGGCCATATGCATGTGAGCCAGCACAAGAACACTACTGTAACTACTCAATAAAATCCAGGGTGTAAGAGTTGCTCTCTGTGATGTGTTGGTGTCTGGTCCCTAAGCATAAGAAGGGAATGGGAAAGAAAGTGGGTGATGATGGGCAAGCAAGGTCTGAAGACATGAAGCACTTGAGAGTGCAAAGGACTTTGGCATGGACTACCTCCCCTATGGTACCTGCACAGGGCACACAGCCTTTCTAGCACAGAGATGACTGCTTACCAATAATGGTCCTGCACGGCCAGACCCCTCTAAGGGAAAGGAATACCTGGGGGCATACCTTCAGAACATTAGGAAAGGATGAGCCCAGGTGCCTCATGACCACCTTTACCTCCAACCTAAGACCTGAAAGGCAGCCTGTCCTGCTTTTCTCCGCAGGCCTTCCTAGGCCAGACCCTTCCCAGAAGTGCTCCCATTTCCATCTTTCACAGTCAGAACTTGTCTCACCCCTGACTGGGCCTGGACAGCCAGGACCCAAAGGACTGATGAGCCCTCTTCCCTGAGGCACCACCCAGGAAACAGCACCATAGCAACCAGGGCAGCAAACAATGCTGCCAGTAAGGTCTTCCCTATAAAGCTGCCCCTCCTGGCAATTAGGCCCAGAAGAAGAATGGCCTGTAATCCAGGAGGATCACCCAGAGGGCAAAGTAATCCATCTCATGCCAGGAAACCTTTCCTGCAGGTAGGAGGCAGGGCCCCATCTCTGAGGCCTACCTTTTCGTACCCCACTGGACTAGTGGCTGTCGCCCTGGGTGGTTCGTGCTTTCTCCAAGGCAGCAGATCTCCAGTCTGTGAATGCCCACTGTCTTCCTCCCTTAGTTCTATGGTACTGCGAACATGGAATTCAGAACAGAGGAGAGGAGAAGCCTGGTTATTACATCTCCAGGACTGTTGGTCACATTGTAACGATTTAGGGGCCTGGGCCCAAGAAACAGGGGAGTTGGGGAACCAGAAAAATCCTAGGAGTGGACTGGAGGGAGAGGCATTTTTGAAGAGCATAGCATCATGATTAGTGCAGACAAATGGCCACAGTGCCAGCTCTGCTGTTCACAGGCTTTTCTGGGTGAGTTATTTACTGTGTGAGATATTTACTATGTCTTGCTTTTTGCACCTTTGAGATGAGAACCGTAACAACACCTGCTCACAGGGCTGTGAACATTAAATGAGATGTGGATAAGTATTTAGCACAGTGCCTACATATTTGCTACTGTTTATTTCATGGGTGTGTGACAAGAAAAGGGAAGGGACAAACAGCCTAGATGCTTGCTATACTTGCTTGTATTTTAATGAGAAGGGCAATGCACCAACGACAGGGAAACGAGTACTAGGAGGAGTCTTGGTAGAAAAGCACCCAGGTTCTCTTCTCTGGGCAAAGACTCCCCTCCTACACTTGGCTCGGTAAGGGACATTTTCCCTCAGGATTTCCTCAGGCCTGATGTGCCCCGTTAGGAGCATGAGTTCCTCAGCAGGAATGTGGGGGTCCCAGAATGAAGCGGATGGATGGTGGTAAGAAGTGAAGAGTGGGAAAATCCAAGTTGAAAGAGGGTGGGAAATCAACCCCAAACCTGGTAGGTGGAAAGAGAACAAAAGATGAACATTCTATGGGAATAATACAGAACTGGCCTACCTGCTGCTGGGCAGGGCCGGAAGGGAGACACGCTCCCTGCCAGGCCACCAGTGTCCTGAGAAGAGCTGGCAGCTCCTTTCCTCTGGGCCACTCCTGGGAAGGAGAGGCAGAGTGCCCCCACGCTTCCTTTGTCTCTCTCTAGATATTCCTGGCCCATGAGTCTCTCCCAGATTACCGCACATGGTCTCAGCGTGAGTTTCTCCTCACAGATGAGCCCAGGGAATTGCCTGGCTTCACCCGGCAAGCCTACCACCAGCTGGCCCTGAAGCTGCCACCCTGCACAGACATCAAGTCCAGGGTGCGCCACCGACTAATCTACCCTTGGAAGGATAAAACTGAGCACACTTGGGGCTTCCACACGTGGCTTGATGTGGGGCGCTTGCCCGCCACCTTTCCCAGCAGGCCTGACAAACCCTATGATAGCAATGTGTGGCGCTGGCTGACGGACTCCAGGGCCCACTGCCATCCCCCAGCAGAGCCCGCCATCCCCCCACCCTCCTGGATGGGTCAAAACACCTTTCTGACCTTCATCAGCTGTACTCCTATGTTCTTGAATGAGAATAAAAAGAAACAGGTGATTTTCAGGACAGTGAAAGAACTAAAAGAAGTGGAGAAACTCAAGCTGAGGAGTGAAGCAAGGGCACCTCCACTCGACACCAATGGCAACATCCTGCCGCCAAAGAACTTCAAGAAGTAAGAGGCGCTCCTTCCGCAGGGAGCTCACCCACCTACCCATGTTCAGGTGACCCCTCCCACTCTGATTCCTGTTTCTGATATCTAATTAGAACTCTAACTTTCCCACCTATGAAAACTAAACACTCTTCTGAATGTATCTGGAGGGAAAGGATGGAGGCAAGGGAAAGACAGCTAGGGGAGGGGCTCAATTATTTATTTATTTTAAAAAATATTTTTATTGACTTTTTACAGAGAGGAAAGGAGAGATGTAGAAAGTTAGAAACATTGATGAGAGAGAAACATCGATCAGCTGCCTCCTGCACGGCCCCCACTGGGGTTCAAGCCTGCAACCATGGCACAAGCCCTTGACCGGAATCAAACCCAGGACCTTTCAGTCCGTGGCCCAACACTATCTACTGAGCCAAACTGGTCAGGGCTCAATTATTTAATTAAAAATTAGGAAATACTACTATGTACTTAACACCCACTATAGGCCAGAAATGTCACTCAGTCCCTGCCCTCAAGGAGCTTACGAAAGGCAGGTGGCTACATACATGTATGAAAGACAGCTATCAATGCAAGCTCTCACATGTTAAGTGCTATGTGTGAGACCGAGTGATTGTTGTAAGGATGTCAGTTATTAATGGAAAGAGCTGAGAGCTAGAGTCAGAGGCTTGGATTAAAGTGTCACTTTGGCAAATTGCTTACTTTTTCTAGACTCAATTCCATCGTTGATACAGTGGGGATGGTAAATACTATGCCTACCTTAACATGTGAAGATATAATGGGTTAATGAACATATGGACACACAAACAAAAAATTGATGTTATTATAGAAATTCAGAAGAGAGAAGGACTGAGGGATTGCTGTGGGCTGGACCACCCCCCCAGGAAGGCTTCATGAGAAAATGAATGAAAGCTGAAAGGGTAGGAAGCCTTTAGAAAAGCCAAAAGCCCCTGGCCAGTTTGGCTCAATTGATAGAGGGTCCCGGGTTCAATTTCGGTCAAGGGTACATGCCCGGGTTGCAGGATTGATCCCCAGTAGGGGTGTGCATATATATATATATATATATATATATATATATATATATATGAATGAAGGCAGAAAGGAGGAGATGGAGGACTCACTGGTGTGAGCAGAGACAGGATTGCAAAAGGACTTATTCCAGAACCCTGCAGCTCCCCCCACCCCTCCACCCCATTGTGGGAACTCACAGATATTGCCATACTGGGTCCAGTCCAGGCTCTGGGCATGAGTGGCAGAAAAGGAGAAGAATAAGGATAGAATGTCTCAAATTCTGATCCCACAGGCATTAACAGAAGCATTGAAGGGTTGAAGGGGGAGGCTGTGGAGATCTGCAATCTTAAAAAGAAAAAGGCCAACAATTTGGTGATTTTGGCTTCTTTCTAGTGTCCCTGCAATGAAGATTTTTTAAAAATATATTTTTATTGATTTCAGAGAGGAAGGGAGAGGGAGAGAGAGATAGAAACATCAATGATAAGAGAGAATCATTGATTGGCTGCCTCCTGCCTGCCCCCAACTGGGGATTGAGCCCACAACCCAGGCATGTGCCCTTGACCAGAAGCCAACCCGGGACCTTTCAGTCCCCAGGCTGATGCTCTATTCACTGAGCCAAAGCAGCCAGGGCTATTATTATTTTTTTTTTAATTGATTTCAGAGAGGAGGGGAAAGGAAGAAAGATAGAAACATAGATGATGAGAGAGAATCATTGATTGGCTGCCTCCTGCACACCCCCCACTGGGGATCAAGCTGCAGGCCTGATTGGGGGTAGAGGGGGTGGTGGCGGAATTGAACCATGACTGCCTGCTCATAGGTTGACATCCAACCACTGAGCAACACCGGCCGACTGCAATGAAGATTATTGATGGCTAATATGTGCCAATACTAGGCATACAACGGTGAAGGAGACTTAGCTCACTCCTCAAAAACTCAGTCAAATGATAGTGCCAGATGTCCTGTCGTTCCTCTTAAACAGCTCTGTAAGGGGTTAAAATAAATTGTTAGAATTACTCTAGATCCATGAGAGAGCACATTGTGAGCATGAGAGATCCAGAGATTTCAGACAAGGTCTGAGCCTGAAGATACTAGTGATCTTGCTGGGAAACAGAACATTTATATATAAACTTGACCATTCTCAACTCTGATAGAACATCAGAATTATCTGGGCCTCTGTAGAAAACTGTTGAGGTTTGAGCAGCACCCAGAAGAGTCTAAATTACTTGGCCCGGGGGCAGCCTGGCATGGCATTAAGATCCTGAGGATGATTCCGCTGTGCAGCAAGGCCTGAGGACTTCTGCTGTACATGGAGGAGGGCAAGCAGGGCTATCTGTGAACCAGGTGCAAAGCATGTTGAGCCACAGGAAATTTACCACCATTCAACTATGGATTTTAAAAAGTCAAATTCTCACCCTAGCCGGGTTGGCTCAGTGGATAGAGCGTGGGCCTGTGGATTGAAGGGTCCCAGGTTCAATTCCAGTTAAGGGCACATGCCTGGGTTGCAGACCTGATCCCCAGTGTGGGGTATGCAGGAGGCAGCCAATCAATGATTCTCTCTCATCATTGATGTTTCTCTCTCTCTCTCGCTCTACCCCCCCCCTCTCTGAAATCAATAAAAAAAAAATATTTTTTTTTTTTAAAAAGTCAGCCCTAGCTGGTTTGGCTCAGTGGATAGAGTGTTAGCCTGCAGACTGAAAGGTCCCAGGTTTGACTCTGGTCAAGGGCACATGCCCAGGTTGTGGGCTCGATCCCCAGTTGGGGGCATGCAGGAGGCAGCCACTCAATGATTCTCTCATCATTGATGTTTCTATCTCTCTCTCCCTTTCCCTTCCTCTCTGAAATTAATAAAAATATTTTTTAAAAAAGTCAAATTCTCATTGTTGAATCTAATACTACGGGTCTGTAGAAGAGGGAGCCATCAGACAAGGTATTGGAAGGCGACAGGTGAGAGCAGGAAGGGCTCTTGGATAGCATCATATTAACCAGAGATGAGAAGGAGCTGTATTTGCCCTTCTTCCTAGTTAGAATCTGGATAATGATATATCCTACAATATGTCAAAAGACTGACGAGCTAAACACAATTATTCCAGCCTAATGCCAAATACACACACAGGTCATTTGGAATACATCTATTTCCAATTAGGAAAAGAGACAGAGGGATTCCCTATAGCCTGATTGCTCATAGCTTATGGAGGGCTGCATCATACTCTTCCTTCTCACCCCTTCCACTGTGCCTGATCTCTTCTCTGACTTCCTTTTCTCTCCACACCCTCACCCCTCAACAGGTACCAACACATCTCAGCTGGTGGAAGGTTTGAACCCCTCAGCTTCCAGCTTCTGCCCAACTCACTTCCCAATGATTCTGCCAGGAGCAGGCCCTGCCCGAACCCTCTGCCTCACTACCAGGAGAAGGTGCTAAAGCTGGCCTTGTTGCCAAGTGCACCCCTGAGAAAGGACCTTGTGAAGAATTACCAAACCCTGATAAAGGACCGCATTGCCTTGCCCCTCCACCATCTCTCCAAGGCACAACCCAGCAAAGCCTTTTCCAGGAAGAGAAAAAGAAGACCTGGACACACCTGGAAAAGCCTCCAGATGGGTGAGGATCACGGTCAACACACAGACCCCCAGGCTCCAGTGCTCTCAACAAATGTACCTTAAGCAGGAAGCCTTTGGGTGGCTGAAGGACTCTGGCTTCCTAGAATGGAATCTCTCCAGCTCCTCCCCAACATCAAGCCATCTTTGTAGCCCAGGCTCCTCAAGACTCTACTGAAACTCTAAATTGTTACGTCTTCCTTGGAGGACTCTCTCATAGCAAGTGGGAATATTGGGGAGGGGGGGAGGGAGACAGAGAAAGAAGAGGGGGGTTCCCATTCCCAGGGACGAATGAAAAGTCAGAGGAAAAACAGAGTGTGTGTGTGTGTGTGTGTGTGTGTGTGTGTGTGTGTGTGTGTAGGGTGGGGGGAGGAGGGAAGAGTGTATGAAATGTGAGTAAGAAGTTACTTCCACTCCCATAGCCCACTGGAACAAGACTGGGATTATCAGAGTACAGGAAGCTTTTTAGGCAAAAATAACCTCAATTCTACCCCTCCACGGACCATTTGATGTCTGGAAAAGACTGGAGGTAACTGCTGGGTTGCAGGTCCTACACAGGGTTTGGGGAAGCAAAGGTCAGGCCTAGGCTGGTGCTAGAAGATGGAAGAGTCTCAATCTGAGGTAGGCTGACCAGGCCTCCATAGAGGGACAAGAGTAGAACAAGGCAAAGGTCAGAGTGATTCCCCCAGAGCATTATGTTAGGGCCTGTGTGCTGCAATTGAACCCAGGTTCCCCAGCTTTTACAATGGCATACCAAGGACAAGTGGCCTAAAGTGGAAGCAGGCAAACCACATCAGAAAGGTGCTGACCCAGACTGGGTGGAGGTTGATGGGGGAGGGCCTGCAAGGGACCTAGTAGAGGTGGCAGGGAGGAGGCAGCTGGGAGGCTGCTGAAGAGTCACCTCATCTCTTCTTGTCCCTGTCATACCCCAGGTTGGTGATCTTCCCCAACTGGGCTTCTCTTGGCCTTCTGTCCATTGCCTCTTTGTCTCCACTTTTCTCAAGCCCTGCAGGCACCAGGGAATCAAAACACCACCAGGGTTCTAGCCCTGGTTAACCAACCACTAACCAGCTATGTGACCTTTGGGAAGGTCATTATGTGATCTTTGGGAAGGTTGTTGTCCCCTCAGTTTTTTCATGTGCACCTAGGCGGGACTAGGGTATATAAATCAGTGGAATAAATAAAATCACGTAAGTGAAGTACCTGCAAAGTATCTGACACATTGTAGATTCTCCATAAATAAAGCTATGACCATTATTCCTAGAATAAAAGAAAAAAATGGAAGGAATATTACTCATCCATAAGAAGGAATGAAGTACTACCCCTGGCCTGGTAGCTCAGTTGATTAGAACATCGTGCTGATACATCAAGGTTGCAAGTTCAATCCCCAGTCAGTACACATATAAGGATCAATCAAGGAATGCATAAATAAGTGGAACAACAAATCTCTCTTTTCCTCTCCCTTCCTGTTTCTCTAAAATCAATAATTTTTTTTAAAAAAGGAATGAAGTACTGATCCATGTCACAGTGTAAATGAACCTTGAAAACATGCTGCATGAAAGAAGCCAGAAAAGGCGGGCTGTTGTATGATTCCATTTATACGAAATATGTAGAATAAGCAAATCCATAGAGACAGAAGGTAAACTGACAGCTGCCAGGTGCTGGGGAGGAGAGAATGGGGACTGACTGCCTAATGGGCTCGGGGCTTCCTTTGGACTGAAAATATTTTAGAACTAGATAGAAGTGGTGGTTATACAGCATCATGAATGAATGAAATGCCACTGAATTGTGTACTTTAAAATGGTAAATTTGATGTGTATTTCATCGCAATTAAAAATAATTTTAGGCCCTGGCTAATGTGACTAAGCAATTAGAGCACTGGCCCACACACCCAAGGGTCACAAGTTTGATTCCAGGGCACATACCTGGGTTGCAGGTTCAATCCCTTGCCCCTGTCAGGGTGCATATGGGAGGCAACCAATCAATGTGTCTCTCACATTGATGTTTCTCTCTCCTTCCATTGTCTCTAAAAATCAAAGGAAAATATCCTTGGGTGAGGATTAACAAGGAAAATAAATAAATATATAAATAATAAATGAAATAATTTTAGCCCTGGCTAGGTAGCTCAGATGATTAGAGCATCATTCGCATACACCAGGGTTGTGGGTTTTAACCCCAGTCAGGGAACACACAAAAATCAACCAATGAATAATACATAAATAAATGGAACAACAAATCAATTTTTCTCTCTCTCAAAGCAATAAAATAAACAACTTTAAAAAATAACTTTAATAAATAGTGTGTGTGTGCAGAGTTTCCAAATTTCCTTATAGTTCCAAATCTATAATTTTATTCAACCGACTTTCTCTTTGCCACCTTTCTCCATAGTATCTGTATGGGGGTGGGTGGAGAGAAGCCAGGGGTGAAGGAGAATTTCCTGAGTACTCCAGGGAAGTGCCAGGGCTATGGGAATATACTCATTCTCCCCTTGTTGGATTAGGAATGGTGATAGAAAGGAAGAGGTCCCTTTATCTAGGAGTCTAACATGTCAGAGCTATTTAGTCCATTAGAAAACAATTGTTTAGAAGGTAAACCAGAGCCATTGGAGAAGCAACTTGCTCCAGGCTACAAAGACAGGCAGTCCCTGGCCTCCTGGTAGTACAATAGGAAACACAGGGCTGTGAACGAGGACTCCAGGGCCTATATTGTCATTCTGATTCTTAGGCTACTTGCTCAAGACCCCAGGGTTTTATTATCTCCACAGTGAGAGGCCGGGGATATATAAAGATTTAGGAGATTTAGGAGGTGGAAAGAAGGAGGCCATTGGAATTCTTCAGAGAAAGCCACCTACTCTCTGACCTGGAGCTGGTGAAGAGCAGAAAGGTGAGCTAACTCCTGCCTTGGCAGACCCAGACCACCCCAGAGGCTACCAGCCTCATGGCAGGACTTCCACCCCACCCACCACTTGCCTGCTCTGCTCTCTGGACAGTGCCTCCTTCCTCCTGGCAGGTAGACTACAACTCTACCAGGACTGACTTGTCTAGCTGCCAGCCAAAGATGTGGAAGCAAGACTCCTTAAATTCCTGAATGCCACTGGGCCATGGAGATCTGGGAGACAGAATTAGCATCTGTCCATATGTCCTCCAGGGTCTGAGGACTTTTGCAAGGCAAACCCCAGCTCAGCCTGCCAGCAACTGTGAACACCCCACCTTCCCACATACACTAATGAATACGGAGTTCTTGAAAGCCTTTGGTGGGATGGAGTTGGGATTCCTGTAACCCAGGTGTGTCTTAAAGACCTGTTCTCTCACCACAACTTTTTTTTTTTCAGAGAAGAAGATGTAACTGGACAAACAATGGGTCCGTGCTGCCTGTCACTACTCAAGCCAAATAAGCACAGACAGGGTTGAATCATATATGAGCGTTTATTCCAATATTGATGGCAATATGGGAGAGCAGCAGGTCGTCCACAAAAATCTGCTCTCAGCCTACCATAAGCCAGCACTTATATAGGTAGAAGTACAAAGGAAAGTAGGGAAAAGGGCAAATGGGCAGTTTACAGGGCTGGGGATCTTCAAAGGCCTTAGTGATATGCAAGGGCTGGGGCTACACCGAGAAATAGCCAAAGGGTAGGCCAAATGGGCAGTTAACAGGTAAGCAGGCTGGAGATTTGCAAAGGCCTGAAGGTATGCAAAAATGGATTGGGGATTCTGATTTCTGGCTCTGGTTTCTGCAACAAAGTTGTTAATCTTTCCATGATAATGGGCAGCTCCAAACTGGGAGGGTGGGCTGCATTTCCAAGTGAAACTCCCAGGTCCTGAGTGCAGCTGTCAGCCAAATTAGAGTGTGCCTTCTTTAATCAGAACAAAACAATCACAGTTAACAGAGCATGATTAATATTCCTTACAATACTAGCTTGTTCTCCAACATTCTATTTCTGCCCCTTTTCAGAGAGAGAGAGAGAGAGAGAAACATCAATGATGAGAACCATTGATCACTGATTGGCTGCCTCCAGCATGCCCCACACTGGGGATTGAACCCACAACCCGGGCATATGCCCTGACCAGGAATTGAACCATGACCTCCTGGTTCATAGGTCAATGCTCAACCTTGAGCTGGCAGGGCTCTCACTACAACTTCTGAGAGTAGATCTGAGAGGGAGGTAGGAATGGCATCCCCTCCCCCACATCCCTAACATACCCAGAACACCACTCCACAGAACTTTTTGTGTTCTGCTTGAAGCATAGTAATCCCTCCTTTGGAAAAACTGCTGTTTGAAACTGCTGTTTGAACTACTCTGTTATTCTTAGTCTCTTATTCTGTAGGTCAACTCTGTTATTTTTAGACTATAAAATAACTTTGTTTTTAGCTTGAATAATAGAAAAGATAAACTTAACTGTCTGACCTTGCAAGCTAGCCATATAAAGGGGCTGATACACTGATACTGATAATAATTCCCATATTCTGCCAAGTGTTTGTTCATCTAAGGTTACAGGTGTCTATATAGATATGATATGTACTCAAGGTTACAAGCTGTCTTACACAAAGAACTAGAAGGATATAAAAAAGAAATACTCCCTCCTGTGTTTTTCAGAATTTGACAGAGGTAATCTTCTCTGAACCTGTGCGCAAGAAAGATGACTCCTAACTAATTGGTTCATTAACTTCTCTTGTCCAGCTCGCTGATTTGTAATACAACATACAGAATGCCACCAGCTTCATAGACCCTAATTAATCCTAGCACAAAGGCTTTCAAAGCCACTTCTGGGTCAACACCTCCCCTTCCACAACCTCACTTTCCCTAAACCCAGGATTAGCCTGATGAGCTGGGTTGCTGAGGCCAGTTCAGGTTCTCAAATTGCATAGGGTCTGAGGAATTGTTGGGAGTCAGTGAGTGTTGGAAGCTGTGGAGGCCGGGAACACATGGGAGAGATTCAGGGCCAGCCACTTGGCCAATCAATGAGGATCTTCAGTCCTTATTCACCAAAAATCTCCATTGTGCCTGGCTGGTGTGGTCAGTGGTTGAGCATTGACC
Organism: Corynorhinus townsendii; assembly: GCA_026230045.1. Classification (NCBI taxonomy): domain Eukaryota; kingdom Metazoa; phylum Chordata; class Mammalia; order Chiroptera; family Vespertilionidae; genus Corynorhinus; species Corynorhinus townsendii. The sequence continues at coordinate 126,862,131 of JAPDVU010000003.1, read as the reverse complement.
TATGAACCACGTCACAATTCAATTCCCAGTCAGGGCATATTCCTGGATTGCGGGCTTAATCCCCAGTGTAGGGCATGCAAGAAGTAGATTAATGATTATCTATCATCATTGATGTTTCCATCTCTCCTTCTTCCTTCCTCTCTGAAATCAATAAAAATGTATATTTAATTTTTTAAAAATCCTCAATCACTGCTCCCTGAAATGACAAGTCTGAACCATGATTCTCTCTCTAGCCTGCCCCAAACTCACTTCCACCTTCCCCACTCATCACTGACTCAATTGCTCAAGCCTTTTGTCTTCATGCTTCTCTTCCACTTTTGAGCTCTTTCCTCGTTGTACTGTCCACCGAGCCACATACATTTACTCTTTTCATCACACCATGTAAGTAATTGCTGCTGCCTATTATTATATTTGATGATTTTTGTGGCTATTCATATGGTTGCCCATCTCAGGTTAATTTTCAGCCACATACTTTCTGCAGGTACCAAGACATACCCTTGCAAATACCATGTGCTTGTAAGATAATGCTGCTGCATCTTGCCATTGTTCAGATTCCTAGGTGGAAGCTTTGGTGTGGCTTCCTTTAGCCCACCATCATTTTCACTGGATGTTTGCCGAACACTAACATGAGTTATTATGACATGGTTCCCATATAGTGGTCAATGACTTTGTTAGCATGAGTACCACTAGAAAGTGGAGGTCATGTCCAAGAGTGCAAAGGGCAGGCCCACAGCTTAGGCAAGGAGGAAGAAAAAATGGAGGGAAATTGAAAAGGAAAGAAAGTAGATAAACACAAGTGGAAGGAAGAAGAATGATGACTCCAGAGTAAAGGCGAAACTGGAGTCTTTTGGAGCTCAGAGGTCCAGAATTTTTAGAAAGAGTAGGGCAACATTGCCAGATTCTCTGAGGGAACTTGCAGGATAAAGATTAGGGTATAGAGGAGAAACCAAGATGGTGACATAGGTAAACACCTGAAATTGCTGCCTCACACAACCACTTCAAAATTACAACTAAAAGATAAAACAGACATCATCCAGAATCACAGGAAGGCTGGCTGAGTGGGAATTCTACAACTAGAAGGAAAGAGAAAAGCACACTGAGACTAAGAGGAGGTGCGGAAGTAAAGTGCAGAGGTATGGAGGTGCGCACCCAAAAGGCTGGCAACTGAGGACGTGGTTGTCTTTCTCATTTGGGAGGGAGACACAAGCTCTTGACTGCTCTGAACTCCAGTTCCAGGTGAGACTCTGGGAACCCAGACTCATATGGGGAGAAACTGGACTGTCTGGCATCAGGCGGAACTCGAGGGTGGCTTTCTCTCAGGGGTGCTTGCAGCAATTACTGAGGGACACTGAGACCCAGGGGCCTCTTAGGGCAGGGCTGAGGATCAGCCATTGCTGTTTGCTTCGCCCTGTTGATCCTCTGAACCCCATCCCACCCAAGCTGTGCACAGAGTCTTTTGCATATGAATAGCCTGGCCCTTTGGGATCTAAAATTACCTAACAAACTGCAGCTGGGTCAGAGAGACCCAGAACATCCAAAAGAAGGCCCAAGGCCCCACAGCAGATTGCATTGCTTCACAGCTGAGCCTCATCTGGGCACCTCCAAACCCCAAACAAAGAAGAGGAATCTGCAGATCTCTCTGTAGCTCCTGCTGGGGGGCCTCAGGCAGAGACTAAATTAGCACCTCCTTAGAGATCCAAAAGCCAGTGTACCCAGTGGTCAGAGTGGGACCATTCAGATTACAACTCCTCAGATCCATAAGGGACACACTCAGGGGGCAGACTCAGTGAACACCAAAGTCCCACTGAAGCAAGTCTTGCTCCATAAGGGTGTCTCCAGCACAGAAGTTCTCACAGCGTAGACACAGCTGATCCTCACAGCCAATTGGCCTGGAGGTCAATTCTTCCCAGTGATACCAACAACAATCAAGGCTTAACTACAATAAGACTGTGCACACAGCCCACAAAGGGGTGCACCAAGAGAGTCCACCTCAGGTAACTGGGGAGGCTGAGCCACTGGGCCCTATAGGATACCTACCACACAAAGCCACTCTATCAACTCAGGGAAGCAGCCAAAATGCGGAGACAAAGAAACAGGTCACAAATGAAAAAAAATGGAGGAAAGCAAACAACTGAATATAGAGTTCAAAACCACGCTTATAAGGTTTTTCAAGAATTTTCTAGAAACCACCAATAAATTTAGTGAGACCCTCGAGGATATGAAAAAGGACCAACTAGAAATTAAGCATACACTGACTGAAATAAAGAATAATATACAGAGATCCAACAGCAGACTAGAGGATCACAAGAATCAAGTCAAAGATTTGAAATATGAAGAAGCAAAAAACAACCAACTGGAAAAGCAAAAAGAAAAAAGAATCCAAAAATTTGAAGACAGTGTAAGGAGCCTCTGGGACAACTTTAAGCATACCAACATCAGAATTATAGGGGTGCCAGAAGAAGAGAGAGAGCAAAATTTTGAAAACCTATTTGAAGAAATAATGATAGAAAACTTCCCCCACCTGGTGAGAGAAATATACTTACAAGTCCAGGAAGCGCAGAGAACCCCAAACAAAAAGAATCCAAAGAGGACCACACCAAGACACATCATAATTAAAATGCCAAGAGCAAAAGACAAAGAGAATATTAAAAGCAGCAAGACAAAAACAGTTAGTTACCTACAAGGGAGCACCCATACAATTGTCAGCTGATTTCTCAATAGAAACTATGCAGGCCAGAAGGGAGTGGCAAGAAATATTCAAAGTGACGAGTAGCAAGAACCTACAACCAAGATTACTCTACCCAGCAAAGCTATCATTCAGAATTGAAGGGCAGATAAAGAGCTTCACAGATAAGAAAAAGCTAAAGGAGTTCATCACCGCCAAACTAGTATTATACGAAACGCTGAAAGGTGTTCTTTAAGAAGAGAGAGAAGAAGAAAAAAGGTAAAGATAAAAATTATGGCCCTAACTGATTTAGCTCAATGGAAAGAACGTCGGCCTGTGGACTGAAAGGTCCCAGGTGCGATTCTGGTCAAGGGCAGGTACCTTGGTTGTGGGCACATCCCCAGTAGGGAGTGTGCAGGAGGCAGCTGATTGATGTTTCTCTCTCATCGATGTTTCCAACTCGCTATCCCTCTCTCTTCCTTTCTGTAAAAAATTAATAAAATATATTTTTTTAAAAAGATAAAAATTATGAACAACAAATACATATCTATCAACAAGTGATTCTAAAAATCAAATGAATAAAAATCTGATGAACAGAATAAACTGGTGAACATAATAGAATCAGGGGCATAGAAAGGGAGTGGACTGACAATTCTTGGGGGGGAAGGGGTGTGGGGGTGCAGGAAGAGATTCGACAAAAATTGTACACCTATGGATGAGGACAGTGGCGGGGGATGGGGAGATAAGGGCAGAAGGTGGAGTGGGAACTGGTGGAGGGGAGCTATGGGGGGAAAAAAGAGGAACAACTGTAATAATTTGAACAATAAAGATTTATTTTTAAAAAAAGATTAAGGCATAGCCCTGGCCAGTTTGTCCAGTGGTTAGAGTGTGGGCCTGCAGACCAAAGGGTCATAGGTTCAATTTCTGGTCAAGGCCACATACCTTGGTTGCAGGTTCAATCCCCGGCCCTCCTGTTGGGGTCAGAGCAGGAGGTAACCAATCAATATGTCTCTCTCACATCAATGTGGTTTTTTTCTCTCTCCTCTGTCTCTATCTCTCCTCATGCCCTTTCCTTTCCACTCTCTCTAAAAATCAATGGAAAAAATATCCTCACTCCTCGAGTAAAAACTTAAAAAAAAGATTAGGGTACAGAACCTAGGGGATGAGGGGATGGCAAATAATCCCCATGGGGAGAAGGAAAAGGGGATGAATAGAAAGGGTGATTGCCTTTGAGTGAGTGCTTATGGCATCAGCTGGATTTCGTGACTTGAAAAATCAGGTGGGGAGTTCAGCAGGCTGGTCCAGTGTCTCATCATTCCAGCTGCTGGGGGAACAATGACCTGTCTCCTTCTGTGTCTCTGGAGTCCCGCTGAACAATTCATTGAACAAATTTTGTGTGAGAAGAGAGAGAAGAAACAAACTATGTGTTAGGTAATGTTTTGAGAGCTTTTCATGAATCAACTCATTTAATCATCACAAGACTATGAGGTAGGTCCCATTATAACCTCCATTTTAGAGATGAGGTATAGAGAACTCTTAAACATTTTGCTATTCTGCTTCTCATTTAAACTTCACAGCAATTCTACAATTATATGTTATTTCAGCTTTACGAATGAGGAAACAGATTCCAAAAGAGTAAGTACCTCTCCTAAAGTCAACCAGTTAGTAAATTACTGAGTTGGAATACTTGACCAAGCTTGTCTGAGTTCCTTTCAATATCTGTGTTCAGTTTGCTTTCATCAGTAGAGACAAACACTTGGCCTTGGTTTTGCCATCCATAAAATCATCCTAGTGACAAATAGAAAAAGTTGCCTTAGCCTGGTAGTTTTTGGAAGATGTGTCTTTGGAGGTGGAGGTAAGATGATGCATTTTCAAAATTGGCATGAGTCTTCTGGGACCCTTGCAGGACAGGAGAATTCTGGAAAATAGTTTAATTCCTATCTTCAGCAGATCAGACAGGGCCAGAGGAGAAAGCCCGAAAAAGATCTGGCTGACCTTCACCCTGCATGGGCTCAAGGGAACTGCTTATGTAGCTCTGAATAACCCACTCTATGAAAAATATTCTGGGAATTTCCTTATGCGGCAAGGCATTTGACTGGATGATTTCACTGTGCCAAATGAACTCTTGTCCCCATACTACCAGAGATGAGAATTGGCACTAGTCAGCCTTGAGAATGAACATTAAAAGAAAGGGTGCAAAGACATTTAAAGGCATGAAAGGTTATCTTGAGGAAGATGGGAACTAGTTTACCTCTGTCTCTACTGTGGCTTGACAAGGAGAGATTTTGAATACAGCTATAGGGATTAAGATGAGCTATAAAGAACTTCCTGATACAGTGGAGAGATGCTGGAGTAGATTACATCAGGTTTAAAAACATGAGCTGTGAGTCTATTTAGACTGGTGCTGTCTAACAGAAATATAATGGAGGCATATACGTAAATTTAAATTTTTTAGTGGCCATATTTAAAAAGTAAAAAACCCCCAACAGTTTAAGTCTAATTTCATAATATATTTTATTTAACCCAATAGATCCAAAATATTATCAACAAAATAATGTAATCAATGTAAAAATAATTAATGAAATATTTCACATTGTTTTTTGTGTTGTTTTCAAAATCCAGTGTATGTAACACTTAACATAGACTAGTCACTGTCAAGTGATTAATACCTATTATGTGGCTTTTGGCCACTGTATTGATCAGCACAAGTCTAGAATTGCTAATGACTGTCAGACTTAACAGTTCTGCATCTTGCCATTGTTCAATGGCAAATACAAGATAAGTCTGGTGTTATCTAAAGGCAGAAAGTTCTCTGGAACAACTGGGGACCTATGAGGGTAAGGGCCAAGAAAAGGTCCCCTCTCAGCCTTCCTCATTGTTGGAAATATGAAGACCTCTGGCAATTTTTAGAACCCACTTGGCAGTGTTCTGTGTTCTCTTTCTGTAGAGAAAACCCTGACTCCCTCAGGTCTGTCAGATTCAGTGTTTGGGGGAAGTGAGCCTAGCTGGGAAGAGCACTATGCCCAGGGTTCCATCCTGGGCTACACAGGTAGCTCTACTTTCTCCCTCCCCTCTTACCCCGCCTCTCTGTCTTGCTGATGTGAATAACTGGTCACAGGAGGAGCCCGGCTGGACAGAGGGGATGGAGAGGATGAAATCTGCCCCTGTCTGTGCTGTGTGTGGGACATAAGCACTGTCCTGGCCTAGCCTCTCTTACCCACACTGTTGCAAGCTTTTTCTGTCTGAGACACCCCTTCTCCAGGTACCTACGAGGCCCTCACCCTCACTTGGTCCTCATCCCTGCACAATGTCATCTGCTCTATTTCTTTTTTTTTTTTTATAGCAAAGATGGAGATTTATTGAAGAACAAGTACAGACTCCCATGTAGGGAGGGGGAAGAGTCCCACAGAATGGACTCCCAAGTAGGGAGGGGGAAAAGGGTCCCTTTTTTTTTTTTTTTGTCATCTGCTCTAAAAGAGCCACCCAAGCCCCCACCCCATCGCTCTTTCCTCTCACCCAGCTTTATTTTCCTTTAGCAGTTACCACTTCCTCACATTATGAATTCAGTTGTTCACTGTCTGCCTTCCTCATTAGAATGTGAATTCCATGCCACCAGGGATTTCATCTGGTTCACCAATACACACCCAGGGTTAGCTCGATGTCTGAAACATATGTGCTCAATAAATATATTTTTAATTTAAAAATTTTTTATTAATCCTCACCTGAGTATATTTTTACATTATTATTATTTTTTTTTTTAGAGAGAGTTGAAGGGAGGGGGAGAGACACAGAGAAAGAAACATTGATGTGAGAGAGACACATCAATTGGTTGCCTCCCACATATGCCCCGACCTGGGCCCGGGGGGTCAAGCCGGCAGTGGAGGTATGTGTCCTTGACTGGAATCAAACCTGAGACCCTTCAGTCTACGGGCCGATGCTCTATCCACTGAGCCAAATTGGCTAAGGCTCAATAAATATTTTTTTACTGAATTCATTCTGAAAGGAAAACTTGTTGTAATTCAGAGGAGAACCTATGTACTGAGGGAGCCATATAGCACACTTCCATTTTTCCTCATAAAATTTCTGAATTTGTATCCATTCACTTGTATGTGAACCACAAGATGAAATAAATGAGAGAAATTATAGCTATTTCCCAAGAATCTTGGAAAGGAAAACCTGTTTCTTCTATTCCTTACAATCTTCCTTCACAGTGTTCCTGGAAGTTTGCTCCCTCTCTGTCTCATCATTAGAGTTCAGTGGTTAAAAAATAGCCCTAGCCAGTTTGGCTCAGTTGATAGAGCATTGGCCTGAGGACTGAAGGGTCTCGAGTTTGATTCCAGTCAAGGGCACATGCCCGGGTTGTAGGCTCAAACCCCAGTAGCGGGCGTATAGGAGGCAGACGATCAATGATTCTCTCTCATTGTTGATGTTTCTCTCTCTCCCTCCCTCTCCCTTCCTCTCTGAAATCAATAAAAATATATTTTAAAAAAATAATGACATTGAGCAGACCCTCAAGCCTCAGAGGGATGGCAGAGGAGTGTGAGGGTGAGGGTAAGAGATGAACTAAAGGGCTTGTATGCATGCATATAAACATAACCAATGGACACAGACAATAGGGAGGTGAAGGCCTGTGCTGAGGGGTAGGGGAGTGCTTGGAGAAATCAATGGGGGGGAAAGGAGACATATGTAATACTTTCAACAATAAAAAATTTTAAAAATAATAATGAGAGGAGGGAATGGTGGTGAATTACTGGTAAAGATACAGATAACCCAACTGAGGTTACAACTGGCTACAGAACATTCCCTGATATTCTCCATCATCCTAACAAAGGGATTTCTTTTGCCACTGACAAAGAAGAGCTCAGAGTTTTGTATTGTAAGAACATTCCTGTTCACTCTGAAACTTTGGGTAAAATACAAATTTACAAAGGAATAAACCAAGGAACATAAAAAGGCAAAAGAGAGTCTTCTTACTCCTGAGTCCTATCCCAGATGGTGAGATAGTGAGTGAGGTAATATTAGTTTGGATCAAAGAACACAGGGTGACTCAGCTACATACCAGAGAATGGCATTTCCTGAGTACAAGTGCTTCCTAGGACCGGGCAACAAAGGCCTTATCAGACCAACTAGAAAAGAGGAACTCATGTCCCAACCTCACCCCATCCAAATTATAAATTCCGAAGTCTTCATTCTACACTGCAGGTACATTTAGTCTTCCTTGGAATGCAGTCTACAGACATCTTGACCCTGTTATTAGGCTGCCCAAGACAACCCTACTAAATGCCTAGAGTCATCTCACTCTTGTTCATTGATAGCATTACTCCTCTGAAAATCCTATATAATAAAACCCTACAAGGCAAAATGACTGAACGGCGGAACAACCGGCAGAATGACTGGTTGCTATGACAAGCACTGACCACCAGGGGGCAGATGCTCAATGCAGAAGCTGCCTCCTGGTGGTCAGTGCACTCCCACAGGGGGAGCACCACTCAGCCAGAAGCTGGGAGTGCAGCGGTGGTGGTAGCCTTTCCCACCTCTGCAGCAGCAGCAGTGCTAAGGAGCAGCGTAGCTGAGTGGTAAGGAGCAGCGAGCAGGTGGGTGGTAATGAGCGAGGAGTCCCAGACTGTGAGAGGGCACAGGCCAGGGTGAGGATCCCCCGCCCCCCAGTGCACGAATTTCGTGCACTGGGCCTCCAGTTGAATTAATAAAGGACTCTTGAAGATGCTGAAGAATTTTCAAACCTAAGGAATGAATTGCTGAGAATAAAGTTGGAGGAGACACCGTTCAGTGTTGGGGCCCACCCAGCATCCCAGTATGCAGGCCACTCACTGATTTGTTAGTGCATACAGTTAATCCCATGGAATCAACCACCAGAAATCAGCACAATGTGTCAGTGGATCCTTTTCAACCTTTATCCCAGGCAAATGTGCGGTGGTAGTAAATGTCAAGACATGGGAAGGAACTGAAATATTTCTTTTTTTTTTTTTAATTTAATAAATCTTTATTGTTCAGATTATTGCAATTGTTCCTCTTTTTCCCCCCATAGCTCCCCTCCACCCGGTTCCCACCCCACACTCTGCCTTACCCCCACCCAACTGTCCTCATCCATAGGTGCATGATTTTTGTCCAGTCTCTTCCTGCACCCCCCACACCCCTTTCCCCCCAAGAATTGTCAGTCCACTCCCTTTCTATGCCCCTGATTCTATTATGTTCACCAGTTTATTCTGTTCATCAGACTTTTTTATTCACTTGATTTTTAGATTCACTTGTTGATAGACATGTATTTGTTGTTCATAATTTTTATCTTTAACTTTTTCTTCTTCTCCCTCTCCTTAAAGAATACCTTCAGCATTTCATATAATCCTGGTTTGGTGGTGATGAACTCCTTTAGCTTTTTCTTATCTGTGAAGCTCTTTATCTGCCTTTCAATTCTGAATGATAGCTTTACTGGGTAGAGTAATATTGGTTGTAGGTTCTTGCTATTCATCACTTTGAATATTTCTTGGCACTCCTGTCTGCCCTGCATAGTTTCTGTTGAGAAATCAGCTGACAATTGTATGGGTGCTCCTTTGTAGGTAATTAACTGTTTTCCCTTGCTATTCTCTCTTTGTCTTTTGCTCTTGGCATTTTAATTATGGTGTGTCTTGGTGTGGTCCTCTTTGGATTCCTTTTGTTTGGGGTTCTGTGTGCTTCCTTAACTTGTAAGTCTATTTCTTTCACCAGGTGGGGGAAGTTTTCAGTCATTATTTCCTCAAATAGGTTTTCAAAATTTTGCTCTCTCTCTTCTTCTGGCACCCCCATAATTCTGATGTTGGTACACTTGACGTTGTCCCAGAGGCTTCTTATGCTATCTTCATTTTTTTTTCTTTTTTCTTTTTTTTTTCCCATTGAGTGTTTTTTGCTTCTTTGTATTTCAAATCTTTGACTTGATTCTTATGATCCTCTAGTCTGCTGTTAGGTCTCTGTGTAATATTTTTTATTTCAGTCAGTGTATGCTTAATTTCTAGTTGGTTCTTTTTCATATCCTTGAGGGTCTCGCTAAATTTATCGGCCTTTTCTAGAAAATTTCTGAAAAACCTTATAAGCGTGGTTTTGAACTCTATATCCAGTCATTTGCTTTCCTCCATTTCTTTCATTTGTGATCTGTTTCTTTGTCTTCGCATTTTGGCTGCTTCCCTGAGTGGATAGAGTGACTTTGTGTGCTAGGTGTCCTATAGGGCCCAGTGACTCAGCCTCCCCAGTTACCTGAGGTGGACTCTCTTGGTGCACCCCTTTGTGGGCTGTGTGCACAGTCTTGTTGTAGTTAAGCCTTGATTGTTGTTGGTATCATTAGGAGGAATTGACCTCCAGGCCACTTGGCTGTGAGGATCAGCTGTGTCTATGCTGGGAGAACTTCTGTGCTGGAGACACCCTTATGAGACAAGACTTGCAAAAAGCCTCTGTGCTCAGCTTGGATGGGGCAGAGTCTCAGAGCAGATCAGACAGCATTGGTTTCCTGTCAGCCCTGCCCTAATAGGCCCCTGGGTCTCAGTGTCCCTCAGTAATCACTGCAAGCACCTCTGAGAGAAAGCCACCTTCGAGTTCCGCCCACTGCCAGACAGTCCAGTTTCTACTCAAATGAGTCTGGGTCCCCAGAGTCCTACCCAGAATTGGAGTTCAGTGCAGTCGGGAGCTTTTGTCTCCCTCCTGCTTGAGAAAGTCAGCCGCGCACTCAGTTGCCAGTCCTTTCTGCGCGCAAGCGCCTCAGTACCTCTGCCTCCTGCAGCTCCTCTGAGTCTCAGTGTGCTTTTCTCTTACCTTCTAGTTGTAGAATTTCCACTCAGCCAGCCTTCCTGTGGTTCTGGATAATGTCCGTTTTGTCTTTCAGTTGTAGTTTTGAAATTAGCGAGGCAGCAGTTTAGCTGTTTACCTGTGTCACCATCTTGGTTTCTCCCAAAACTGAAATATTTCACTAAAACAGAGTCTAATTGAAGCCAGGATCTGGTGGTCCAGAACTTGATAAATGGAATCATACTATAGTTTGGTTTTCATTCCATGTTTATCATTTTTATCAAATGATCATATATATATATATATTAAAGTTATTTTTATTGATTTTAGAGAGGAAGGGAGAGAGATAGAAACATCAATGATAAGAGAGAACCATTGATCACCTGCACACCCCCTACTGGGGATCAAGCCCGCAACCCAGGCATGTGCCCTTTACCAGAATCAAACCTGGGACCCTTCAGTCCACAGGCTGATGCTCTATCCACTGAGCCAAACTGGCTAGGTCTATTTTTTTTAATTGATTTCAGAGAGGAAGGGAGATGGAGAGAGATAGAAACATCAATGATGAGAGAGAATCATTGATCGACTGCTTCCTGCACGCTCCCTACTGGGGATTAAGCCTGCGACCGAGGCATGTGCCTTGACTGGGAATAGAACTGTGACCTCCTGGTTCATAGGTCCTTTGGCATAATGGAAACTGAGCGAGACTTGGGAGACAGAACACAAGGGTTTGATTCCTCTGGTTCTGCTGTATAATAAGTGAGTCTTGGGCGAGTTTCCTAAGTCTTAGTGTATTCATTTCCTGGGGCTGTCACAACAAATCCCACAAACTGGGTGGCTTACAGAAGAGAAATGTAAGCCTCACAGATGTAGAGGCTACCAGTCCACGATCAAGGTGTTGGCAGGGTTGGTTCCTTCTGAGGGCTGTGAGGAAGGATCTGTTTGAGGCCTTTCTCCTAGCTTCTAATGTTCTGCAGGCGATTCTTGGCATCCCTTAGCTCATAGATGCATTGCCCCATTCCCAGCCCTCATGCTCACATGGTATTCTACCTGTATGTCTCGCTCTGTCACCAAATTTCCCTTTTAATAAGGACATATACTCATATTGGATTAGGGCTCACCTTACTGATCTCATTTTACCTTGATTACCTCTATAAAAGCCCTATCTCCAAACAAGATCATCTTCTGGGGTACTGGAGGTTAGGACTTTAACAAATGAATTTTGTTAAAGTCCTAACCTCCAGTACCCCAGAAGATACAACCCACAGCACATAGCTAGTTTCTTCAGCTGTAAATGGGGTTCATGATACAATTCTTCCTCATACTATTGTAGTGGTTGTGAAAGTGCCTCAAAGAGGCTTGGTCCATAGAAAACCAGAGGATACCTGGTTTGTCTGAATGTGCACTTGCCTTGGTAGTGTTTGGACTAGACCGTGTCCCTAGGGAGCAGGGCTCTGGTGGGTACTCATGCTGTGAGTGTCCACCACATGTGAGCAGGTGCTTGACCAAAGTATTTTGATGATGGTGAAGACAAAAGGCCAGAGAGAAAAATCTGAAAACAGATGAGCCAGCACTATAAAAAGTCTGATACTAAGTGTGGGTGAGGAATTGGAGCCCAGGACACTCCATACACTGCTGACTGAAGTGAACACTTGTATTAATATTTTGGAGGGTGATTTGGCATTATTCATAAGTGGGGAAGCAATTCCATCCTTAGGTATATACTCTAGAGAAATGCTTATACATGTCCCCAGGAAAGATGTGCAAAAATGTTCATAGCAGCATTGGTTGAAAAAAAAAAAAGGAAAGGAAAAAGAAAACCTAAATTTTCTAAATATGACATGTTTATATAGAGGAATACTACATAAAGTTAATGAACCAGAGCAATGCATATCTCATGGATGAATCTCACTAGTAAAATATTGAGCAAAAAAAGACAAGTTGCAGAAGAATATATGCGATGGGTCAGGCAAAACTAAATGCTGTATTGCTCAGGATACATACAGTTATATGAATAAAAAGTATAAAGACAAGTGTGGGAACAACAAATACCAAATTCAGGAAGGATGTCATACAGGGAGAAGGAAAAGTATAAGCAGAGCTTCAGCTGTATTTGTAGTATTTTTTTAAAAGGAGGTCCACAAGTAAGGTGTATCACTTCTTCTTTATAACTTCCTGCTTGTTTGAATTATGACTTTTTATTTTTTAAAGCCAGGGCTGGAGGAGTCTTACATAAAACAGAGGGAGAAGCTGGGCTGACTTGTGAGAACATTCAGAGTTGCTCTTGGCACCCCTGGAGCCCAGACCCCAGAGTAATGGAAACCGATGGGCCACACTGAAAGGCTGAGCCCAGAAAGGTCTCCTGTTGAGGGGAGGAAAGGAAGGGAGGACATTTTGATGCTGCCCCCTCTGGTTCTGAACCTAGTTCTTGGCCTACACCCCAACCTCTGGGTTGCAAGAACCCCAGGTGGAGGAGATGGGGGTAGGGGGGTGATGGAGGGCTGCAGAGCGTTCTAGTACCCAGGCCCATGGATGCACATGCCTGCATGTCTCACTCACACCAAGCACACCCACGCAGGCTGCCACCCCCACTGACACACACTGCCTTTCAAACAACCTGGTTTGGGCACCCTGACAGTCCACAGCACCTTTACAGACCCCACACATGCACATACCCCCCTTCCACCGCCCATCCTGGCCAGAACCCCAGAATTGGAGCTGCTGCAGAGCCCGCCAGTGGCAGGCCCCAAGCATCCTCTCCAGCGCTGCGTTTTTCCAGCAGATCCTCACTCCCTCTACTGTATTCTGTGGGAATTGGTGTCTGACGCGGCTGCTCCTGCACATTATTTATTTATTTCCTCTTCCTCCCGCCCAGACCCTCCTGTCAGGAGAGCTGCAGCCCAGACGGAGACAGGCAGGAAGCTACAGGGACACAGGAGGCAGAGGACGGCAGGAGGACCTCTCAGAAGCCCCCACCCGGTACACCAAGCTCATCAAGTCTCCCAGTGGCCATGAGCACCAGGCAGGAGACCAGAAGAGAGGGAGGAGACTCCAGCAGGAGGGGACAGGGGGCAGAGCTTCGGGACCGAGCCCACCTGAGCCAGCAGCGCCGGCTCAAACAGGCCACCCAGTTCCTGCACAAGGACTCCGCTGACCTGCTGCCCCTGGACAGCCTCAAGAGGCTGGGCACCTCCAAGGACTTGGTGAGGAAGCCCTCTCCCCTTCCCCAGACCCCCCAGAAGACCTCTGGCCCTCTCTCTCTCCATCTCTTCACCCCCTACCCTAAGGGTGGGAGTGATGACATTTAACTAGGGACCCTAAACCTTCATATTCCCCTCCCTCACTGAGAGTAGGAACAGGCAGTCCCACCAACTTGAGGGGCTCCCTCTGATCATTCTCAGCTCTTCATCGGGAATATCCCCATGACTTGTGGCTCCGAGGGACCCGATTCTCATTGCTCAGCTTTTCCCCCAAAACACATGGCTTATCTTGGAGTGAGCTCTGCTGTTTGGGAGTAGAGGTTTTTAGGGGCACGGAGCCTCTGGAGCAGTTGATTACAGCTAGAGGGCCTGGAGGATTGGCCAGTTTAGGGTTATGATTTCCTTCCTCTCCCTAAACCAGAGTCTCTCATACCAGCTCTGGCCACTCCTTTGCTCTCCCCCCTCAGAATGAAGCATTAAAGGCCTCCATCCTTGCCAAAGCACCAGGATTTCTAACAGCGCCTGCCAGGCCACCTGGCCTCCTGAGGGCCCCCTTCCTCCCTCTAAGCCTCCCTCCAGGCTCCTTTCCTCCCATCTTCCTGCAGCAGCTCTGGCCTCCAGAGGGAATGGGGTGGGAGAATACCAGTGGGAGGTGAGTGGTCAGGGGACCTGCGTATGTGCATTCCCCTCAGAGAGGGTGGTGAGGAACATGGGCTTTGGAGACACACTGCTTAGATTCAGATTCTGCTCTGCTACTTGGGCAGGTTACTTTATGTCTCTGCCTTAGTTTCTTCATCTATTACATGAGAATAAAATTAATAGTATCTACCTCATAGGTTTGTTGCAATAGTTAACATGAGCTAAAACCCATAAAAGACTTAGAACAGTACCTGAGTGAGAGAAAGCCATGTATAAATGCTAATTATTATTATTCCTTCAGTTACTATTCCACTTAGCCTAGGAGAAAGGAAGCTCTGTAGGATCAAGAGAAACTGGCATCGTGTCTGGCCTCTTGGTCGTAAAAGAAAGGGAGGTTTTTGTACAAAGGTTTGGAAGCACTCTGTTCACTTTCCTGTCTCCTAGTCAGAGGGTCTGAGAGGAGGGTGGGTACTCCTGCAACCTGAGAGGCACAAAGGCATTTCTGGGGACCTCAGGCCACTCCAGCAGCTCCTGCTACCTGAGAACCTCACAACCCCTCACTTGCCCTCATCTTACTTTCCATATTCCTTCCAGCCAAATGTTCCCCCTCCAGAATCTTGCCCAGAGGCCAGGCAACCCCTTAGTCCCGCCCAGCATAGCAAGCACAGCTGAGAAACGATGGACAGTTAAGCAGATTTTTTGCTCCCAGTGGCTAGGACCTTTCAGCCTCTACCCTTAGGGGACCATCGATTTGGCCCTGGAGAAGGGCCACCCCCATGGGAAAGGTGGGAGGAGACCTGGGAACTGCAGAACTGCTCTTTCTGGCCATTCCCAGAGCTCGCTGCCCTTTTCCCAGAGTTGGGTCTCCTGCTGGCAGCCTTGCTGGTGGGAGCAGCCTCAAGGGCCTCATTAGGCCATGGGTGGAAAAACAATCCCAGGCTCCCAAGGAGAGAGGGCAGGTGGAGAAGCATGTGTAGAGCCTGGAAGGATACAGTATTCTTCAGCAAGTATATGCTGGGCTAAGCCCAGCAAAACAGAAAAATGAATGAGATACAGACCTGATCTCAAGCACTCTCCAAGTTAATGGGAGAGTGAAATTCACAAAGAACATCTGTGAGGAGCATGACAAAGGGGACTACCCCAGCCTTGTGTGTGGAGGGAAGAGCACAAAGAGGTCAGAGAGCGCTCCCTGGAGAAGGTAAACCTGCACTAATTACCAGATGCACGTGGAACCCCAGATGTTTCTCCTGAATAGCATAGTTCTTGAACAAAGTGTGTTGAACTAGTCATCCAGTCTCCGGAATAGGGGAGAGCAGAAGCAAAGGCACGGAGGTGGAAAAACAGCCTGTGCAAGCAGTATAAGCAGGTGACTGGGGCAGGGAGTGGGGTGGGAAGGGTGAGATGAGGCAGAGTTGGGCAGTGACCAGGTCATCTGGGCTGTGGATCTCCTTAAAAAGTTTGAGCTCTACCATGTAAGCAATGGGGAGGGGCGGGGTTGCTTTGATGGATTTTAAAAAGAGGAGTAACATGTTTAGTTTTGTTTCATTTGGGCACTTCTCAAACTTTAATGAGCACACCAATTATCAGGGCATCTTGTTAGAATTGAAGCTTCTGATTCAGTAGCTTTTCTGCATTTCTTCCAAGTGACGTTAAAGCTGCTGATTTAAAAGACCACACTTTGAGTAGCAAGGGTTTTAGATAATCATTGGCTTTGAGCAGGTGTAGTTGAGAGGTGACAGTACTGCAGGCAGGTTCTTATGAAGGCAAAGAGGCATCCCAGTGAAGCAAGAGAGCTGGGGTGAGTCTGGAATAAAGACATTAACAGCAAGCAGGATGGACTACAAGCACAGGAGGCAAAACTGGTAGAATTTAGAAAGAGATTGGTCAGGGTTGGGGGGAGGGGGTTGCAGGTGAAGGAGAGTCCAAGGATGACTCCCAGCATCCTAATTTTAAAGATTTTAACTTTCTCCTTTTTTGGGGGGTGGGGGGGTTACTTTGATTTCTATCAATCACACCATCAACCCTGGGACCTGCAACCCATTCAAAGATAAGGTCAACAAAGCGGGGGGAATGTCCAAACAAACAAAAAACCTTTTGTAGACTTGAGACAGAATTTCCTCTAAGCATAATACTAGTTCCTGAAATGTACCATCAGCCAATATTAATTAGTCAAACACAGATGGGCTATTCCCTTCCCATTTCTTCAATTGTTGGGGTCCCAGGAAATGGAATGATTTGATACTGGGTTCACTCTGCTATAATGATCTCACTGCTGGGAGTCTTGGGTAAGCTCCTGCCCCTTTCTTACTCCGGTGAGACTCAGGACTGGGTGGGATCAGAAACAATGTCCTGGGATATCTAAGGTGGGGAACCGAACAGCCTGGATACTTGGCTTCAGACCTGTCTTCCTTCATTGTTCTGTGATGGAACTAGCAGCCGCATAGCGTGATCCAAAGACGCCTGTTAGAAGGAAACCAAAGTCGGAGTCAGGGGGAGTCTCCCCTGGTGCAGGCCCTGATGCATGGCCAGGAGAATAGGAGGAAGACTCACATGCCAGAGATCCCAGCTCTTCTGGTCAATTGCAAGGTGAGAGGCCTCCCAGGGCACTGGCTTTCCTTAACAATCCTGCCTGTGACTGGCTCACTTCACCCACTCTCCTTTCTTCTCTGGGTAGTGAGGGAAGGGAGGAGGAGAAAAGGAACCTCTCTCCTAAGCCTGGACCAAAAAATGGGATCCTCTATCTACTTTACTCTTTGCCTCAAACCATCTTCCCTCTGTGCAATTCCACCATGACTCCCTTTCCTTTATCAAAGTATAATCTTTAAATGTGAATATGTAAATGATCTTCAGTGTGCTCTACATAATAGTGTGTGTATGGATGGATAATGCAACCCTCCTGGAAAAGCTCATGTGATGGCCTCATCATCTCTGAAGCCATTTAACCACCCGCCAATACTGAACCTTCCTAATAAATGCCCACTGCTCTTAGGCCACTGTCTTTGTTCAGCATTTCCTCTGACTGCTTTGCAATAATTTTATGTCCACATTCCACAATCTCTTAAGCCTCAAATGTTACCTCTGCCTTGAAACCTTTCAAGTTCCCCAGTAGGAAATAGCCTTTCCTCATAGGACACTTTACTGACAATCCTTTCATAGGTCTTAAGACTCTATCATACAGCAGTTACATTTCACTTCCCTTAGGCTCTGAAAAAATAGTACTCATTGCTGTGCCTTCCAGCAACATCTATACATAGTAGATGCTCAGTAAATGTTTGGAATGAGCCCTGGCTGGTTTGGCTCACTAATTAGAGCATTAGCTTGTCCTCAGACTGCAGAGTCATGGGTTTGATTCCTGATCAAGGACATATACCTTGATTGCAGGCTCAATCCTCAGCCCCAGTTGAGGTGTGTGTAGGAGGCAACCAATCAATGTGTCTCTCTCACATTCTCTCTAAAAAAATCAATGGAAAAAATATCCTCAGATGAGGATTTAAGAAAAAAAGTTTGGAATAAGAAAACCATGTGTTTGTGATATGCAAGTGTAACCCAAAATGTCTATATGTCCAAAAGAAAATGAACGTGTCTTTCTTTGCTTCCCATGGTGAACGTCTCTCTTGCTCACATTTGAATTTCCCAGCAAAGTATCCCAGTCTCCTCATCCCTCCCCTACTCCAACTAGATTTCTCTAACCTGGTGGCCCTTAGCCTCCCAAGAACTCCTCTAGACCAGGGGTGGGGATAGTCTGGCCCATGGGCCATATAAGGCCCACGAAATCATTTGGTCTGGCCCTGCAAAGGCATTAGGAGTTGGTTAAATGTTTGACCAAATAGAGTAGGCTAATTTTTAAGTTGATAATTTTGTATGGCCCAAGAATTATATTATAAATATCCAAATGGCCCTTGGCAGAAAAATGGTTCCCCACCCCTGCTCTAGACAGATACCCATTTCTGGTCAAAATGTTCCCAAACAGATGGACTCACCATCCCATGCAGCTCACTTCCTTTTTACTTTACTTTATTTTTTAATAATCTTTATTCAGATTATTACAATTGTTTCTCCTTTTTCCCCCCATAGCTCCCCTCCACTCGGTTCCCACCCCACCTTCTGCCCTTACCTCCCCGCCACTTCACTTCCTTTTTTTGATTTTTTTTTTATCTGAGTCAGTTTTTCCTCAGTTGTACAAGTATCATGAAAACCACTTTTAAAGACACAGTTCATTCCTTTCATTAATTTCTGAAAGGCTGGGAAAGTGAAGGTCCCTAGTCCATTCTCTTGGGACTCACTGAATCCCCCACAACCCTCTTTCTCAGTGTCAGGACCAGGTTCTTAGGGTGGCCGTGGACACAGGAACCCACTACAACCAGATCTCCACTGGATGCCTCACCCGCCTGGGGTAAGAGTATGGCCCAAAATAGTGGATGGGGAATGGGGCTTCTTTTGGGAGTGAGTGATGATATTGTGAAATTAGATAGTAGTGACTACATCTGTGAATACAAAAACCCACTTAATTGTACACTTTAAAAGGGTGATGACTCCTATGGTATATGAACTATATCTAGTTGATGGGGCTGTGATAGAGAAGACAAGGCTTTAGACCCTATGTGGGGCCAGGGATTGGATGAGAACCCAGTGTGGTGGTGGTGGTGGTGGAGGGGGGATGTTAGCTGACTAAAGGAATAGGTGTTGAGGCTGTGGTGGCAATAACCCTTGCTTCCCAACCACAGGTTAGGGAAGAGGGACCCAGCACCTGGACTCCCACCCCAGGTGGAGCAGCTGGAGCTACAGCTAGGCCAGGAGACTGTGGCATGCTCAGCTCAGGTGGTGGGTAAGTCCTCCCTTCATCAAAAGCCCACTTCTCATCTCTTCTACCTTCTCTCTTGGGGCGGGGGGGGGGGGGGCGCAAAGGCAGAATTTCAGCCCTGTCAGCACCAGACAAGGTGTCCCCAAAGGTGCTCTGACTATCCCCAATATCTGTGCCAAGATTCTCAGATCTGGGGGGTGGAGTGGGCGAGAAGGGGCACGCACTGACAGGAGGGCAGCAGTGACCACCGGGTACCCTCCAGAATCTTGTTTTCATGTGGCTCCTGCAGATGTGGAGAGTCCTGAATTCTGTCTCGGACTGCAGACTCTGCTTTCTCTCAAGGTAAGGCGGACACTAGCACTTTGGGGCCTGACCAAGGGCTGGGAAAGAGAGGCAGGAAGCACAGGTGTGGAAGCCTGGGTCAGGGTCCAGTGAAAGACATGATGTGGGACTGCAGCTTTGCTTCCTAAAGAGGTTGCTGATCTGCCCACAAGTGAAAAAGGTGGAGCACTGGGTCCCTCCCTGACAGGTGAATGGAAATGGGGAAGCGGGAGGGGGAACAAATAAGAGGTGGCTGGGAGACAGGTTACCTGAGGAGGTAACCTCACATTTCCCCCTCCACAACCCCACAGTGCTGTATCGACCTGGAACACCGAGTGCTGCGGCTGAAAGCCCCCTTCCCAGAGCTGCCCTTCCTGCCTTTGTACCCAGAGCCTGGCCAGTGACTGCTGGCCCCATCAGTCCCCAGGGGGAAGTACTGTGACTTAGGGAAGAGCCATGTGGGGTATGGGGACATTACTACAGCCAGGTAGCTGGGGATTGCTTTTTCTGTGCCTTCTGTCACCACCCTGATCCTGCTGTTCCATTTCCCTGTCAGCCACATTCTTTTCTGCTTCTTGGCAATTTCCCTATCCCCCAAGAGTTTTCCCAGAGGGCCCAGGATCTCAGGGCTCTGGTTTCCCTGTTCTCTCTCATTCCCCTCCAGAGAAGAACAAAGCCAAATCAGGACTGCAGAAAATGACACATGCGTCCTGGCCAGTGTGGCTCAGTTGGTTGGGTGTCATCCTGTGCACAGAGAGGTTGCCAGTTAGGGCATATGCCCAGGTTGTGGGCTCGGTCCCTGGGGAGGGGCGTGCAGAAGATGTCTCCCTCTCACATTGATGTTTCTCTCTTTCCCTTCCCCTCTCTCTAAAAATCAATTTTAAAATGTCTTTTAAAAAATTATACAAGGAAAATGGGATTAGAAACTGGCCTCCACCTGTCCCCTGCCACCCCAAACCTCCTTGACTACCTTCACTCCCACATCTCTCACCTCACTTTCTGGGCTCATTATCTCTCAGAATTAGATGGCCCACCTCACCAACCAGCTCCCCAGCCCTGCTGGTGCCTACTGTTCTGATTCTGCAGATGCCTGCTCACAGCTGAGTGGCGGGTCGGGGGAGACACTGAACGGAATGATTCAACACACTTGGTAGAGGAATGCCAGCTCACAAGGCTGGGAGCTGTTAGTTACCTTTTCTGGGCTTGCAAACATCTGAAGCCAGTTATTATTTGATTACCTTGTGCAAAACCTTGGATATACCTCTAGTATTTGCTCCAGATATTTGTCCTCCACTTGCTTTTTTCACTCACTGGGTCCCTGAACTTCAGGGTGTGTGTGCAAGAGCCCTGCAGAGAGCTGTCCCAAAGGTGAACAGGATGGAGGGGTTGTCAGTACTCAGACTTTACCTAACCAGTAGTCCTTTTTATTTCTAGAACTATCCATCTCATTAGATCTTCTTCCTACCACTCATCTTGGGCTTCTTGAGCTAGACCTTGTCTTGTTTCGAAATCAGTGGCTTTCTGTCCCCTGGTGGGCTCTAAGTCAAAGCAAAGGGATAAGGAGGCTCTTCTGACTTCACTGTGGAGAAGAATCCAAACCTTAAGAAACTAGACCCCTGAGTGTCTTTCTGGCTGGTTTGAGCCTCTGAAATCATGGATGAGTGGTAGAGGAAGAGAATGGTGTAACGAATCTGACTAGGGAACTAGGACCTTAGGATGGAAAAAAAATCTTGAGTGTGGGGCAGGTTAGCAAAGAACCAAGATACAAGGAACTTACCTTTCTCGGCTAAGTCCCCGCCCTTACAGGGCGAGGAGAGGGGCTCACTATCACAGTGTGATAGGACCCTGGTCCCTCACTGCCTTGCTCCATGGCCTCTGCTTTCCTGGTCTCACCCTGCTCCTTTCGCTTCTGCCTCCTGCTGCTTCTGTAATTGTAGACGCAGACTGCAGACCCCAGGCCCTATGGCTGGCCCTCAGCTCAGCTGCTTCTCTATTTGAATAAACACCTATTTCTCTATGGTGATGTCCTCCTTTGTTCTTCTTCCATGCCCACCAGAGCTGAATGATAACTCTGCCCTTATTCCCTTACAAAAGGAAATATGAATGTGGACCCTTCCCCAGAATGACCCCTCAGGTTGGGGTCAATATAATTGAGAGCAATATCTTTCAAACTCCTTTGAACATAATTTAAAGCAGGAAATACAGTTTATATTACATTCAATACACACATACAATTATAACAAAACAATGTTTTCATATATTGTGAGCAATATACTTTATTTTTTATTCTATTGTATTCTATTTCATTTATTAAAAAAATGACCACAACCCACTAAAAGACTGCAACCTACAATTTGAAAGATACTGATTAAGAGCAGAAAGGATAGAAATGGCCCAAAATAGAATTCTAATTATGGTCTGGATCATAAATCTGCATCAGGTCGTAAATGCCTTTGTCTGATAGACAATAAGGTGTTTCTGTGGAAATGGGGAGTGGGAAATGGAGCAAGCCTAGGAAGCTGCGCAATACTCGAAGAATATGGCAAAATGAGAGGCTGCTGGATCAGTTTCTTTGGAAAATAGAGCAAAATCATCTCAGGGTTGCTGGGGACACAGAAAAACCAGACTGTAAAATGTCCTGAAAGGCCCCTAAAAACAAAGCAGTTTGCCATTCTTGCAATAATCACCACTGTCAGTGACCTGGAGTTGTGATGTGGAAGATGGAGCTTGGGATGGAACAGAGCCCCTATCTCACAGCTCCATTGGCCCAAAGCCTAGCTTCCTCACAAGTGTCAGGGCCACACAAAATATTGGTGCTCCCTCCTCACAAACAAGTCTGTTTTCCATACGAGACTGGAGAGCTTTGGGGAGGGGGCAGTTCCAGGTGATGTGGAATAAGGTCAGGGTCCTTTACCCTGCTGATGTGATGGGTGAGGTACACAGAAAATGGGTAGGCAGTCCAGTTGTCTCTTCTCTCACCGAGAAGACCATGAAATCTATAGTTCACAGTCACCCTCGGGTTGCTGCAATCTGTCCATGCTCCTCTGTAGTATACATTCCCTCTCTTGCCAATATCATGATCCCTTGGGGGTAGAGAGGTTCAGAGGATCCTTCTTCAGCTAAGAAGGAAAGCCCTGCTAGGTGGGATCCTGGAGGCTTGCAGGAGCACACTGTGGTGGCTGGTCAGGATGGTAGAGGGTTTGGTGAACCAGGGTGCGGGCTGCTGGGAGGTCATCAGGATCTGAGGGCAAGAAAGGGGCTGGTAAGATGCTGTGGCTCTCCTGCACCCCCCCATTTACTAGCCCTGCAGCTTGCTGGGACTCACCCAGGCCCAGCTCCTGCAGCAGGCCCTGGTACTCGGGCTCGGCCTCCAGCAATTTCAACAGATTGGTAGACTCCATCCGCTCAAGCTGCACCTCCCAGTACACATAGATCTTCTGGTTGAAGGTGACATACACGAGGCAGGGGCTGTTGTGGCCCTCTTTGCAGGCATACAGGCCTGGGAGGTGGGTGGTGAGACAAAGGTCCAGAAGTTTCAGTCCAGTGGTGGAAAAGCAAGAACAAAATACGAGTCAGCTGTTTTGACCCTCCCAGATGCCAAAGAGAAAACTAAAGGCTCTCTTTCTAAGTCTTCTCTGATGGGAACTCAGTAAAACAGAAAATATCTGGCCCTATTCCACAGAAAAACTATCGTAACAAAACCCAGGCAGAATAGCATCCAAATAAGTGATACTTGATTTGTCATCTTAGAGACAGCCTTGGAGTAATGACTAGTCTTGGTAGTCTAAGGGGTAAATCAGCAAAATGTAATCAGAAATTAACATTTCTCTGAGGTGGCAATCCCTGTGCAAAGGCCCTGGAGGAAGTATGCCAGCGCACTGCTCAATTCTCACTTCAGTAACCACGCGTATCTCCATGTCATCCCAAGTGAGTGCTGGCTTCCAAGGTCCTGACTGGGAACTAATGGGAATGTCCTAGGACAGCGATTTTCTACCAGTGTGCCACAAGAATTTTTAAAATATGCAATACCTGACTATTTAGTCAGGGGCACTGTTCTCTTTTCCCTTAGATTGTGAATAAAAAATGACAACAGCCCGCACAACAGCTGTCTAAAAATGTGAAAGAATCAAAATTATACTTTTTTTTGGTCAGATTGGAAAAAAAAATTTTTTTTTCGTGCTGCAGGAGATTAGTGATTAGCTTACAAGTGCCATGAGAAGAAAAGGGTTGAACATCGCTGGGCTAAGACCAGGTTCTTCACAGAGTTTTGATATACTCAGATGGGAAAGAGCTTTCTGATATCTTCACTCAGATAGATAAGAAATCATATATTCTGCCCTAGCCAGTTTGGCTCAGTGGATAGAGCGTCAGCTTGTGGACTGGAGGGTCCCAGGTTTGATTCTGATCAAGGGCACATGCCTTGATTGCGGGCTGAGTCCAACATGCAGGAGGCAGCCAATCAATGATTCCCATCATTGATGTTTCTATCTCTCTCTCTCTTCCTCTCCCTTCCTCTCTGAAATCAATAAAATAAAATAAAAAACCACACAAAACACAAAACAAAATCATACATTCTTTAAAATATTCAGAAATAGAAATCTCACTAATTTTTTTTTTCTTATTTAAAACTGTAAAGATGGCAATTGAGCCTGGCTGGCATGGCTCAGTGGTTGAGTGTCAACCTATGAAACCAGGAGGTCACGGTTCGATTCCTGGTGGGGGACATGCCCAGGTTGTGGGCTCGATCTCCAGTAGGGGTGTGCAGGAGGTAGCTGGTCAATGATTCTCTCTCATCATTGAGATTTCTATCTGTCTCTATCCCCCTCCCTTCCTCTCTGAAATCAATAAAAAAATATATTTTTTAAAAAGATGGCGATTGAGCACTCACCCATCACCCTCCAATGAAAGAGCTAAGGAACTCATTTATTTATGAAGACTCCCATTGGGGAACACAATAAGAATGGAAATAAGAGGCAGACAGTGTGTTAGAGAGATATGGGGCAGGGGCCCACCTGCACAGAAGGCTCGGACATTCTCATCCACTTGGAAGCGGACGACTGTGCGGTTGTGATCAATGATATACGTCTGCCCATCCCAGGCACAGGCAACCACCTCCTCATGCCCGTTGCCCTGAAATGTCAGAGAGAAGATTGCAAGGGGTGACCAGGAGCCATTTTAGAAAGAGATATAATGACAGGGATGAATAAAATACTGTATAAGGAGCTGTGGACTTGGCTCTGGATGACAAACAACCAGCTGGGAAAGAAGACAACCATATGTTTCTTAACTGAATTTCTCCTATGTGCCAGGCACCAAAGGGACTGTCAAATGAGCCACCTTACATAATGCTCACAACAATCCTGTAAAGTGAGCAACATTACTCCCAATTTACTTCAGCTTATAGAAATAAAGTCACGTACTCAAGGCCATTCAGCTGGGAGGTGGTGGAATCAGGCCTCCAACCCAGGCCTGTTCTACCTGACTTCCAAGCCTCAGGCCTTTTCTCTGACACCATTGAGCACGCATGACAGCATCACAAAGGACAGACCCCATTGCAGATTCAGGAGCCACAGCCTTAGTAAAGTCAGAATCACACAGGACAAGAAAATAACATACATTTGCAGTTGGAACTGATGACTAACTTCTGGATCTAAGTACTAGTAATTATATGTTTCTCTTTGGAGTGATCACTGCTGCTGAAAGGAACTGAAAAGAGAGATTCCCCAGAGCACAGAGAAGAGTGCTATGCACTGTGGAATAGGGGAATGACTCACTTCAAAGGGAGTAAGAACTGTCTAAAGAGGGCCCTAAGATAAAGTTGAGCTTGGCTGGTGTTGCTCAGTGGCTGAACATCGACCCATGAACCAGAGGGTCATGGTTTGATTCCCGGTCGGGGCACAAGCCCGGGTTGTGGGCTTGATCCCCAGTAAAGGGCATGCAGGAGTCAGCTGATCAATGATTCTCTCTTATCATTGACTAGAGGCCCGGTGCATGAAAATTCATGCACTGGAAGGGGAGTCCCTCAGCCCTGCCTGCCCCCTCTCACAGCCTGGGAGCCCAAGGGGTGGGAGGCAACCGGCAATCAGGGAAGGCAATGCCCCATCACACTTCTGCTGCTGCCACTGCTGGCAGCGCAAGCCTTGGCCGGCCCTTTTTACCTGAGCCTCGGGCGGCTCTGGGTGGCTGACAGCCGAGGCTTGGGTCGGCCCTGAGCGGTTGGGTAGTGACAGCTGAGGCTTGCCTGCACCTCAGGCCAGCCCTGGACAGCTGGGGGGTTGAGGGGACTGGGTGCTGCCATCTTGTGGCTGTGAGTACCACCATCTTTGCAATGGTGTGAGGGTTAATTAGCATATTCCCTTTTTATTAGATAGGATGTTTCTATCCTTATCTCCCTCTCCTTTTCTCTCTCTGAAATAAAAAATAATATATATTTTTTAAAAAGATAAAGGTTGAGAGTTAACTGTGAAGTGAGAATGGCCTCACTAAAATCTTATCTTCACTAAAATCTTCTCTCTCCATGTGAAGAAGGTAAGAATATTTCTCTCCAGCAGGTGTTCCACCCACCGTGACATCCAATTTCTCTAGGGCGAAAAGCTGGTGGTCCACCTGCACTGACCACAACAGCTTGTCTGCTTCCTCCATAAGCTTCAGTGTCCCTGCAGGATGAGAGGCAGGTGGATGGGTCAGGCAGGATCCCTGAGCAGATCCCCCAGGCACACAACTGGCCCATAGCTGATCTGAGGACTCACCATCCAGGGTGCAGAGGGCAAAGAGGCCAGAGCCACCACTCTCAGCAGTGTGGCCTGTGGGAAGAAGGACCAGAAGAAGAAAACGT
Organism: Corynorhinus townsendii; assembly: GCA_026230045.1. NCBI lineage: Eukaryota > Metazoa > Chordata > Mammalia > Chiroptera > Vespertilionidae > Corynorhinus > Corynorhinus townsendii. The sequence goes on along the minus strand of JAPDVU010000003.1, from coordinate 126,835,900 downwards.
GAGAAAGGCAAGATCAGAGCATATGGGGCGAGGAATGGCCAAGAGCAGGGAGGGAGGGAAGGAGGGTGGGTGTGAGGGACAAGACTAGAAATGAGAGAAAACACTGCATCTCCTCTCCCAAAAGCAGGGTTTGCCCTCAGCAACCTGCCTCGTTTGATGTTGCCAATGAGGTGAGTAGAGACATTCTTGTTGTGGATGCGGCCGGATGTCTGGTGCAGCACAACATCTCGGGCAGCCGGGGTCTCCCTGTGGGCAGAAGACTAGGGGACTAAGTGGGAGACCAAGTGAGCTTAGTGCTCCGGCACCTTTGTGGCCCCGTCTCTGTAAGAGCTGCCAAATTGTGAATCAGCTAGGAATCCTATTGCTGACCCTGTCTGGCCCATGTGACAAGTAGGAAACAGGAATGGAGCTATCAGGCTACAATCTTGGAACCTCTTCCAATTGCTACAAAGTTAGAGCCAGGATTCCCTGGGTCCCAAAATATAGGTCTTCCCTTACTAGGAGAGAGGTGCTTATGCCATTCCTAGCTCAAGAAGTTCTGCCAATTGCAGACCTATCATCCACTGCCGGGGACCCAATCTTGCTCTCATGCACCCCACACCATCCACAGGCCTGCAACCCTTACCTAATGCCCTCCGTGGTCCCCTCAGAGGTAGTGGAGTGCCTAGCGTCCTTGTTCCAGGTGCATAGTAAAACTGCATAAGCACAGCCTGGCTGTGATACCATCAGTTCAGGAACACCCAGGGGACCCAGAGTCACCGAGAGACTGTCCACCTGCACCAGGGAACAGAGGCTTAAAGGGGGCTGGGGAGAGAGTAAGTAGGACCCTGCAAAGAACAGGGAAGAGAAGGGGGGCAGGCCCTGCTAGCAGTCCCCCAGGCTCCAAGGTAGCAGCAGGAGGAATTCTAGTGTTCACAGGGCTCCTGCACGGCACCACCCTCTGCACATACACCACCTGCTTTCCTCTGTGCATGCCTCAAGTGGGGCCTAGTCCTGATACACACGCACCTTCACATTCCCAATTCTTAGCACTGGGTTCCTTCCTATTAGTTATTACTAGCAATTTCCCGTAAGACTCTGATTTGAAATGATCTTTAGATCTCTCCCAGCAAGGTGATTTTCCCTTTTTTCCACCCTGCATGATGGCCCATGACTGTTCTCCCACAACCCCCTTCAGGAGGCCTTCCTCCCTTCTCTCTGGGCTCCGTAGTCCCCATACTCATCCTCTCACCTGACCTTCCAGTGTCCATTTCTTAAGTGACACCAGCTGCCCTGTCAGATGTTCAGTGCCTTCGCCCAGATCTTCCCAGCGGAAAGCACGTACCACACGGTCTGTGTAACCTACCACCAGCTCGCAACACCCGTCTCCATCTGTGTCAATCCAGAAAATAAGACAAGTTTGGAGCCAAAGTTGCATTCGTCAGCTTAAATCCTACAAGCATCTCGCCCCACTCCTCTGCTAACATCACTGCTGGCATTTTATCTGGTACGACTTCAAGCACAATCTGTTGTGGAGCCACCTCACATACTCTGAGTCTGGTGCAGGCTCCTCTGCCCTTCCTGTCCTGACAACACCTATCTCTTCCTGGTCCCTACCCACCCATCTGCTCCACAGGTCCTGTCACTGCTTCCCAGGGACACACAACTCGAGGTGTCCTGATTCATCCCATATACCTACCACCACCTTTGAGTCAGTTTCTGGCCAAAGTATCAGCCCAGTATCTATATAGCTCACTCCTTTGTCATCTTTAAATTTTTGATCAAATGTCATCTTTTCAGTAAGGACTTCCCTGACAACTCCATTTAGAATCGCTACCTCTACCTCAACACTCTCTTGCTCCTTTCCATGGTTTATTCCTCCTCCCCCCGAATCCCTTGAGATCTGTTCTATTACCAACTGACGCCCAGCTGCCTGCAAAGACAGCCATGCCCACCGATGTCGCTGATCAGCATGACCTTGGTGTTGGCAGGGATGTGCTGCTTAAACACTAGACGCTGCTCCTCTCCCATTAGAGTCTCATGGTGCCCAGAAGCATCCAGGGTCCTGGCAGGTGTCAGGTCACACAAGTGAAACCAGCCCTCAGCACTCACTGCCACTACGAGATTCTGGGAGAGACAGAGGTATAGGAGAGATGGACTGGGGAGGGAGTCTGAGCACAGGCTGATCATTAGAACACAGAAGTCAGGGCCAAAGCCATTACCCTCAGCTGATTTCCACCTTGAGACAGCAATCAATCTAAGTAAGGCCTTTGAGTTACATTGAAGTTGCAAGGTCCCCGAGAGTTCTTACCTTTCCTTTATTGCATACATCTCCAACCCCAACGCAAGTCAGCTGCAAAAGAAGAAAGGGAGACTCAGGGAGACACAGAGGGAGACCAGTACTCCCTAATCTCTATGAAGCTGGAAGGAGCAGGTTTTCTAATTATCATTATTTGCTGAAGACCTGTTGCCAATGACCAACACTGATAGTCTGTGTTAAACAAGTTATTGTGCTATAGGTTTATTTGGTTTACCCAGACGGCAATACAAAGACCTGAAGACAATTTGGGCTCAAAACAAAATCTTTACAAAACAAAAACTCTAATATAGCCAGACTATCACGTTTCTGGACGTATTCAAATACTGCCCTCATTTTCTACTATAATTTATAAGATTAGACAACCTAGTTGAGCAGCTGGTGAGTTTAGGACATGCTGGTGAGCCCCTGTGTGGGTTTCAGCCTTGACAGTTCCTGAACAGAAGAAATCCTTTCCCTGACCTGTAGACCCAGGTAGTTGAATACTTACCATTCCCTGGCAGGAACAGGTGAGCCATGGCCGGCTGTCATCATTCTTATATACAGACAGCTTCCCACTGGTATCTCCCACCACCAGTTCATTTAACTTCAAATGGAGAGAGAAGAGTGTTAGCATGGGATCCTGCTGACTCACCTCAAACTCTACTGGGCTCATCCTGAGGAAATCACAGGACATCAACTTGAATCTTCATCAACTTTACTGGAAATCTTTTGCGACCAACACAGACATAGTTTCCCAGTTTCTTTATTTCCGTAGCGGGGAAGGGTGGTGTGTGTGTGTGTGTAACGGGCAGGAGAGATTAGAGGAATAGGGCAATACAGAATCCATCCAGAAAAGTTTGACATCTGAACAACTTAATGACCTACATACTTGTCGATTACAAATATGACAAACAGAATGGGGCAAAGTAGTTTTACAGTTGTCTGTATGGAAAATAATACAATAATTAAACTGTTGCCCTAGCCAGTTTTGCTCAGTGGATAGAGCACTGGCCAACTGAAGGGTCCCGGGGTTGATTCCAGTCAAGGGCACATACCTGGGTTGCAGACTTGATCCCTGGCCCTGTGGAAGGCAACCAATCGATGTGTCTCTCTCACATCAATGTTTCTCTCTCTCTCTCTCTGCTTCTCCCCTCCCTTCCACTCTCTGAAAATAAATGAAAAACTATTGTGCGAGGATTAACAAATATATGTATGTGCATATATACACACACACACACACACACACACACCCACAGTATATACTAATAATAGCCTAGGTCCATGGTCGGCAAACTGTGGCTCGCGAGCCACATGTGGCTCTTTGGCCCCTTGAGTGTGGCTCTTCCACAAAATACCACAGCCTGGGTGAATCTATTTTGAAGAAGTGGCATTAGAAGAAGAATAAGTTTAAAAAATTTGGCTCTCAAAAGAAATTTCAATCGTTATACTGTTGATATTTGGCTCTGTTGACTAATGAGTTTGCTGACCACTGGCCTAGGTGGTCGTCATGCCCTGACGCCGTGATGTCCTCATGCCGTCACAAGATGGTTGCGCACACAGCTGAGGCGGGTCCTGGCGGAGAGTCCCCACCACCTTGCATGGAGGCAGGTCGCACCATCTCTACTGCCTCGCGAGAAGGAGGTGGGTCACGACCGAGAGTCCCTGTCACCTCGTGTAGAGGAGGCAGGTCCTGGCGACTCCACCACCTTGCACGGAGGAGGCGGGTCCTGTGGCTTGGTGTGCTGCGGAGGCGGGAACCCCAGGCTCTGGCCTACCTCTTTGGGGCAATCCATTGAGGAGCCCCAGATGGGTGGGCAGGGCCTACCTCTTTGGGGCGATCCATCACGGGGCTCCCACACTGTGAGAGGGCACAGGCCAGGCTGGGGGCCCCTGCTGCCCTGAGTGCACAAATTTATATATATATGCTAGTGGCCCGGTGCATAAATTTGTGCACAGGTGGGGTCTGGCTGGCCCATCCCTACTGGGACTGATAGGGCCAGGCCAGCTGGAAGTGAGGGGCTGTGGGAAGTTGGCTGGCTGGCCCTATCCCCTGGTCGAACTCCTGGTCAAGGGGACAATTTGCATATTGGCCTTTTATTATATAGGATAAAATAATAAACTGTTTCTCATACTGTAAACCTACTTTTGCCCCGCCCTGTATTTTGAAAACAATCCCAAATATTCAACTTGTAAGGAATTTAACTTCAAACTTCATATTAATTAGAGGCCAGGTAAAAAGAAAATGTCAAGTCTGGGGCCCTTCTCCTTTATAAAGACCTTTGATCTTGGTGTGTTTGAGTGAATATAGGAGGGAGGTTGGGGGTAACATGAAGGGGCTGCTGGGTGTCAGCATCCATGCTCTGGGCCTCTGGTGCCCTCAAGTGGTGACTAAGCTCTCCAGAGGGCAGGCTCCCTGCATGGAGCCTCTTCACTATTTGTTTTTGGATACTCCACCTCCTAGGGGTCCCCAAAAGCTGGCCACCCTTTCCAGAGACTAAAGATAATAAATAATAAGGTAGCTCCAAACCCTATTTCCACTAACAGCTTCATGATTTCCGTTGTGGGGACATCCAACATCCCCTTCCTGTCCTCAAAATAGAGTGAATATTAAAAGTCTCAGGAGATTTAATTCTTTTTTTTTCTTTTTTGTATTTATGTGTTAACAAAATTATACAGGTTTCAGGTGCACAATTCCGCAAGGAGATTTAATTCTAAAGGCAACAAAGACATAATAGGAAAACAGTAAGGAAAAGTTAGCAATGAATTGGAATTTATCAATATGATTTAGTTGATTTGAACCTTAGATTATTTTTAATAGTTATGGGAATATTAGATCATAGAAGCATAAAATAAGTTTATTTGCATTAAATCCTATACACCTGATGTTTCAATTACAGCTGCCCCTGGAGGACTTGTGCAGACACATAAGAGAAAAGCATGGCATAGAGGCTCAGATTGCACCTGCCTGCATTTGAATCCAGCTCTCTATACCTCTATTTTTTCATCTATAAAATGAGGATCATAAAAGTAGCTACTTCATAAGATTGTTGTGAGAACTGAATTAACAGAAGAAAGCATTTAGAAGTAATTGGCATAAGTGAGCAATAATACCGCAATAATACCAAGTGGTTTTCAGCCTCTAGTTAAATATCTCTAAGGCTAAGGGATCTTAGCACTTTTCATATAATCCATTCTTTTATTATACATTTATTCAACAAATGAATCTATAGTAGATCTTGATAAAATGTTTGCTTAATAGACAAATACCAACAAAGTTTTTTTAAGAAACAAACAAAAACTCAGCCCTGCTAGTGTGGGTCAGTGGTTGAGTGTCAACCTATGAACCAGGAGGTCTTGGTTCAATTCTGGTCAGGGCACATGCCTGGGTTGCGGTCTTGATCTCCAGTATGGGGCAGAGGCAGTTGGTCAATGATTCTCTCTCATCATTGATGTTTCTCTCTCTCTCTCCCTCTCCCTTCCTCTCTGAAGTCAATAAAAATATATTTTAAAAAAAGAAAAAGAAACAAACAAACAAAAAATCAGAATGAAAGAGAATGCCCTTGAATTAGTCAGCCCTTGAGTTTTCAGGTAAAGCTGAACAACCAGTTCGGGGTACAAAGATAAATGCCACAAACTCTCTGCTGAGAAGGACCTCACAGTTTAACAAGAGCACAGACACAGGAAAAATCATAAAACAGTGTGGTAGGTGCAGTAAGCCAGGCAGAGTGAGACAATGCCACTGGAAGAGGACATTCCCAGGGCAGCCTATCTGCTCTCTAGCACCTCAGTAGTGCCCCTTGTCCATGGGGATATGTTCAAAGACCACAGTGAATGCCTGAAACTGCAGAGTGTACTGAACCCTCATACACACTATGTTTTTCCTATAAATACATACTATGATAGTTTAATGTATAACAGTAAGAAATTAACAACTGCTAACAAAATGGAACAATTATAACAATACTAGAGGCCCGATGCACAAAATTTGTGCAAAGGGTTCTGCCCTCGCAGCTGCAGCGGCTTGCCTTGGTCCTTGCAGCTCTGGCTTTGTGTGGAAGGTTGTCCAGAAGGATGTCCAGAAGAATGTCCAGAAGGTCATTCCGCTGTCTGGTCTAATTAGCATATTATGCTTTTATTATTATAGATATTATGATAAAAGTTATGCAAAATGCTCACTCATTTCAGGAGGGTCCCTTGTAGAAGTTTTCGTACAGGCTCACTGCTTTCTGGGGTAACATGTTACCATCAACTGGAACATATTTTCTTCCACCTTTCCACTTACCAGGCACTGTGGCCATCATTTTTACAGTTTCATGCATGACAGCAAAACAAGCATGGATTTCTTTTTCTTCATAATTTCACAGATAGAAGATTTGTTCTGATCACAGATCTTAGCAACCTCAGCGTAGGATTACTTTTCTTATAAGTCAAGAACATTCACTTTTTCACTTAAAGGAAGCAGTTTACCACTCCTACTTGGCATATCCAAATTGCTATCGTCACTACTCTTATGCTTTGGGCCATTATTAAGTAAATAAGGGTTACTTAAACACAAATATTGCAATACTGTGACAGTTGGTCTTGATCTGATAACCCAGACAGTTAAGTGACTAACAGTGGATAATGTCTATGGTGAGAATACACTAGAAAAAGTGTATTCTCATATCCCAGGCAGGATATAGTGGAACTGAGCAAGATTCCATCGTGATACTCAGAACAGCACACAATTTAATACCTATAAATTATTTATTCCTGGAATTTTCCATTTAATATTTTTGGACTTCTGTTGACTATAGGTAACTGAAAATGAGGCTAAGGGGTGACTACTATATAATGCTTCCCAGCTGGTTGATTCTGGCTCTGGAGGCCACTCAGTGACACTAAAGAACCCCAGCTGGATAGTACACCAACAGTCAGATATGCTAAAGGAGAACAGAAGTAAGATCCTTCTAGAAAGTAGAGACTCTCTCTCCCATGGTGTAGCCAGGTTTGGGTGGGTAGTTCTAGAGGGAATGTATTCTATTCATGGCTTCTCCCTCCAACATAGCAGAAAATAAATTAATTTCAAAGAACTAGCACTTAATCACACACTGTGGCCATCACTTTTGGCTAATGGTGTCTATATATATAAAAGCCTAAGCGACCTTTACGACTGGACAACTGGCTGTTAGTTATGATGCGCACTGACCACCAGAGGGCAGACGCTCAACACAGGAGCTGCCCCCTGGTGGTCAATGCACTCCCACAGCCAACCTCCCACAACTGGCCAACCTCCCACAGTCCCTCCTCCAGGCCAGCTGCCCCAATCGACTCAATGGGGACTGGGCAAGAAGGCCCCAATCGGCCCTGATCACCGGCCAGGCTGAGGGACCCCAGTCATGCATGAATTCGTGCACTAGGCCTCTAGTATTAGAATAAAATAAGTCTTTTTCCTGTCCCAAATCTCCAAATGCTGGCCTGGGGAACCAGTAATAAAATTTCTATCCTCACTTCTATAGGCTGAGTGTACCACATTTGATCACTAGCCAACCATCTCACTACTTGCCTTCTTTCAATTATATTTACTAATAGGCAGAGGCCTTCACATTGCTTTGAGATACATAATAACATTTGCTTTTCATAACAATCATCATTTATTCAACAAACATGTACTGAGTCCCTATTACGTGCCAGGCACTATTCTAAGTGTTGGGAATAAAATAGTTAAAAAACAGACAAAAAATTCCTACCCTAATGGCACTTACAACACAGGGGGGAAAAAATAATATACCAAACATAGCAGAACTGAGTGTATAGTAGTTTATTCACTTAGAAAACACAATTTCCAAAAGAGCTAGGGCTATGAAGCTATTAAAAGCATGTTATTTCCCTTGTAAACAAAGAAGACACTCAGATAAAAAGGAAAATAATGCACATCTAAAGTCACTTTGTTAATTTACTACTTAAAAATGCCTCCCTTAATTTTCTCATAAAAATTGTACTGCTTGGCATATGAAAAAATGTGAAAGCCCAGAAAACATAATACAAATTTATGAGCATAACTTTTTCCTTTTTAGGGGAGGTAGAGCCAAAAGAAGCCTCATAAAATACCTCTCCATAACAGCACAAAGGAATCTGGAAAGAGAGGAGGATGTTTTAGCCCTAGCTTTTTGTTTGTTTTTTCTTTCAGGCAAAAGACAGTACCGAACAGCAGGGAAGCAGAGTAGGGAGATGGGACAGAGGATAGGAGAAAAAGGCAATAAGGTGCTCTGTATTAAAAATATAAATAGAGATTGTTAGGTAAGGCAATACAATCCTTAATGGCATTTGTAAGCTTCCCACCACAGGAGAACAAAAGACCAGGAAAAACTTGCTGGGACACCAGGAGTCATACAAGGAATGAAACTGTCCTAAAGGCATGAAGGCACCTGATTGTCCACCTGCATTCTAAGCCCACCAGCTCGGCCCCCAGACCCACCGATGACAAGTGTCCCACTAGTGGCTGCATGTAAGGATGAAACTCCAGCCCCTGAGTGTTGCCATCACAGACCCAATGACCCCTTGGCTCCGTGCTGTGCAGCCCTTCCCTTGGGATATCGCATCCCCCACCCCCTTTCCTTAAATAAATTCCATTTTCTTTAATCACCATCTGAGATGGCTATTTAGCCTGCCCGTGTACCACCATGTTAACCTTTCAGAGATAAATGAAAAGATAAAATCTGGAAAAAAGAGTGTTTCACATCACCAATAGCCCCCATCCTCTTTGATGCTTCACCCTAGAACCTTTTAGATATTTTAATCAAGGCATCTCATTACATTTTGTTATTCTATGACTATCACCCCACCTGATTATGAGCTACCTGAAGGCTGGGTCTTTCTTGTTAATTATTTAATTCCCGGAATGTAGCAATCCTTGGCGCCTAATGGGCAGTTCAATAAATATTTGCAGAAAAATATAATAAAAATTTAACAATAATGGCGCTAACACTTACTTTGAACTGTGTTCCAGGCATGATGCTACCTGCTTTACCTTAATAATTCATTTAAACAACGGGAAAAAGAACGATGCGAGGGAAGAAATGGTAGATGGAAATTATTTTTGTAACTCACTCAAGGACTTTAAAGTTTCCGGACACTTGCGTGTACGAAGGAGCAGGTACCATAGAAAGACGCATCTGTCGCCCCGGCTAGAGGAGCTTAGTTTACCAGAATAATCTGGAATAAATACAGCGCCTCAAGGAGCCAAGTGTAAGAACAGCAAAGGTGCTTTTAGAACCCATTTTGAGGCTTTTTTTTTTTTTTAAACACACAACTATATTTTCTTTAAAATGTGTCTTTACTGATTTCAGAGAGGAAGGGAGAGGGAGATAGAAACATCAATGATGAGAATCATTGATTGGCTGCCTCCAGCACGCCCCACACTGGGGACCGAGGCCACAACACCGGCATATGGTCTGACCCGGAATCCACCCTTGACCTCGTGATTCATAGGTCGAGGCTCAAACACTGAGCCACGCCAGCCGGCCTATTTTGAGGCTTTGAAAGGTAAAATGGTTTTAGAAGTGATACCCCTAAAGGAAGCGTAAGGACAGAAGCAGTGACCAGGAAATTTGGCCACCAAGGTTTAATAGGTTCTTACGGTAAATAAGTTACTGAATTAGATAGAGTCAGTCATCTATGTTCCTAGAAGAATACTAGACCAGGGAATGAGAACGATTAGGTCTGAACGCCCCGGCATTTACGCTATCTATAAAGCTTTCCAGGCCCGCCACGACAGTCCTCTCGCGCAGGCGCTGCTAGCGCCCGACTTCCTCCACTTCCCTGGCCCCGCCCCGGCCCTGCGCAGGCCCCGGCGTCTCCTGCAGTGCGCATGCACTGACCGTATCGTTATCGACGTCTCCGAGGCAGATTGCGTGCGGAAAGAGGCTTCCGCTGAACTCCAGGGCCACGCGCTGCACGTAGCTAACGGACCTCATCGCACTTCCAAGGACTAAGGGATTGGGGAACCCCGTTAAATGTCCTCCGAGCCTCTCCTTGCCGCTGCCATTGCGGAAGGCCACCCAAAGCGGAAAGTTACGTCACCACCTGAACCTCCAATCCCGGCTTTCCTCGCTTAACCTTAGAGAGGAGGCGGGTCTTCCGAGCCCGTTGGGCATGGGGCGTGACCAGCTACTGATGTGAGTGACAGGGGCGTGGGCCACTCGTTTTCACCCGAGGGCTGGATCGCCAGGGCAGACCAATCCTAACCGAGCTGATCCATTTCCTTGGCAACAAGGCTCTCTAGTGCTTGACCTAATAACCTTGACCTCTTCCTTTGTCGCCCTGATAGTTCCAGAGTCCCAGTCATCAGATCATCCCTGAGAATCATAATAATCGTAATAACTGCCAATTTTATGGTTTCCAGCAGTGTTTTTTTAAAGTTGCCCGTTAGGAGTTGTGAAAACTATATGCGCGATTGAACCAGCATTTAAAACACAAAATAGAATAGAATAGAAAATATCTAGTGACATAAGATAAGTATTGTTTTAGTGAAATCTTTGTTTCAAGTGTATATATTTATATGTGTATGTACTGGCTAATGTAAAAAAACAAAAACCAGTGTGTGTGCTTTGTGATCAATAGTTTGAAAACCACATGAAAAGTTTCCATGATGGTGATGTCTTGTTTATACTACAGAGTGGGGCCACTAAGGAAGGGAGGCAAGAGCTTTATGGTGAGGGCACACAAGGCAGGGCAGGTTTCAGCAAAGCAGCAAAGCACATTTCACATATTTATAATTAGCACAACAAAAACATGAGCTTTATTATTATTCCACTAGAGGCCCAGTGCACAAAATTTGTGCACTGGTAGGGTCCCTAGTGGCTGCCAGCTGTTGGCCAGGTACTCCCTCCCTTCCCCTGGCCACCTGCCACCACCATTGCTGCTGACCAGGGTCTCCTGCCACTGCTGCCACTGGGGCCTCCCTCCCTTCCCCCAGCCGGCCTTGCCCTGCCCCCTGGTTGAACTCCCAGTCAAGGGGACAATTTGCATGCTATGCTTTTGTTATATAGGACTAGAGGCCTAGTGCATGAAATTTGTGCACTGGGGGTGGGGGGCGGGTCCCTCAGACTGGCCTGTGCCCTCTCATGGTCCGGGAGACCTCAGGGCATGTCCAACTGGCAGCTTAGACATCCTTAGTGCTGCTGCAGAGGTGGAAGAGGCTCCTGCCACTACTGCTGCGCTCACCAGCTGTGAGCCTGGCTCAGGGCTTCTGGCTGAGTGGTGCTCCCTCTGTGGGAGTGCACTGACCACCAGGGGGCAGCTCCTATGTTGAGCGTCTGCCCCCTGGTGGTCAGTGCACATCATAGCGACCAGTCATTCCACTGTTCAGTCGATTTGCATATTAGCCTTTTATTATATAGAATTATTTTGGATGAGAAAAACAGGTTCAGTAAGATTAAGTAACAAGGGAGAAAATGGTAGAGGTGGAACTCAAACCAAAATTGTTTGATCCAAAACACTAGATCCTTTCTATTATTTATATCATAGTTCCTAGGAAAGTCCTCAGGGTACAAGTTAGGGTTACTGAGCTTCTGGACCTGCCCTGCCTTGTGTGCCCTCACCATAAAGCTCTTGCCTCCCTTCCTTAGTGGCCCCACTCTGTAGTATAAATGAGACATCACCATCATGGAAACTTTTCATGTTGGATCAAATCCAATCTTTCTTTGGGGTGCCTCATCAATTAAGGCACCACAGTATTATTATTATTATTATTATTATTATTATTATTATTTTATTGTCTAAAGTTTTACATTTGTCTTCTTTTTCCCCAATTGACTCCCCCTCCCAGCCATTCCCACCCCAGACAAGCCCCCACTGCCTCAGTGCCTATGTCCATTGGATATGCTAATATGCATGCATACAAGTCCTTTGGTTGCTCTCTAACCGGCACCAAAGTATTATTTATTTAATATGTATATTTATTGATTTCAGAGAGGAAGGGAGAGGGAGAGATAGAAACATCAATGATGAAAGAGGATTATTGATTGGTTGCCTTCTGCACACCCCCTAGATCAAGTCTGCAACTTGGGCATGTGCCCTTGACTGGAATTGAATCTGGGGCCCTTCAGTCCACAGGTGGATGCTCTATCCACTGAGCCAAACCGGCCAGGGTCAGAGTATTGTTTATTAAATTCTGTGGGTGCTGTATGCATTTTAAGGTTTAGGTCTGCTGGCCCAGGCTGATTTATACATTGATCTTTCAGGAATCAATACTGGAAAAGTGAGGATATCTACTTTACCTGGGGATGTTGGACCAGGGCTTGTTCTGTTTTGTGAACCTAGACAAGATGCTGGAGGGCAAGACCTTGGCCCCTGGGGGCACAGGAGGGGAACAGCACATTTTGTCCTAGAGGTTCCAATGGATCTGATGGCCAGATAAGATGAGAACAAGGAACAGCAAGTCAGAACAGTAAACAGGAGACAGTCTAGCCAGGGGTGGAGAATGTCAGGCCAGAAGGCATTACAAGGCCCAAGAAATCATTTAGTCTGACCCTAGCAAGGCATTAGGGATGAATTAATGAAATATTTGACCAAATATAGCTGGCTAATTTTTTTTTTATTGATTTCAGAGAGAAAGGGAGAGGGAAAGAGAGATAGAAACATCAATGATGAGAGAGAATTACTGATCGGCTGCTTCCTGCACACCCCACACTGGGGTGGGGTTTGAGCACACAACGTGAACATATGCCCTTACTGGGAATTGAACCATGACCTCCTGGTTCATAGGTCAATACTCAACCACTGAGCCATGCCCGCCAGGCCAGACTAATTTTTTTTAATTTAATAAGTCTTTATTGTTCAGATTATTACAATTGTTCCTCTTTATTCCCCCCATAGCTCCCCTCCACCCGGTTCCCACCCCACCCTCTGCTCTTACCTCCACTTCATTGTCCTCATCCATAGGTGTATGATTTTTGTCTAGTCTCTTCCCGCACCCCCCAAGAATTGTCAGTCCACTCCCTTTCTATGCCCCTGATTCTATTATATTCACCAGTTTATTCTGTTCATCAGACTTTTTTATTCACTTGATTTTTAGATTCACTTGTTGATAGACATGTATTTGTTGTTCATAATTTTTATCTTTACCTTTTTCTTCTTCTTCCTCTTCTTAATACCTTTCAGCATTTCATATAATACTGGTTTGGCGGGGATGAACTCCTTTAGCTTTTTCTTATCTGTGAAGCTCTTTATCTGCCCTTCAATTCTGAATGATAGCTTTGCTGGGTAGAGTAATCTTGGTTGTAGGTTCTTGCTATTCATCACTTTGAATATTTCTTGCCACTCCCATCTGGCCTGCATAGTTTCTGTTGAGAAATCAGCTGACAATTGTATGGGTGCTCCCTTGTAGGTAATTAACTGTTTTTCTCTTGCTGCTTTTAATAGTCTCTCTTTGTCTTTTGCCCTTGGCATTTTAATTATGATGTGTCTTGGTGTGGTCCTCTTTGGATTCCTTTTGTTTGGGGTTCTGTGTGCTTCCTGGACTCGTAAGTCTATTTCTTTCACCAGGTGGGGGAAGTTTTCGGTCATTATTTCTTTGAATAGGTTTTCAGTATCTTGCTCTCTCTCTTCTTCTGGCACCCCCATAATTCAGATGTTGGTATGCTTGAAGTTGTCCCAGAGGCTCCTTACACTATCTTCAAATTTTTGGGTTCTTTTTTTTTTTTGCTTTTCCAGTTGAGTGTTTATTGCTTCTTTGTATTTCAACTCTTTGACTTGATTCTTGCAGTCCTCTAGTCTGCTGTTAGGTCTCTGTATAATATTTTTTATTTCAGTCAGTGTATGCTTACTTTCTAGTTGGTCCTTTTTCATATCCTCGAGGGTCTCACTAATTTTATCGGCCTTTTCTAGGAAATTCTTGAAAAACCATATAAGCGTGGTTTTGAACTCTATATCCAGTCGTTTGTTTTCCTCCATTTCTTTTAATTTGTGATCTGTTTCTTTGTCTCCGCATTTTCACTGCTTCCCTGAGTTGGTAGAGTAGCTTTGTGTGCTAGGTGTCCTCTAGGGCACAGTGGCTCAGCCTCCCCAGTTACCTGAGGTGGACACCCTTGGTGCACCCCTTTGTGTACTGTGTGCTCAGCCTTGTTGTAGTTAAGCCTTGATTGTTGTTGGTATCACTGGGAGGAATTGACCTCCAGGCCAATTGGCTGTGAGGATCAGCTGTGTCTATGCTGGGAACCCTTCTTATGAGACAAGACTTGCAAGATTGCAAAAGCCTCTTTGCTCAGCTTGGATGGGGCAGAGTTTCAGGGCGGAGCAGACAGCCTTGGTTTCCCGTCAGCCCTGCCCTAGGGGCTTCTGGGTCTCGGTGTCCCTCGGTAATTGCTGCAGGCACCTCTGAGAGAAAGCTGCCCTCACGTTTTGCCCACTGCCAGACAGTCCAGTTTCTCCCCGAATGAGTCGGGGTTCCCCAAAACTTGCCCGGAACTGGAGTTCAATGCACTCGGGAGCTTCTGTCTCCCTCCTGCTTTAGAAAGCCAGCCGTGCACTCAGCCTCCCCTGCATTCAGCAGTCAGTCCTCTCTGCACTTGTGTGCGTGTCTGTAGACCTCTGCCTTCACAGCTCCCGAGTCTCAGTGTGCTTTCTTTTTCCTGACAGTCCAATTCCTCCCGGATGAGTCTGGTTTCCCAGCGTCTCACCCAGGACTGGAGTTCAGTGCTGTCGGGAGCTTCCTTCCCCCTCCCACTTTAGAAAGCCAGTCGTGCACTCAGCCCCCCCCGTGCTCATAGCCACCCTTCCTCTCCGCGAGTGAGTCTCCATACCTCAGCCTTTTGTGTAGCTCCTCTGAGACTCAATGTGCATTCCTCTTTTCTTCTAGTTGTAGAATTTCCACTCAGCTAGCTTTCCTGTGGTTCTGGATGGTGTTCATTTTATCTTTTAGTTGTAGTTTTGATATTGTTGTACGAGGCAGCAGTTTAGGTGTTTACCTATGCTGCCATCTTGATTTCTCCTCCAGGCCAGACTAATTTTTAACATGATAATTTTTGTATGGCCCTCGGATGATATTACAAATATCCAAATGGCCCTTGGCAGAAAAAAGGTTCCCCACCCCTAGTGTAGACAAATACTGGGACTGTAGATATCCTGAAGTTTCTGTTTCTCTTGGTGTACTGTGGGATTGACCAGTTTCATGCAAAGGCTCTGGGTTACACAGGTGTTTCTGGTACTTTAAATACATGATCTCATTTATGGAGGGATTGCATGCTACCTCATGTTGCCCTAGCACATCTCTATTCTTCTATCATCCTAGCTCAAACCCTAAACTTCATGTAAGGTTTTAAAGGGTGAAAAAACAAGCCACTTTAAAAATACTTACCTCTAAATGTAAAGTTAACTAGTTTGAATTATGTTTCTTTTCCCTACTGTTTCTACACTGTCTTCTCTTTTTCCAGCCCTTTGAATGAAATTGTAAAAGAATAAATAAGTAAATAATCCAGCACAAAACAGATGAGGATCACCCTGCTTCTGTCACCAAGTGCCCTTGCCTAACCCAGTTCTCTTAAATCATACTCCGATCCAGCTCTCCATAATGCCTTAATTTTGTCTTCCTCATCACTTGTTCTTGACCTTTCTGTGCCTAGCAGGTGCCTATTTCTGTTTGTTCTGTTTTTTGCCATGAAGGTCATGTCATTATGATCACAACTTGGAGACCATGCCTTCTGGCTTTTGTCAAGAGAGCCAAATAAAGTTAGAAAGGGAGGAAAGATGAGTCTCCAGAGAAATAGTTCATGAATCAAGTCTTTTCATTCCATGTCTCTCCCCACCTTGTGTCAATTACTTTAAGTGCATTGAGTGTTAAATTCACAATAAGTGTAATACAGGACTAGGCACTGCAGATCCATGTGGACAGATCCCTGGCTCTCCAAGGAGCGTCCTTGTTCTTGGCTCTTGCTAACGGGATGGTTGGTCATTCTCCACTGGTACCATCTATAGCCCTTCTTGTTTCAGACAAGCACTCTGTCAGCATGGGTTTTGGCTTACTCCCCAGAACTGCCTGACTAGTACATCTTCCTGGTTAGATGACATGGATACAGTTGTGTGGGTGGCATATTCTTTACAAAACAGCAAAACTATAGTTTCAATAGAAACCTGCTATGGGAGGGGAGGCATTAAAAGGAAAACATTTCTAGGGAGGTTATTTGTCCATTTCTTCCTCCAAGAGTAGTCAGAGGGTTCCTATCAAGTTCTGTCTGCTTAGGATGCCCAGGTAAGAAACAAGACCGTTAAAGCTCTTTCTATGGGTGAGGCCCAGAGCCACTCACTAACCTGGAGCAGGACCTACACCCTTCTAATGGGCTCAGCTTGAGAGATTTCCTCTTTTCCATTCACCCTGTAGTTCACAGTACACTTTAGCACACTAAAGTTTCTGAGAAGTCATGAAGTACGGAAACCTGATTCTCAAACTTACTTGACCTACAAATTAGGCAGAAGTGTGGGCAGCCCTATTGAGTGAAATGATGTTATTCAGAACTTTACTTTGAGTCCCACCTATCACAAGTTTGACCCTATCAAAAAGGACCAACTCCCAGAAAAGAAAAAAAGGACAAAAACAAAACAAAAAAAAGGACCAACTCTGGAAAGCTTTGATCCTAGGACCTATTAAGGTTGTTGTCTGTTCAAGACTCTATTGACCATGAACTAAAGGATGATAAGTAGTTCTTCATTGTCTCTGAAGAACACGAGGAAATGGACTTGAAACACAAAGGATGATGAACGTGTTTTAGAACTAGATAGAGGTGTTGGGTGCACAACATTGTAATTGGACTAAATGCCACTAAATTAAAATGTTTTGTTATGTAAATTTTACACACACACACACACACACCAGACACAAAACAAAACCAGAACCATTTTATGTGTGAAGCACTTCTAGCAGTGGAACAGGAAGTCCAAAGAGCATAGCTTTTGGGGGTTGGTAATAAGGTATGCTGATCTCTTCTAGCCAAAGAACTCTTAAGTTCATGAAGGCATTGCTTTTTGTTGATTATTCCTCTTCAGAACCTCATTGTGAATCTCATTCTCACTTTGCCTCCCGAATTGATATATTTAGTATTAATTATATAAGGTTTATTATGATTCTTAGATTTAATAAACATAGTTCGTGTATCCAAGTTATCTGAGGTTAGCAAGCAGCTGGGTAACTACAGCTATAGTCAGCAGTAACGATATCCAGAAAGAGGACAAGTTTTCCTCCTCCTTAGAATGTGTTCAATTTTTACATTGGCTTTATTCAGCACTACTCTCAGCCCACTGTCATTTCAGTTTAAGGGTTACAAGGCTTAGAGGTATACTGCATTTGGAAAGGGAAGATTGGTCACTGAGACAGAAGAAATAAGGTATGTAAGTTCCCACTGATTCTATTTTTTTAATAAGCCAGTTGTTTATTTAAAATTGTATGCTTAACCAACAGTATTATCTTTCTATCTAGATGTTCTTTCATGAATAAATTGAGAAATAGATGACAGGTGACAAATGGATCAACATTTGGATGGATAAAAAGAGAGGTTTACAATTCGACCCACTTTCTAAAAAGGTACTGTTTTTTTAGTAGTCCCGCCTAAAATGTTTTACATATTATTTCTCCAATTGAAATGAGCTACACAATTCACCCTTACACTCAGGGTGGGTGTGGCTATTGTAGAGTGAAGGAGTGTCAGGTGTGTATTGATGTGGGTAAGGCAGGCTGGGCCAGGCCCTAAAAGGGTTTTTGGCCTGTGATAGATTCTGGTGGAGGCTGACAGAATGGAGATTGAAATAATGTACTTAGGAGGTAAACTTTGTAAAACTTGGTGTTTGAACCAGCAGTATGATTAAATTTTCCAGAAGCTACTTACAAATTTGTACTAACAGCTAAAAGTACTGGTTACCACTAGTTTTCCTCATTCAAGCACATTCTCTCCATATGGAAAGATTTAAGTGTTGGTGAAGAAGGTGCAACTATCTGGGAAATGAATTTGAGCATTTACCCAGAGGGAAGTGGAGCAGATGGTGGATTCATTTTTAAGCTTAGACTTCTAGCCACTTTGGTGTTTTTTTGTTAATTCTCACCCGAGGATATTTTTCCATTGGTTTTTGGGAGGAGGAGATAGAAACAGCGATGTGAGATACATCGATTGTCTCCTGTTCATGACCCAACCAGGGTTGGGGATCAAACCTGCAATTGGGGTACGTGCTTGGAATCGAACCCAGGATCCTTCAGTCCACAGGCTGATGCTCTATCCACTGAGCCAAACTGGCTAGGGCATGACCACTTCAATAAACTATCCTTACAAACCAAGGTTTGTCCAGCTGCAGGGTGCTACACAAATAATTGTTTGAAATTCTTGGATTCCTACAGAAGCACTGAGAGATAGAAGGAGCACTTTGTTCATCTCCCTATATTTGCAGTTGAGGAAATAGGCTCCACTTGTCCAAGGTCACAGAAACCTCATGGCCAACTTTGGATTTGTTCGAGATCTTACATTCTAGGCAGATCTTTCATTAACTTCCAAGCCTTGGTTTCCTCACTTGTAAATGGGGTGATACTGCCCTGGTCAGGTAACTCAGTTGGTTAGGGTATCATCCCAATACACCAAGGTTTGGGTTTGATCTCCCATCAGGGCACATAATCAATCAATGAATACGTAAGTGGAATAAGTCAATGTTTTTTTCTCTCAAATAAGAAAAGAAGGGGTAATACCTCCTTTGTAGGACCGTTACAGAGATTTAAGGTTAATCCACATGAGGCTCTTGGCTTAGTTCTAGGTTTACATCATGTTAACTATGGTTACCTATTATTGTTGGCTGCAAGGAGGGCCATGTCTGATCTTGAAATACCAAGAAGACCCAGACACATAGTCCAGGCTCTAGGACTATGACGTGAATCCAGCAAGAGAGAAAGTGGTGACACTAGGAAACTAACACCCAAAATTTTAATTCTGGCTCCAGCACCAGCCATGCTATATGACTAGGTGAAACTTTTCACACATGTTCACCTTCAATAGTAAAAGTATGAAGAAAATTCTGGAACTGTACAGGCCTGTGGGTAGTCAGACTAGCTCTGTAGGAATTACTCAATGGCATGAACAGGAGAGAATAGGGGCATGGATGTAGGCTTTGGCCTATAGCCAGGTCAGCATAACTGCCTTATGCCCCTGGCTTCTCCAGGGCCCCATATAGGAGTGAAGGGTCCAAAGTGTTTTCCTGTTAGGCACAGGGAAGCTGGAAAACAGGCCCGAGTGCCTATGTTCCCTGGCTTGAGGACTGTTCTTCCCTTTTAATTGTGTAAAATGTCCGATAGGTGTGACACCAGGATTTTCCCTTAAGAAACCAAGGAAGCTTGTGCTTTCTATGGAATTAGGTGGAAATAGCCAAATCTAACTTCAAAATAAACAAGTGGTCCTTGTATTTTAAAATTCTTATTTCCCTCTTCCTAAGTGTTTGCAAAGACAACCAGAGTTGGCAAAACTGCCAGGCTGCTTGGAGGGGGCGGGAGTGCTGGAAACCTATGGCAAGGCCTCAGCACAGGCCCCGGTCACCCCAGTCGGAGCCTATACAGTACCCAGGAAGCCCTGCATGGCAGTGTTGTACCTGTTCCAACTACAGCTTCTCTATCAGGTGCTGCATTTCAAGCAGGACTGGGGATGTGATGGGTGACTCTGTCAATTTTGGCCCCATAGTGTAGCCACCCATGCCCACCCTCTGAGGCCAAAACAAAAAGGATTGCCTGACAGCCAGGTTTTATTGTTTCCACTTTATTGCTCAAGTATAGAACTTGAGGTGAGCCTGGACTTTCAGCAACGTGCAGAGAAGAGGCTGAGGGGGGTGGGGATGGGGACACAACCTGGTTGAGAAGAGAAAGAGGTTGGAGAGGAAAATACTGGAAGGTGATACAGGGGGTGGTCACCATGACACCAGAAGACAGCATCAACCACACCATCTGGGTGAGGAAGGGAATGGAGAAGTAATGGGCACAACAGTGGTTTTTCCCATGCCCCTAGCACCCACATGGAGTTTACATGTTTGGAAATGGACAGGGAGGAGGAAAGGAGGAGGAAAATGGCTGCCCAAGGAGGTATCCTCTCCACCCTGATTTCACATCCAACCCCACATCCTACTAACACCTTTCTACCATTTGAAAAACAGGCATAGCAAAAAGAAGCAAAATAAATTAACATTCTGATGTGTGTATGGATGGACATCCGTTCATATGTAATGGGGGAAGGAGGAGGGGAAGAGGGGATGAAAACACCTAAAATGATACCCCA
The DNA here is from genome assembly GCA_026230045.1 of Corynorhinus townsendii. Lineage (NCBI taxonomy): Eukaryota > Metazoa > Chordata > Mammalia > Chiroptera > Vespertilionidae > Corynorhinus > Corynorhinus townsendii. The sequence continues at coordinate 126,815,356 of JAPDVU010000003.1, read as the reverse complement.
CCTCAATCCCCCAGTCTACTCCTCCTTTCCCCCTTCCCCCAAAGCCATCATCCAACCAGATAGAAAAATAAAGGTCTAATTCACTCAAAATTCTTCAGTTTTTACAAAACAAACAGGGTGGAGCAGAGTAGGGAGCAGGGGAAGCAGGCAGCTGCAGGAATAGGGCTGGGGAGAGGCTATGCTTCCGTCTCCACCTGAGGCTGGCTCCCTGCCACATCCTTCTGCTGCTCGTCCTTCATCTCTGCATCAGCATGACGGTCTCCTGCAGCTATTGCTGCCTTGGCCTGCGAAAAGAAAGAGGATGAATTCTAGCTCTCACTTGGCTGGTCACCTGATGAGAAGGCTGACTTTTATTTCATGTCCTCACCTCTTGCCTGCCTGCACTCATCTGGTCTGGTGCCACACACCTAGCACCCTGGCACCCTGTATATAGTCTGTGCCCACAAATTGCATCCCCCCAAGTAAAAACATATACTAATTTCCAGCAGAATTACATGGACACAACAGTTCCATTTCCAGATATGTCCTAAAGATACACCTGCACAAAACTATGAATTTATAAAATCATTCATTGCAATACTGTTTAGTCTGAAGTTATCCACCATGGTAGCTACTACATGTGGCTACTGAGCACTTTAAATTGGCTAGTTCAAACTGATGTGTTTTAAGTATAACATACATATTGGATTTTGATGACTTAGTTTGAAAATACATAAATGCAGTATTTAAACATGTTTAATATTTAGATAAATTGGGTCAACTAAATAGCATTAAAATTAATTTCACCTGTTTCTTTTTCTTTAACATAGCTACTGGAAAATTTAAAAATTAGTTATAGCCTGCATATTTCTATAGGACAATGCTGGTCTAGAACACTGAAGACTAGAGATAGGAGTGGGGTAAGTGAGATATGATGTACCTATGCAATGGAATACTATATAAGCATAAGAAAGAATGTGAAAGCTCTTGGATGTTGATGTAAAGTAAGTATCCAGGTAGGATAATAAGAAAGCATAGTACAGAAAATAGGTAGAGCATGTTACTTTTTATTAGGAAAAAGGGAGGAAACATAAATGTATCTGGTTGTACATGAATTCAACATACTGGAATGATACAAGAACTGGTAATATCAGTTGCTTTTGGATGTTGGGAGGTTTTTTACTAAACATGCTTTTGTACAATTTGAACTATGTAAATGTATTACTATTTAAAATTAGATGTTTAAAACCTGTGTTTTAAAAAGGCATAGAGAACTTATGTTGGAGAGCACACTCAGCAACCAACTCCCGACCTCTAAAGCTTGCAAGTAGGTTGCCAGCCCTGACCAATGAGGAATGCTGGCCCTGACAGCAGGGGTTTTCACTGAGGAACACCCACACTATTGCTTCAGGGATGAGGGCAACTTCTGATTCCCAGGACTGGCACAAACAATCACAAAGAGCCCACAACAGCTGGGTTGGACAGAGGGATGAGGAAATGAGATGGGCAGAAAGAGACATTACTCGTCCCTGTGTCTGTCCCGATCCTCACCTTGTTCTCTTCCTCAGCCAGCCTCTCGAACATATTGGCATAGAGCTTCTTCTCCCGTGCAAGCTGCTTGCGGATCCGCTGATGGCAGACAGCCAACTGGGCCTTGGCGGCTTTGTTGCTGGGGTAGAGCTGCAGGACCTTCTGGAAGTCAGCTCGTGCCAAGTCAAAGTCATTCACTGCCAGGTGGGCCTCTCCCCGGCGGAAAAGGCCCTTCTCATTGTTGCTCTCCAGCTCCAAGGCCTAATGATGAGGGAGGAAGCAACAGCGAGACTTCAGCTCCTGAAGCTTATCTAGCCAAGATTGGGTTCCAGAGGATGATGGAGAATGGCAACAGCTGGCTCTACTCCAGGAAGAATGAGTCTTGGAGCATTAAATGGAGAAGACCAAGGTCTAGGAAAGAACCTCATTTAGTCCAAGAGGCAGAGAGGGAAGACAGGTCTTCAGATGGGAGAAGGACGTGTGACAAAATTTCCATTCTCTTTAGAATAAAGCAAGTATGTAAGAGGGAAAGGCTAAGAACCGGGGTGAACAAAACATTTAAGTAGCTCTTACCATCCAGTGTTTCCTTCCATCTCTGTGTCAACTGCCTCCCACCTCTCAAGCCAAGGCACTTGATTCTCCTAGCCCCTGCCTCTGGACCCTGAATCTCTGAGCTCCCAATGTTCTACCCTGCTTACTTCGAGCCTAGTCACCGAGGGCAAGATTCAGACATGCTGGCAGCTCACCCCCAACCTTGCCTGTGAATGTTGCTCCCAGGCCTTCTTTAAAGGTGCCTCACCTTGTTACAGCTTTCAATGGCAGCTGTGAAGGCCTGTAGTTTCAGATGACACATGGCCAGGTTGAGATGGGAGGCCAGCCGAAGGGCCCGTGCCTTCTGTGCTTCCTCATCAGAGAAACTCGACTTGTATTCCAGCCAGGACACAATCTTCTTGTATTGTAGCAAAGCTTGCTTGTACTTGCCTTCCTAGAATGGGAGGGAGGCTCAGGCATACAGCACAGGTCCAGTGGCATCAGGCGGTCATACCTGGCAGACACCAGTGGGCCCATGGGTATGAGAGTCCTGCCACCCCCCGGTCCCCCCCCCCGCCCCCAAGCAAGACCAGCTAGCTCAGATATACTAAGACTGCAGGTGCCACTTGTCTACTCCCTGCCAGAAAATGACCTCAGCCATTGGGGGACCATGGCTGCTGGCTTACCTTGAAGTACACAGTGCCCCGCTCTTTCACTATGGTGCTCTGTTCTAGCTTCTCCTCTGAATTCATCTCCCAAGACTCCTTGGCCTGCCATCCCCCAAAGAAACACAACTGTCAGTTACCCCTGAGAACCACTTGCAGGGTGGGACCTGACTCCAGGATAGGGAAGACCTTGAGCAAACTCACCTTCTCAAAACTCTTGAGCTGGATTTCATATTTCAGGTCAGCATTTGGTGGGATTTGGAACTTTTCCTTCCCAACACTGCCAAAAGCATAGCTGTGGGGCAAAAACAAAACACACAAACAAGAAAAACCCTTTAGGTCAGTGGTCGGCAAACTGTGGCTCATAAGCCACATGTGGCTTGTGAGCCGCGGTTTGCCGCTCTGTTGACTAATGAGTTTGCCGACCACTGCTCTAGGTCATCTCAGCAACATTTAACCTGCTCCACACAGAAAAGGCTTTATTATCTGTTTCCTGGAAAGTACCTCCCCATCCCTTGAACCTGGTTCAAATGTTTCCTATTCAGTAAAATCTTCCCTGACCTCCTTACACAATCAGTTGGTCTCTTAGTATCTTACATACCCTTGCAATAACTCATACTACACACTGGCATGATTACGAATTTAAATGGCATCTCACTGAAAAATGAGTCAATAGATGGCAGAAACAATGTCTCTGAATACCTAGGAATTTTCAGCATTGTGTCTGGCACACAGTAGGTGTGTTTTAATAAATGTCATTAATGAGTGAAGGAACTCATGGGAGATGGAAATCTTGGTGTTAGCAGGGAGAGTCACCCTAGCTGGTTTGGCTCAGCCGATAGAGCACTGAACTGTGGAATGGAAGGTCCCAGGTTTGATTCCAGTCAAGGGGACATGCTCGGGTTGCGGGCTTGATCCCCAGTCGGGGGCATGCAGGAGGCAGCCAGTCAATGATACTCTCTCATTGATGTTTCCATCTCTCTCTCTCCCTTCCTCTCTGAAATCAATTAAAAAAAAAAGAAAAGAAAGGGAGAGCCTGCAGCAGCCATGACTGAAAAGATTACGTTCTGACCCAAGGAGACGTGGACAATTGTGGCCACATTCCTAAATACAGCAAAGAGATCATAATGGTCTGTGTGTGGTGTGCCCAGAGGCACAGGGAACAGAAATGAAGCTGTGGGGGTAGTGAGCACATGCAGAGGAAAGGATACACATGGCCAGTTATACTGTGGACATGTAGATCTCTGACCTTGGTTCACCCACCTGCTCTACAAAGTGCCCATTCCTCACCTGGGCTTGAGGTGCACAATGGAATATTCTCCTTTTTCCATGTGCTGAATGGCTTTCTCCAGCCCACAAGGCAGATCCAGACTCTCACCCTCGCCGATCTCAAAGTGGAGCTCCCGCTGATCAAAAATCTGGTCCTTGTAGTACCCTTCCAGTGCGACTGGCATGCAAGAGAGGCAATGTACCAGGTGTGTGAGGGCAGGGGATTGAAGAAGGATGCCATGAGCCTCCCTCTATTATCGCATCACTTCTTGCCCCCAAGAGGTCTGGGCTGTGTTCTCAGACTTGGAAGGTATGTCCAATCCATCATTTTATAGACAAGAAAAGAGGATCAGAGAAAGGAAGTGACTTGCCCAAAGCCGCCCAGAGACTAAGTATCAGAAACCACATTAAAACCGGACTACTGTCTCACCCTCCACAATAGCACCCTCGTTGGGCTTGGCATAGCCTTCGCCCCGAGTCCGTATTCTCCGGATGATTCCGCCATCTTCCTCTTCTGTGAGGTCCTCTCCCTTGAACTCAAATAACTCTACCTGTGGGAAAAGATATAAGGTGATACCATTCTTTTCAGCACTAACTCATCAACAGTGAGAGATAACTTTTATTCAGAAGAGTCCCTAGTAACTGCTAGACTAGGTCAGCCACTCTAGCAGTGGACAAAGTGACACTTTTGCTAAGTTGTCAAGATCTGCCCTAGTGTTAACTTTGGTAGAGGCAGGGCACCGAGATTAACCAATCTATTTACTACCTGCTCCACATAATAAGGACATGTTCCAGACAATCCTAACTTGGTTAATTGAGATGCCCAATCTGATAGGCATTAGAAATGACCCAACATCTCCCAGTAGTCTTCTGAACATTCTCCAAGTATTAGTGGCCATTAGGGCTCAACTACCTTCAGACTGAATGGTGTCAAGTTCCACCTCCTCAGTGAAAACTTCCCTCACTTTCTTGACCCATGGAGGGAGGCATCTCTCCCCACCTCTGATCTCTAGGCGCCAATATTCTATACTGTCATTTATAACTGCATGCAGATTCTGACCTCCAGACTCCTTTCAGTTAAGGTTATACTCCATCTCCTCTGGGCACTGCTTTTGAGATAAACATGTCTCAACCCATTATCCTGCTTCGAGTTTGAAAAGGATTCGTGGCCACCTCTTCCCACCGGAAATCTCCATCACAGCCCACATTCTGGTAGCAGTAAGCTATGTGCATTTTTCTTTTCCCCTTAAAGGCCAGGCCCTCAGCCTTGGCTACATTGTCTCTAAGCAGCAGGAAGGACTGGAGGGCAGCCAGACCCTGAGCTGAGATAACGCTGGCTCTTTGCCTTGCTCTCTGGCCGGACATTTACCTCAAACACAAGTGTGGCATTGGAAGGGATCTTAGGAGGGCTGCCTGCCAAACCGTAGGCATAGTCTGGTTTGCAGGTGATGCGGCATACTTCTCCCACCTTCATGGTTGCTACAGCAATGTCCCAAGCCTTGATGACCTCCCCTGTAGGTACAGAGAGCAAACAGGTCCTCCTTGGTAGGGATGTGACTCAAGGCTTAGTGGCCTCAGAGTACCATGTCCAAGGGAAAGTTGTACAATCTTTTGAAATGGGACCAGAAAGGTAGAAAACCTGGTTGCAACCAGTACTGTCGTCCCAGGCATCTTAAAACAAACAAACAAAAAAAACCCCACACACACTCAACTCTAGAACAAAGGAGTTCAAGAAACAGTAGTTCACTCCTGAAGAGGAAGTGAGGTATTCAGAGGTGATCAGGGGAAAAGAGAGAGAAATCAATATAGTTTCAAGGCAGTGGAAGAAAAAGGAGTAACTACAACAACATAATCAACAGTCTGTAATAAACCATTCCTCCTTAAGCTTCTGAAAATAGTGATTCAGCTCGTAACAGCTTACACCCTCCTCAAAGCCTATCTACCAAGCCTAGGTTTTGCCTACCTTTTCCCAGGTCAAAGGAGAATTTGTCCTTGCGGTCCAGACTGGAGTCAAACTTGGTACCGTCTAATAGCCAGCCAGTGTAGTGAACAAAGACTCGGTCCCCAATCATGGGCATCTCTGTGCCCGTGCCCTCTCGCTTGATGACCTGGGAGGAAGGGGGAGAAGGTGAATCCTCAGGGATGGGGACAGAAAGAGGCAAAAAACTGCCTGCACACCCCTGACAGGAACATAGAAGAGGTCTTCTGCCTCCTTGTAAATAGGTTCAAAGGACCAATCCTCAAAGGATTTTGATACCAAGCTTGGCTAGAAGCCAAATGACTTCCCAATCTTTCTTAAGGTGTGATATGACTTGTTTTGAGAAACAGGAGACACTTAAACTCTCTAGATCTTATTTGCAAAGTAGTGATGATAATCCGTTTCTGAGTTGTTGGGAGATTAAATTGGTAAAATTTATATCAGCAGCAAAGAAGAAGTATTTATGCTCTATTTTCTCATTCTTTCTAAATGCCAGTGACCATCAGATCAGGGTCTGGTTTGGAGATAGGGAGAGGAATATGAGAAAAGTCCAAAAGAGAAAAAGGAATATACCAGGTTAGAGGCCCATCACACACAATTTGTGCATGGGTACAGTCCCTAGGCCTAGCCTGTGATCAGGGCCACCTTCCCTGGCTGCTGGCAGCTGCTCTTCCCCTCGCCCCCCACAATCCACTCCTGGGTCCCAGATTGCCATTGGTTGACTGGAGCTTGCCTGCGGGGTGGGGGTGGGGGTGGGGAGTGGAGATGGAACGAGGTGGTGGCTGGCAGGCCCCAATGGAGCCTAGGGTTTGGGGGCAGTTCCTGTGTTGAGCACCTGCCCCCTGGTGGTCAGTTCGAGTCACAGTAACTGGTTGTTCTGCCAGTTGGTCAATTTGCATATTACCCTTTCATTACATAGGATGATTGTATAGAATAGGATTGCAGATAAGCATAGGTGTCAGGCCCTAAATTCTGACTCAGAACATGGGCATTCTGAACTGGTAGGCTGTTTAAGTCCTCCATTTCTGGGCTACAGGTATTTCCCAGGAACTTCTAAGTCTCTGCTTCTCTTCCTTAGCAGTTATAAAAGGTCCCTCCATGGGCAACCTGGTAGGTGTTGTCATTGTCCTCGTAAGGAAAATTTCCAAGATAGAATGGACAAGGGATTAAGGAATAGAAAAGTTAAGGGAAAGGAGTGGAGGATAAAAGGGGAACTGACCCTTCCTTGTAGAAATCACCAGGACACTGGAGAGAGAAGGGGAAACCACATGCCCATTGGGAGAGCAACTTGAGATTCCAAGATCTGCAATGCATTTCTGGAACAGGTAGGGGCTGGGCTCCTGGAGGTTTGTACAGGTCGCACACACTCGTGGCGTTCAGCGGTGGGCATGAGATCCCCGCTGGGATTTCGCTATCCTGAACTCCGCAGAACCTGTTCTGAACCACCGGTGGTTGTCCTGACCCAGGTCAAGTTGCCTTGCTCCCTGAGTCCCTGACACGTCCCCCTTTACTCTGGCTATTTGCAGTTTGGCGGGTACACAGCAGCAGGCTCCCAAGCAAGACACCTCCTCTCGGCACCACACCCCACACCCCAAGCCCCAAATCAGGAAAGGCGGGGGGTGGGGGAATCCGAGATGGGAGGGGAACTACAGGTCCCGGCATGCACTGCTCCCTGGTTTTCCCGGGGCTTGGGGGAGGGAGACAGCATGGCTGAGCCGGTGACCTAGCTAAGTCCCAACCTTTAGAAAGGGGCTAATGCGAGGGCAGAGGGCGCCAGAACCTTCCTCGCGGCCAGGCCCGGGCACCAAGTTGCACATAAGCCTCTCGGTCAGGAAATTACTCTTGTAACCCGCTTCAAGTCCCCGCTAACATTTAATTGCTAGCGCTAGTAGGCGAGTTCTCGCACCACAACCGACGACGGCGGCCATAGGCCTTCCCGGCTGCTGCAGGCAGGGAAGGAGCTGGCAGCTTGGCCGCAGCTGCGGGATCGAAACGAGGTGAGGGAGGGGCGGCTTGGCGCAGGCCCGCCCCGGGTGCACGCTGCCCAAGGCCCCCTAGCTTCTGCTCGCGTGCACCGCCGCGCCCCATTCCTCCCCCTTCTCCCCCGCCCCCTCCCCCTTCTCCCCCGCCCCCTCCCCGCGGCAAGCGCAAGCCGGAGTTGGCGCTGCAGGGCCGGGGGCCTGAGCCCCGACTACAGCTTCTAAGGGGGCCGGAAAAAGGGCCAAGAGGAGGTCCGCGCACCTAGGCCACCCCCTTCCGAGCCCGCGGCCGTCCCCCCCGCTCCCAAACTACGCAGACTAGTCCAGGAAGGCGTTGCAACCAGGCGGTGGCTGCACGACCACTCAACGACTGTCGGGAGAGGCTGCAGAGGCGGCCATCTCCTTCTCCCCTCCCCCAGTGCCCGGTCGGGGGCTTCCAGGCGCCGTGGCAGGGCGGCTGCGAGGGGCTTCGGGGCTCGGTGGTCCCCGGCGGCCCTGGGTACCCACCTTCTCCCGCCCTCACCTTCAGCACGCCTTCATCCTGCTTGGGGCTGATGTCCACTCCTTCGATTCGCAGCGGCGCGGACTGCGCCCCGCTCTCGGCCGCCTTCATCTCCTCGGCGGTCATAGCCGCTCCGTGCGCCGTTTACTCAGGGAGCTGGGCCTTGAGCGCGCGCCAAACTCTCTCGGTCGCCGGCCTGTCTGCACGGGGCTGCGGGCGCCGGCTCGCGGGCTCCGACCTGCGATCTGGTCTGCGGCGCGACCTCCAGCGCTCGCGGGCCGCAGCGAGTCCGGCTGGGAGCGGGAGAAGGTGGGTACCCAGCGGCCGCGGGAGCGATTGGTCCCACCCCACCGTGGAGGGTGGGGCTGGGAGGAGCCGGAGCGGGAGCGAGAGACGAAGGGGGTGGGGGTGGAGAAGTTTCTGGAGACGGTGGCGGCTAAGCCGGTTCGGGCTCTAGTGCTGTGGACGCAATTTCCTTCTGCTGGCTGCCGGGTCCGCTGCCCCCACTCCTGGGACCCTCGGACTCTGGGGACCGCCCTTACCCCAGTCACACGCTCTCCCGAGGCCTCCCTTTCCCGCTTCCCGATCTAACCGGATTCTTCCAGAGCCTTCTCGATGCCCCTACATCACTCCAGTACCTAGCCCGCCACCCAGATCCGCCCTGTACATTGCAGTCCGCCGCGTGGTGTGTGCAGAGCTGTGTAGCGGATGTGAGTGACAGCATATCGGTGTCCCCGGGACCCTAGACGCGCATATTTATAAATGCCGACCGTAAACACAAGACGGCATGACCTCTCCGTGTCCGCTTGGCGTGCACATTCAACGAATTGGGGAGGACGGCGGGGAGGGAAGGGGCGGGAGGGAGTGGCCTGGAGTAAGTAGCGCTTACCCCAATGCACAGAATTGGGCGAGAGCAGCCTTGACTTCCCCAGAGCCCATATGTGCGGCCTTCAGTTCTTTAAAACCCTCGGAGTAGCCGATTTATAAGAAATGACCCGCTGAGCTAAGGATTCTTACAACGAGGCTGTATTTAATGGTCCGTCCGGGACAATAATAAAACTACTATTTCGGTTAATACCTAAAAACAGAAATGGTTTCAACTCAACGAAAAAAGTCATTCCGTTTTACTAAAGACCCGTGCAAGGTATATTTTCTTAATACTTGATTCCCAAGTGTTTATCAGCTGCCTGGAGTGCAGAGTATCTGTGTGGTGGGTCAGAGCTCTGCAACACCTAGTTACCCAAACAATAGCGTTTTGACCAAAAGATCCTTCTGGAGAGGGTCTTAATTTTGCTTACAACTTAACCCGTTTATCTTTTATCGATTGCTTATTTTTTAATTATTATTTTAAATCCTCACTGGAGGATATTTTTTTCCATTGATTTTTAGAGTGGACTGGAGGGGGAGAGACAGAGAAACATCTAATGTGAGACATGCACATCCATAGGTTGCCTCCCGCCTGAGCCCCGGTAGGGCAGAGGATGGAGCCTGCAACTGAGGTAATCGAACCAAGACCTTCAGTCCACTGGCCAGTGCTCTATCTACTGAGCCAAACCGGCTAGGGCCGTGGTTGGCAAACTGCGGCTCTCAAGCCATATGCAGCTCTTTGGCCCCTTGAGTGTGGCTCTTCCATAAAATACCATGGCCTGGGCGAGTCTATTTTGAAGAAGTGGCGTTAGAAGAAGTTTAAGTTTAAAAAATTTGGCTCTCAAAAGAAATTTCAATCGTTGTACTGTTGATATTTGGCTCTGTTGACAAATGAGTTTGCCAACCACTGGGCTAGGGATTAATCCCAGTTTAGCATTGCCTGGTGAGTGATATCAAATAATCATTGGCTATTATGAATTTGTATTCCAATAATAATAATAATAAAACTTTCTTTTGAGCCCTGGCTCTGAGCCTGGCACTTGGCTATTGTACACAAACTGTGCCCATTTAGATAGGTAATCAAAAAGGCAGTTACAGATAAAATTTCAATACCTTAATGTAATTTAATAATTCATCATAGTTCTTTCTGATCAAACTTTACTGGAAAGAGATGCAGAAGAAATGAAACTGTCTTCTCCAGCAATGGACAGCAAATGCGTATAGCCACAACTATAACATTTCTTATTAGATGACTGGGGAGGCCCTGGGAGGATAATTCGGGGAGTCGGTTGACACACTAGGGGTTGGTCTATTTATTTTCTACACTTTCCTTAGTAGGGTAAGAAGGAAGTAACCGTGCCCAAACCCTCTAAAACTCCAGGGGACAGGGAAGGGGGGCAGGGTGCTGGCTTGCTGGTTTGGCAGTTATTTTGCTCTTGGCTTACGCACCTGCTTATTCTCAACATGTGCTGATTTCTTTTAATGCTAGGTCCACTGGGTTTTATTTGCAGAACAAGTTAGGATAGAAGAGAAAAGTTCACCTTTAAAGTAATGCTTTCTGAATATTTTTCTTCATTGGAAGGAAATAGCATAAGCCTATGTCTTTTAATTCCTGTCAGCACGCATTAATCAAGTACTTAAGTTGTGCCTGTCATTGCATAAACACACAATTGCAGTAGAATGAGCATATGCATTGGAGCAAACAAAGAATTGGGTTGCCCATGTACTAACCGTTTGATTTGGGGCAGGTTATGGGGCTAGTAACATCTGTTGATGAGGGTAGTTGTGATGGTTAAAGAGGAGGAAACGTATGTTAGCTCTCTAGCATGGTGCCCACCTTCTATTGTGGTAAGTGCAATGGTGGCGATGGGAACAAAGTGCTAAGAATACAAAGATCTGTAAGAGAGGGGAAAGACAAGAGTGAAAGGGAAAGGGAAGGACAATAGGGAAAGGTTTCTATCAAAAAAGTTCTTTCCCCATTCAGTGAGTGAGTAGATGAGGGGGCTGGGAGGTGGGAGGGGGAGGGAGAGGCAGTAGGCGTAGGGTTCTTCAATCTCAGAGCAGGACCTTACTGTTTCTAGATTTTTTTTTTCTGGTTATTTACGTTATAGTCTTCCAATTGTAAAACTTAACACATATTCAGTGTAGAACGTGCACACATGTTATGTAACATACCAATCTAAGGAACCTTGGTAATATACCACCCAAGCTAGGAATTAGAACATTACCATTATGATTTATGTAAAAAATGTAATACCAAAGCACTGGCTGGTGTGGCTCAGTTAGTTGGAGCATTGTCCAATACACTAAAAAATGGGGAAGTTCAATTTCTAGTCAGGGCACATACCCAGGTTTCAGGTATGACCCCTTGCACATGTGGGAGGCAACTATTTCTCACATGGATGTTTCTCTCTGTAAAAATCAATTAAAAAAAAAGTAATACAAAAAATGTTAAGTATCCTTACATAATTTCCTGGCGTTTGTTGACTGAAAAAAAACACCTATAAACTATATCACTGACCAAAACAGCTACTACACATTTAAAAATATATATATATTTTATTGATTTTTTTACAGAGAGGAAGGGAGAGGGAGAGAGAGTTAGAAACACTGATGAGAGAGAAACATCAATCAGCTGCCTCCTAAACACCCCCCAGTGAGGATGTGCCCAAAACCAAGGTACATGCCCTTGACCGAAATCAAACCTGGGACCCTTGAGTCCACAGGCTGACGATCTATCCACTGAGCCAAATCGGTCAGGGCATACACATTTCATAAAACATTTATTTATTTATTTTAGTGATGACAGCTCCATTTTCATACATTTGAAATATAGTAGACCTCTATGTGAGGTCTGCACATAATGGAGATCTGCATAGTGAAAAAAGGTTAAGCTGATGGGCACTGAATTGGGTTTACCTGGGTTCAAATTTCAACTTCATCATTGAACATTTCATTGGTTGTGGTGCAAAGGTGTAAAGTTTATCTAGATTCATATATATTTTAAAATATATATCTTATTGATTTCGGAGAGGAAGTGGGAGAGAGAGGGAGGTAGAAACATCAATGATGAGAGAGAATCATTGATCGACTGCCTCCTGCACGTCCCACATTCGGGATTGAGCCTGCAACTTGGGCATGTGCCCTGATCGGGAATCGAACTGTGACTTCCTGGTTTATAGGTTGATGCTCAACCACTGAACCACTGAACCGTCTACTGAGCTAGATTGATATTTTTTGTTTGTGGATGTCCAGTTGTTCCAGCATCATCTGTTGATAAGACTATCTTTATTCCATTGTATTGCCTTTGTTTGTTGACTGTATTTATGTGACTGTATTTCTGGCCTGTCTTTTCTTGTTATGTTGATCTATTTATTCTTTCACCAATATTATACTGTCTTAATTATTGTCACTTTATGGTGATACCAATCCTCCAACTTTGTTTTTCTCTGTGAATATTGTATTGGCCATTCTGGGTCTTTTGCATCTCCATACACTAGTACACTTTATAGAAATTTGTTGATAACCACAAAAAATAACTTGCTGAATTTTTATTGGGATTGCATTGAACCTATAAATCAAGTTTGGGAGAACTGACATCTTGACAACATTGAGTCTTCCTATCTAGAAACGTGGACTGTTCCCATTTATTTAATTCTTTGGTTTCCTTCATCAGAGTGTTATAGTTTCCTTTTTTGTAATTAATTAATTTTTTATGACTTTTTTACAATATACAAAATGAATCTATTACCAGATTGTAGATATAAAATAGCCATTTACATGCAATAAACATTAATATTTCAAGAAAAAAGATTTTAAATCCTATTTAATAAAGAGGGAATATGCTAATTGACCCTCACACTGTTGCAAAGATGGCAGCACCCACAGCCAATAAGGAGGGAAGATGCTAATTGCTGCCCTGCCCTCAAAGATGGTGGCACCCACAACCAATAAGGAGGGGATATGCTAATTGACTCCCCTGCCCTTAAAGATGGCAGCACCCACAGTCACAAGATGGTGGTGCCCAGTCCCCTCAGCCCCACCAGGGCAGCAGGCGCATGGCAAGGCCAGGACCGCCCCCGGGAGGGCCTGGCTGCTCCATACCTGCCTCTGGAGTCCCCCAGTCCCCTCAGCCCCCAGCCGACCAGGGCCGGCCCGAAGCACAGGCAAGCCTCTGATGGCAGCTGCCCAGCCACCTAGGGCCGCCCGAGGCTCAGATAACCAGGGCTGGCCAAGGCTTGAGCTGCCAGCCGTGGCAGCAGAAGAGGTGTGATCAGAAGAGGCTTTGCCTTCCCCTGATCACTGGGTTGCCTCCTGCTCCTGAGGGCTCCCGGACTGTGAGAGGGGGCAGGCCGGGCTGAGGGACCCCTGTCCTGTGCGTGAATTTTCATGCACCAGGCCTCTAGTCCTATATAATAGAAGAGTAATATGCAAATGGACCGTACCTCTGCTACAGACACAAGCCATGCCCACCAACCACACCCACCAGCCAATCAGGAGGGAATATGGAAATAAACCCAACGAAGATGGCTGCAGCCACAGAGAGCAGGAGGGAGGTTTGGGTTTCCCCGGTGATGGGGTGATGGAGGAAGCCAAGCTTCTGCAGCCCTGGCCTGTTTTGGCCTCAGCTTAAGGCTACAAAATTTCAATTATAAAAGATACATAAATCCCAACAGAAATGGAGAGAGCAGAAGGCTTGGCTCCACTCCAGGATACAAAGTTTCAATTGTAGAAGATAAATAAATCCCAGAAACTAGGGCCTCTGCTTGGGTCGCTGGGGCGCGTGGCCAGCCTGCAAACCACCACAGGCCCCTCGCCCAGGCTGCCCCACACCCCAAGGGAACCCCCACCCTGATCCAGGACACCCTTCAGGGCAAACCAGGTGGCCCCCACCCATGCGCCAGGCCTCTATCCTATCTAATAAAAGAGTAATATGCAGATTGACCATCACTCCAACACACAAGATGGCTGCCCCCATGTGGTCAAAGATCCTGCCCCCATGTGGACACAAGATGGCCACCACAAGATGGCCAGCAGGGGAGGGCAGTTGGGAGGAACCAGGCCTGCAAGGGAGGGCAGTTGTGGGCGATCAGGCCAGCAGGGGAGGGCAGTTGGGAGGGACCAGGCCTGCAAGGGAGGGCAGTTGGGGGTGATCAAGCCTGCTGGTGAGGGCAGTTAGGGGTGACCAGGCCAGCAGAGGAGGGAAGTTGGGGGTGCCTGGGCCTGCAGGGAAGGGCAGTTATGGGGGACCCAGGCCTGCAGGGGAGGGCAGTTAGGGGTGACCAGGCCTCCCCCCCCCCCCCGTGCACGAATTTTGTGCACTGGGCCTCTATATAATGATATTACCAAAACTATACTAACATGTATAATATCACAAAAGTTGTAGGAAATATTAAAAATCTGCAAATAACAGGACTACTTCTATTATATTCTAAAATATATTTTTCCTCTGGCTCTGTTTTTGTTCATCAGTTTATGTTGTTCATTATATTCCACAAATGAGTGAGATCATGTGATATTTATCTTTCTCCTACTGGCTTATTTCACTTAGCATACGGTAATGCTCTCCATGTCCATCCATGCTGTTGCAAATGGTAAGAGTTCCTTCTTTTTTATAGCAGCATAGTATTCCATTGTGTAAATGTACCACAGTGTTTTAATCCATCTGCTGACGGGCACTTAGGCTGTTTCCAAATCTTAGCTATTGTAAATTGTGCTGTTTTGAATATAAGGATGCGCATATCCTTTCTGATTGGTGTTTCTGATTTTTTGGGATATATTCCTAGAAATGGGATTACTGGGTCAAATAGGATTTCCATTTTTTTTTTGGGGGGGGGGCGGGGAGTTCCATTTTTAGTTTTTTTAGGAAACTCCATTCTGTTTTCCACAGTGGCTGCACCAATTTGCATTCCCACGAGCAATGCTCAAGGGTTACTTTTTCTCCACATCCTCACCAGCACTTGTCGTTTGTTGATTTGTTGATGATAGCCATTCTGACAGGTGTGAGATTGTACCGCATTGTCATTTTGATTTGCATCTCTGGGATAATTAGTGACTTGGAGCATGTTTTCATATGTCTCTTGGCCTTCTGTGTGTCCTCTTTTGAAAGTGTCTGTTTAGGTCCTTTGCCCATTTTTGATTGGATTGTTTATCTTCCTTTTGTTAAGTTGTATGAGTTCCCTGTAAATGTTGGAGATTAAACCCTTATCGGAGATAACATTGGCAAATATGTTCTCCCATACAGTGGGCTTTCTTGTATTTGGTTAATGGTTTCTTTTGCTGTGCAGAAGCTTTTTATTTTGATGTAGTCCCATTTGTTTATTTCTCCTTAGTTTCCATTGTCCCAGGAGCTGTATTGGTAAAGATATTGCTATGACATATGTCTGCTATTTTGCTGCCTGTGGATTCCTCTAAGATTTTTATGGTTTCTCATCTTATGTTTAAGTCTTTTATCCGTTTTGAATTTATTTTTGTATATGGTGTATGTAGGTGGTCTAGTTTCATTTTTTTGTATGTAACTCTGCAATTTTCCCAACACCATTTATTAAAGAGACTCTCTTAACTCCATTGTATACTCTTGCCTCCTTTGTCAAATATTAATTGAGTATAATGGCTTGGGTCTATTTCTGGGTTCTCTGTTTGTTCCATTGGTCTATATGTCTGTTCTTGTGCCATTACCAGGCAGTTTTGAGCACACTGGCTTTGTAATATAGCTTGATATCTGGTATTGTGATCCCTCCAACTTTGTTCTTCTTTCTCAGGATTGCTGCTGCTATTCAAGGTCTTTTTATTATTCCATATGAATTTTTGGAGAGTTTGTTCTAGGTCTGTGAAATATGCCATTGGTATTTTAATGGGGATTGCATTGAATCTATAGATTGCTTTGGGTAGTATGAACATTTTAATGATGTTGATTCTACCAATCCATGAACACAATATATTCTTCCATTTGTTTATGTCTTCCTCTATCTTTTTTTTTCAACGTCTTATAGTTTTCTGAGTACAGGTCTTTTACCTTCTTAGTTAAGTTTATATCTAGTTATCTTAATTTTTTTAGTACAATGGTAAATGGGATTTTTTTTAAGTTTCTCTTTCTGTGAGCTCATTATTGGTGTATAAAAAAGCCATAGATTTCTGGGTGTTAATTTTTATCCTGCTACCTTGCCAAATTCATTTATTAAGTCTAGTAGTTTTCTGATGGAGTCTTTGGGGTTTTCTATGTACAGTGTCATGTCATCTGCGAATAATGACAGTTTCACTTCTTCTCTTCCAATTTGGATACCTTTTATTTCCTCTTCTTGTTTGATCACTATGGCTAGCACTTCCAGTACAATGTCAAACAGGAGTGGTGAAACTGAGCATCTCTGTCTTGTTCCTGTTCTTAGGGGAAATGGTTTTAATTTTTGCCCATTGAGCATGATGTTGACTGTAGGTTTGTCATATATGGCCTTTATCATGTTGATATATGCTCCCTCTCTTTGCTGAGAGTTTTTACCAAAAATGGGTGTTGGATTTTGTCGAATGCTTTCTCTGTGTCTATTGATATGATCATGTGATTTTTGCCTTTCAATTTGTTTATGTGACGTGTCACGTTTATTGATTTGCAAATATTGTACTAGCCTTGTATCCCTGGAGTAAATCCCACTTGATCCTGGTGTATGATCTTTTTAATATATTGTTGGATGCGATTTGCTAATATTTTGTTGAGGATTTTAGCATCTATGTTCATCAGGGATGTTGGCCTGTAATTCTCTTTCTTTGTAGTGTCTTTATCTGGTTTTGGAACTAGGATAATCCTAGCCTCAAAGAAGAGTTTGGAAGTGTTCTTTCCTCTTGGGTTTTCTGAAATAGTTTGAGGAGTATAGGTGTTAGTTCTTCTTTGAATGTTTGGTAAAACTCCCTTGTGAAGCTGTCTGGACCTGGGCTTTTGTTTGGTGGGAGTTTTTATTTTTATTAAATTAATAATTAATTAATTAATTAATTAATTTGGCAGGAGTTTCTGGATTGCTGCTCAATTTCATCGATTGTTATTGGCCTATTCAAGTTTTCTGATTCTTCCTGATTCAGTTTTGGGAGATTATATTTTTCTAGGAATTTGTCCATTTCATTCAAATTGTCCAGCTTGTTGGCATATAGTTGTTCATAGTATTTTCTTACAATCCTTTGTATTTCTGTGGTGTCAGTGGTTACTTCTCCACTTTCATTTCTGATTTTATTTATTTGTGTCCTCTCTCTTTGTTTCTTTTTTTTACAAAATATATTTTATTGATGTTTTACAGAGAGGAAGGGAGAGGGATAGAGAGTTAGAAACATCGATAAGAGAGAAACATTCATCAGCTGCCTCCTGCATACCCCCTACTGGGGATGTGCTGGCAACCAAGGTACATGCCCTTGACCGGAACCGAACCTGGGACCCTTCAGTCCGCATGCCGACGCTCTATCCACTGAGCCAAACCAGTTAGGGCTCTCTTTGTTTCTTGATGAGTCTGGCTAACAGTTTATCATTTTTTTTATCCTTTCAAATAACCAGCTCTTGGTTTCATTGATATTTTTGTATTTTTTTAAGTCTCTATGTTATTTATTTCTGCTCTAATCTTTACTATTTCCTTCCTTCTACTTACTCTGGGCTTTTGTTTTTCTTCTCTTTCTAGTTCTTTAAATTGTGGGGTTAAATAGTTTATTGCTGTTTTTTCTTGTTTTTTGAGGTATGTCTGTAGTGCTATGCACTTCCCTCAGGACTACTTTTGCTGTGTCCCAGAGATTTTGTGTTGTTGTGTGTTCATTGTCATTTGTTTCCAGGGAGTTTTTGACTTCTTCCTTGATCTCGTTGGTAACCCATTCATTGTTTAATAACATGCTATTTAGCCTCCATATGTTTGAATGGTTTTGGAGTTTTTACTGTAGTTGATTTCTAATTTCACCAACTGTGATCTGAGAAGATGCTTGATATGATTTCAGTCTTCTTGAACTTGTAGAGACTTGATTTGTGTCCTAACATTTGGTCTATCTTTGTGAATGATCCATGTGCACTTGAGAAGAATGTATATTCTGCTGCGTTGGGGTGATATGTTCTATAAATGTCTATTAAATCAATCTGATCCAGTATGTCCTTTACAGTCTCTGTTTCCTTGTTAAGTTTTTTTCTGGAAGATCTGTCCAGGGAAGTCAGAGGAGTGTTAAAGTCTCCTCCTATGACTGTATTTTGTCAATCTCTCCATTGAAGTTCCTCTCTAGAACTTTTAAAAAATATATATTTAGGTGCTCTTATATTGGGTGCATATATGTTTCCAGGATTATATGCTCTTGTTAGATCAATCCCTTTAGTATTATGTAGTGATCTTTGTTGTCTCTTGTAATGGCCTTCATTTTGAAGTCTATTTTGTCAGATATGAGTTTTGCTGCTCCAGCTTTTTTTCTTTTTTTTATTGTTTAAGGTATTACATATATTAGTACATATATCTCCTTTTTTCCCCATTGACCTTCTCCAAGCCTCCCCCAACCGCTGTCGCATGCCCTCATCCCACCCCCCCCAGTGTCTTGTGTCCATTGGTGTGCTTATATGCATGCATACAAGTCCTTCAGTTGATCTATTTTCCTCCCTCCCCAACACTCCCCAGCCTTCTTGCTGTAATCTGACAGTCTGTTCAGTGCTTTATTGCCTCTGTATCTATCTTTTTATTCATCAGGTTATAATGTTCTTTATTTTCTATAAATGAGTGAGACCATATGGTATTTTTCTTTCATTGCCTGGCTTATTTCACCTAGCATAATGCTCTCCCCAGATCCATCCATGCTGCTGCAAATGGTAGGAATTCCTTCTTTTTTATAGCAGCGTAGTATTCCATTGTGTAGATGTACCATAGTTTTCTAATCCACTAATCTGCTGATGGGCATTTAGGCTGTTTCCAAATCTTAGCTATGGTGAATTGTGCTGCTATGAACATAGGGGTGCATGTATTCTTTCTGATTGGTGTTTCTACTTTCTTGGGATATAATCCTAGAAGTGGGAATACTGGGTCAAATGGAAGCTACGTTTTTAGTTTTTTGAGGAAACTCCATACTGTTCTCCACAGTGGCTGTACCAGTCTGCATTCCCACCAGCAGTGCATGAGGGTTCCTTTTTCTCCCCATCCTTGCCAGCACTTGTCTGTTGATTTGTTGATGATTGCCATTGAGACAGCTGTGAGATAGTACCGCATTGTCGTTTTGATTTGCATCTCTCGGATAATTAGTGACTTTGAGCATGTTTTCATATGTCTCTTGCCTTCCTTCTGTCTTCTTTCGAAAAGATTCTATTTAAGTCTGTTGCCCATTTTTTTATTGGATCATTTATCTTCCTTTTATTAAGTTGTATAAGTTCCCTGTAGATGTTGGAAATTAAACCTTTATCAGTGATAACATTTGCAAATATGTTCTCCCATACAATGGGCTTTCTTATTGTTTTGTTGATAGTTTCTTTTGCTGTGCAAAAGCTTTTTATTTTGATGTAGTCCCATTTGTTTATTTTCTCCTTAGCTTCCATTGCCCTAGGAGCAGTATCAGTGAAGAAATTGCTTCGACATATGTCTGAGATTTCTCTGCCTGTGGATTCCTCTAGTGTTTTTATGGTTTCCCGTCTTATGTTTAAGTCCTATATCCATTTTGAGTTTATTTTTGTGTATGGTATAAGTTGGTGGTCTAGTTTCATTTTTTTGCATGTATGTCCAATTTTCCCAATACCATTTATTGAAGAGACTGTCTTGACTCCATTGTATGTTCATGCCTCCTTTGTCAAAGATTAATTGAGCATAGTGGTTTGGGTCAATTATCTGGATTCTCTATTCTATTCCATTGATCTATATGTCTGTTCTTGTGCCAGTACCAGGCTGTTTTGAGAACAGTGGCTTTGTGGTACAGCTTGAAATCTGGTATGGAGATCCCACCTACTTTGTTCTTCTTTCTCAGGATTGCTGTGGCTATTCGGGATCTTTTTTTATTCCAGATGAATTTTTGGAAAGTTCTTTCTAGTCTGTGAAATATGCCATTGGTATTTTAATGGGGAGTGTATTGAATGTATAGATTGCTTTGGGTACTATGGACATTTTAATGATGTTGATTCTACCCATCCATGAACATGGTATGTTCTTCCATCTGTTTACGTCTTCCTCTATCTCTTTTTTCAGTGTCCTGTAGTTTTCCATGTATAGGTCTTTTACCTCCTTAATTAAGTTTATTCCTAGGAATCTTAATTTTTTTGGTGCAATGGTAAATGGGATTGCTTTTTTAGTCTCTCTTTCTGTAAGTTCACTATTGGTGTATAGAAATGCCATAGATTTCTTGGTGTTAATTTTGTATCCTGCTACATTGCCGAATTCATTTATTAAGTCTATTAGTTTTTTGATGGAGTTTTTGTTTTTATTTATTTATTTATTGTTGTTATTATTTTTTAAATCTTTATTCAGATTATTACAATTGTTTCTCCTTTTTCCCCCCCATAGCTCCCCTCCACCCGTTTCCCACCCCACCTCTGCCCTTACCTCCCTCCCACTGTCCCCATCCATAGGTGTAAGATTTTTGTCCAGTCTCTTCCTGTATCCCCCATACCCCTTTCCCCCTGAGAATTATCAGTCCACTCCCTTTCTATGCCTCTGATTGTATTATATTCACCAGATTATTCTCTTCCTCAGGTTTTTAATACACTTGGTTTTTAGGTTCACTTGTTGATAGATATGTATTTGTTGTTCACAATTTTTATCTCTACTTTTTTCTTCTTCCTCTTCTTAAAGAATACCTTTCAGCATTTCATATAATCCTGGTTTGGTGTTGATGAACTCCTTTAGCTTTTTCTTATCTGTGAAGCTCTTTATCTGACCTTCAATTCTGAATGATAGCTTTGTTGGGTAATCTTGGTTGTAGGTTCTTGCTATTCATCACTTTGAAAATGTCTTGCCACTCCCTTCTGGTCTGCATAGTTTCTGTTGAGAAATCAGCTGACAATCGTATGGGTGCTCCCTTGTAGGTAACTAACTGTTTTTCTCTTGCTGCTTTTAATATTCTCTTTTTGTCTTTTGCCCTTGGCATTTTAATTATGATGTGTCTTGGTGTGGTCCTCCTTGGATTCCTTTTGTTTGGGGTTCTGTGCGCTTCCTGGACTCGTAAGTCTATTTCTTTCACCAGGTGGGGGAAGTTTTCAGTCATTATTTCTTCCAATACATTTCAGTATCTTGCTCTCTCTCTTCTTCTGGCACCCCCATAATTCTGATGTTGGTACGCTTGAAGTTGTCCCAGAGGCTTCTTCCAATATCTTCAACTTCTTGGATTTTTTTTTCTTTTTGCTTTTTCGGTTGAGTGTTTTTTGCTTCTTTGTATTTCAGTTCTTTGACTTGATTCTTGCGATCCTCTAGTCTGTTGTTGGGTCTCTGTATAATATTTTTTATTTCAGTCACTGTATGTTTAATTTCTAGTTGGTCCTTTTTCATATCTTCGAGGGTCTCATTATCTTTACTGGCCTTTTCTAGGATATTCTTGAAAAGCCTTATAACCATGGTTTTGAATTCTGTATCCAGTCGTTTGTTTTCCTCCATTTCTTTTGTTTGTGATCTGTTTCTTTGTCACCGCATTTTCACTGCTTCCCTGAGTTGATGGGGTAGCTTTGTGTGCTAGGTTTCCTATATGGCCCACTGGGTCGGCCTCCCCAGTTAATCTGAGGTGGACACTCTTGGTGCACCCCTTTGTGGACTGTGTGTACAGCCTTGCTGTAGTTAAGTCTTGATTGTTGTTGGTATCACTGGGCGGTATTAACCTCCAGGCCAGTTGGCTGTGAGGATCAGCTGTGTCTATGCTGGGAGAAGTTCGGTCCTGGAGATAGCCTTATAAGATTAGACTTGCCAAATTGCAAAAGCCTCTGTGTTCAGCTTGGATGGGGTGGAATATCAGGGCGGAGCAGACAGTCTTGGCTTTTGTCAGCCCTGCCCTTGCGCGCATGCACGTGCCTCCAGACCTTTGCCTTCCCCGCCTCACGAGCCTCTGCCCAAGAGTCCAGATTCCCCCTGAAAGAGCCTGGGTTCCCAGGGGCTCGCCTGGAACTGGAGCTCAGTGCAGTCGGAACTGGGGTTCAGTGCAGTTGGGGGCTTCCTTCCCCCTCCCGCCAGAGATAGTCATCCAGGCTCTCAGCCGCCCTTCCTCTCTGCACACACAAAGACCCTTTGCCATACCTCAACCCTTTGCCGTTCCTCCAATTCTCTGTGAGCTTTTCTCTTTCCTTCTAGTTGTAGAATTTCCACTCAGCCAGCTTTCCTGAGGTTCTGGATGGTGTCTGTTCTGTCTTTTAGTTGTAGTTTTGGAATTGTTGTGTGAGGCAGCAGTTTAGGTGCTTACCTATGCTGCCATCTTGGTTTCTCTCTTTTGGGTTTTTTATGTTCCATCAGTTTGTGTCTTCCTCTATCTCTTTTTTTCAGTGTCCTGTAGTTTTCCATGTATAAGTCTTTTACCTCCTTAGGTAAGTTTATTCCTACGTATCTTAATTTTTTTGGTGCGATGGTAAATGGGATTGCTTTTTTAGTCTCTCTTTCTGTACGTTCACTATTGGTGTATAGAAATGCCATAGATTTCTTGGTGTTCATTTTGTATCCTGCTACATTGCCGAATTCATTTGTTAAGTCTAATAGTTTTTTGATGGAGTCTTTCGGGTTTTTTATGTACAATAGCATGTCATCTGTGAATAAGAAGAGTTTTACTTCTTCTTTTCCAATTTGGATGCCTTTTATTTCTTCTTCTTGTCTAATTGCAATGGCTAATACTTCCAGTACTATGTCGAACAGGCGTGGTGAGAGTGGGCATCCTTGTCTTGTTTCTGTTCTTAGGGGAAATGGTTTTAGTTTTTGCCCATTGAATATGATATGGGCTGTGGATTTGTCATATATGGCTTTTATTATGTTGAGGTCTGATTTTTCTATTCCCACCTTGCTGAGAGTTTTTATCAAAAATGGGTGTTGGATTTTGTCAAATGCTTTTTCTGCATCAATTGATATGACTATGTGGTTTTTATCTCTCAATTTGTTTATGTGATGTATCACGTTTATTGACGTGAAGATATTGTACCATCCTTGCATCCCTGGGATAAATCCTACTTTGTCATGGTATATGATTTTTCTGATGCACTGCTGGATCCGATTTACTAGAATTTTGTTGAGGATTTTGGCAGCTATGTTCATTAGGGATATTGGCCTGTAATTCTCTTTCATTGTGTTGTCTTTATCTGGTTTTGGTATTAGGGTGATGCTGGCTTCATAGAATGAACTTGGAAGTGTTCCTTGCTCTTGAATTTTTTGGAATATTCTGAGGAGGATAGGTTTAAGTTCTTCCTTGAATGTTTGGTGAAACTTCCCTGTGAAGCCATCTGGCCCTGGGCTTTTGTTTGCTGGAAGCTTTTTGGTGACTGCCTCAGTTTCTTCCATAGTTATTGGCCTATTGAGATGTTTAGATTCTTGCTGATTGTGTTATGGAAGGTTATATTTTTCTAGGAATATGTCCATTTCCCCCAGGTTGGAATAGAGTTGTTCATAGTATTTTTTAACAATGCTTTGTATTTCGGGTCTGTTGTTATTTCTCCTCTTTCATTTCTGGTTTTGTTTATTTGGGTCCTCTCTCTCTGCTTCTTGGTAAGCCTGGCTAGAGGTTCATCAATCTTGTTTATCCTTTCAAAGAACCAGCCCTTGGTTTTGTTGATCTTTTGTATTGTTTTTTTTGGCCTCTATGTCGTTTATCTCCGCTCTGATCTTTATTATTTCCTTCTTTCTGCTTATACTGGGCTTCTCTTGTTGCTCTCTTTCTACCTCTTTGAGTTGTAGGGTTAGGTAATTTATTACCATTGTTTCTTGTTTTTTGCAGTAGGCTTGTAGAGCTATGAACTTCCCTCTGAAGACTGCTTTTGCTGTGTCCCATAGATTTTGGATTGTTGTGTTTTCATTGCCATGAAGTTTTTTATTTCTTCTTTGATCTCTCTGGTAACCCAGTCATTTTTTAATAGCATGCTGTTTAGTCTCCATGTGTTTGATTTTTTGGATTGTTTTTATTGTAGTTGATTTCCAGTTTTATGCCACTGTGATCTGAGAACATGCTCGATATGATTTCTGTCTTCTTGAATTTGAAGAGACTTTGCCTGTGACCCAACATATGGTCTATCTTTGAAAATGACCCATGTGCACTTGAGAAGAATGTATATTCTGTAGCTTTGGGGTGAAATGCTCTGAAGTTGTCAATTAATTCCATCTGGTCTAGTGAGTCATTTAGGATTGATGTTTCTTTGCTGATTTTTTGTTTAGAGGATTTGTCCAATGCTGATAGTGGGGTATTAAAGTCCCCTACTATGATTGTATTGCTGTCAATCTCTCCCTTGATATCCTTCAGGAGTTTTTTTTATGTATTTGGGTGCTCCTGTATTGGGTGCGTATATGTTTACCAGAGTTATTTCTTCTTGTTTGATTGCTCCCTTTAGTATTATGAAGTGGCCTTCCTTATCTCTCATTATGTCCTTCACTTTAAGATCTAATTTGTCAGATATAAGTATTGCTATCTCAGCTTTTTTTTTTTTTCATTTCCATTTGCCTGAAAACCTTTTTCCATCCCTTCACCCTCAGTCTGTGTGCGTCTTTTTTCTGAGGTGGGTTTCTTGTAGACAGCAGATATATGGGTCGTGTTTTCTTGTCCACTCAGCTACCCTATGTCTTTTATTTGGGGCATTTAATCCATTTACATTTAAAGTTATTATTGATAGGTGTTTATTTGTCGCCATTTTTATTCTTTACCCCTGTGTTCCTTCTTCACTTCCTTTTTTTTTTACATCACACTCTTTAGCATATCTTGCATTGCTGGTTTGGTGGTAATAAATTCCTTTAGTCCTTTTTTGTCTGTGAAGCTCCTGATTTCACCTTCCATTTTGATTGATAGCCTTGCTGGGTACAGTATTCTTGGATTCAGTCCCTTGGTTTGCATGACTTTGTATATTTCATTCCATTCCTTTCTGGCCTGATGAGTTTCTGTTGAGAAATCAGTCGCTAGTCTGATGGGGTTTCCTTTGTAGGTAACTTTCTGTCTCTCTCTGGCCACTTTTAAGATTCTTTCTTTGTCGTTGGTATTTGCCAATTTAATTATAATGTGCCTTGTGTTGGTTTTTTGGGGTTCATTTTGCTTGGGACTCTGTGAGCTTCTTGGATTTGTGTGGGTTTTTTCTCCCCTATATCAGGGAAGTTTTCTGTCATTATTTCTTCAAACAGGTTTCCTATTCCTTGCTCAGTTTCCTCTCCTTCTGGAACCTCTTGTCTTCTAGCTCACTGATGCGGTCCTCTGCTTCTTCTTGTCTACTCTTGATGCTTTTTATTGAGTTCTTTACAGTAGCGATGTCATTTTTCATTTCTTCTTGGTTCTTCTTCATTTCCTCTTGGTTCTTACACATATTGTCGAATTTGTCTTCCATTATTTTCAGCCACCTTATGACCATTTCTCTGAATTCTTTCTGTGGCAGATTGCTTGCCTCCATTTCGTTTACTTCCTTTTCTGGTGATGTCTGCTTTTCTTTCATATGCAGGCTGTTTCTTTGTCTCCCCATGGCCTCTCTTCTCTGGGTGTCTGGTTATGTAGTTCTCTCTCTCCTGCATTGACTTAAAGGCACAAAATACAACACAACCAGGTGCAATGCACAAGGCACTGAAAAGAAATATATTCACGATATTAATAACCCCAAATAAAGGTGACCACCAGAGAAAGGCAAATTAGAGAATAGGAGAGAAAGAAAAAGAGGGGAAAAAAGAAAGAGAAGAGTGAAAAAATGAAATTGGGAAAAGGAAAAAAGAAGTAAGAGAGAAAAGAAAGAGAATATGAAAGAAGAGGAGAACAAACTATACATATGGGGAGAAAACTCCAATAGAACAGCTACTAATCCCAACAAATGCCTTCAACAAGTACCTGGAGATGAATACAAACTACAAACAACATCTGATATCAAGCGAGGCGAGGGAAACAGAAGCAAAAAACAAACAAGAACAAAACAAAACAAAAAGAATAAGGAAAACAATCTCACAAACAAGCATAAAAAAATCGATATAATCAACAATCAAGCAAACAACAACAAAAGGACAGAGAGAAAAACTATTTTTTGGATAGTGAAGACAGAGAAGAGAGAGGTGTGTATGGACGTGGTTCCGGGGATTGGAAATTAGATATATAAGTAGGGTGAAATTTTAACAGGGAATAAAAAGAAAGAATAGGGAAAATCTAAAGCAGGAAAAGGGTAAGAGAAACAGGACAACAAAAGGGGAAAAGTTAGGAAGAGAGTGATGGCATAAATGTAAAGTTGAGATAGAGTAAAATGATGCTAAAGGGAAGATGAAATTAGAATGTAGAACACTAATCCCAAAGTAAAATAAAGAGAAAATAAAATGATACATTTTTTTAAAAAAAGGTAAAGTAGTAGTAGTAATAATACTGATTGAAAATAAAAATGTAATAATTAAAAAGGTAAAATCAAATGAGAAAAAAAGAAAAAAAAATAGTTTCTTAAGTAAAAGATGAAAAAAAACCCCTATCTAATAAAACAGCAATATGCAAATTAACCATCACTCTGCTACACCCACCAGCCATGCCCACCAGCCAATCAGGAGCAAGTATGCAAATTAACCCAACCAAGATGGCTGCAGCCATGGAGAGAGCAGGAGGGAGGCTTGGGTTTCCCGGTGATGGTGGAAGCCAAGCTTTGCACACACCCCTACACTCAAGGCTACAAAGTTTCAATTATAGAAGGTAAATAAATCCCAACAAAAATGGCGGCAGGAGGCTAGGGTTGCCCCCATCAGTGGAGGAAGCCAAGCTTCTGAAGCCCTGGCCTGCCTTGACGTCCTCTACAAAGTTTCAATTATAGAAGATAAATACATCCCAACAGAAATGGCTGCTGCCACGGAGCGAGTAGAAGGCTTGGCTCCAATCCAGGCTACAAAGTTTCAATTGTAGAAGATAAATAAATCCCAGAAACTAGGGCCTCTGCTTGGGTCGCTGGGGCGCGTGGCCAGCCTGCAAACCACCACAGGCCCCTCGCCCAGGCTGCCCCACACCCCAAGAGAACCCCCACCCTGATCCAGGACACCCTTCAGGGCAAACCAGGTGGCCCCCACCCATGCGCCAGGCGTCTGTCCTATCTAATAAAAAAGTAATATGCAGACTGACGATCACTCCAACACACAAGATGGCTGCCCTCATGTGGTCAAAGATCCTGCCCCCATGTGGACACAAGATGGCCAGCAGGGGAGGGCAGTTGGGAGGAACCAGGCCTGCAAGGGAGGGCAGTTGTGGGCGATCAGGCCAGCAGGGGAGGGCAGTTGGGAGGGACCAGGCCTGCAAGTGAGGGCAGTTGGGGGCAATCAAGCCTGCAGGGGAGGCTTTGGTGACCAGGAAGTTGGAGGTGCCTGGGCCTGCAGGGAAGGGCAGTTAGGGGGGACCCAGGTCTGCAGGGGAGAGCAGTTGGGGGGAGGGGACCAGGCCTGCAGGGGAGGGCAGTTAGGGGCAAGCAGGCTGGCAGGGGAGCAGTTAGGCATCAATCAGGTCGGCAGTGGAGTGGTTAGGGGGTGATCAGGTTGGCAGAAGCGGTTAGGGGCAATCAGGAAGGCAGGCAGGCGAGCAGTTGGGAGCCAGCAGTATTGGATTGTGGTACCAGATTGGAGAGGGTGCAGGCTGGGCTGAGGGACACCCTTCCGTCCCCCCCCGCCCCCCCGTGCACGAATTTCATGCACCAGGCCTCTAGTAAAAAAATAAAAATAAAATGTGCAGTAGTGAAGGTCATTCACTTCCTCTACTGTTCTGTTTGGCACATCTGTTTCCTAGGCAGGACAGTATTGCAGTTCCCTGTATTCCATTGCTCCTCAGTGTTGTAAGCCAGTCCTGATTTTTAAGCAGGCAGTGTGTCTGAATTTCTTGAATTCCTTTATTTGTGTTTACACAAGAGTCAAGTTGTGATTCTACCCCGTGGTGGCAGTGTTTCTGGATTGACCTCTGGGTCTATAGGTCCTTTCTAGCCAGTGCTTAGATCCTGCTTTCCCTGTGGCATTCAATACAGGTTTGTGGGAGTGGGTTGCCCCAGAGCTGGTTATCTGATGGTTATTCCCCACTCTGATCCCCAGGTTCCAGAAAAACAACTTCCCCCAGCAATCTCTTAGGGTGTCCCCAATTGGGTGATCCTATGTATTGGGCTTAGTAATCAGAAGCAAGTATTTAAAGAAAAACAACAACAACAAACAAACAATAAAAAGAGCCACCGTAAGTGTGCGAACTCCAGTGCTGCACGCAAGTCTGTGCAGTCTTTTTCCCCCTTGGGTCTAAGCCAGCACACTTAAAAACATTTTTAAAAAATATTTTATTGATTTTTTACAGAGAGGAAGAGAGAGGGATAGAGTTAGAAACATAGATGAGAGAGAGACATTGATCAGCTGCCTCCTGCACGCCCCCTACTGGGGATGTGCCCGCAACCCAGGTACATGCCCTTGACCGGAATCGAACCTGGGACCCTTGAGTCCACAGGCCAACGCTCTATCCACTGAGCCAAACTGGTTAGCCCCATCCAGAAGTCCCCCACCATCTCCTGGAGTATAGCTGTCCCTCAACTCACCAACAAACACTCCCTGTGCGACCCTCAGCTGTTCTTTCTGTCTGCTCTGGGACAAGGCTCAGGACACATCTGTCTGTTCTGCTGCCATTTTTTCCTCCTGGTAACTGCCTTTTGATTCCAGCTTTTTTTTTTCTTTCCCATTTGCATGGAAAACAGTTTTTTCATCCCTTCACTTGCATCCTGTGTGTGTCTTTTGTTTTGAGATGGGTCTCTTGGAGACAGCATATAGTTGGGTCATGTTTTTGTACCCATTCAGCTACCCTACACCTTTTGATTGGAGCATTTAATCCATTTACATTTAGGGTTATTATTGATAGGTACTTATTTTTTTTTTCTTAATTAAATCTTTATTGTTCAGATTATTACAGGTGTTCCACTTTTTTTTCCCCCATAGCTCCCCTCCACCTGATTCCCCACCCCACCCCATGCCCTTACCCCCCACCACTGTCTTCATCCATAGGAGTAAGATTTTTGTCCAATCTCTTCCCGCACCCCTCACACTTGCTTCCCCTAAGAATCGTCAGTCCACTCCCTTTCTATGTCCCTGATTCTATTATATTCACCAGTCCATTCTGTTCTTCAGATTTTTTATTCACTTGATTTTTAGATTCACTTGTTGGTAGGTATGTATTTGATGTCATTTTGTTGTTCATAATTTTTATCTTTACCTTTTTCTTCTTCTTCTTCTTCTTAAAGAATACCCTTCAGCATTTCATGTAATCCTGGTTTGGTGGCGATGAACTCCTTTAGCTTTTTCTTGTCTGTGAAGCTCTTTATCTGACCTTCAACTCTGAATGATAGCTTTGCTGGGTAGAGTAATCTTGGTTGTAGGTTCTTGCTGTTCATCACTTTGAATATTTCTTGCCACTCCCTTCTGGCCTGCATAGTTTCTGCCGAGAAATCAGCTGACAGTCGTATGGGTACTCCCTTGTAGGTAATTAACTGTTTTTCTCTTGCTGCTTTTAATATTCTCTCTTTGTCTTTTGCCCTTGGCATTTTAATTATGATGTGTCTTGGTGTGGTCCTCTTTGGGTTCCTCTTGTATGGGGTTCTGTGCGCTTCCTGAACTTGTAAGTCTATTTCTTTCACCAGGTAGGGAAAGTTTTCTGTCATTATTTCTTCTAATAGGTTTTCAATATTTTGCTCTCTCCCTTCTTCTGGCACCCCAAAAATTCGGATATTGTTTCGCTTAAAGTTGTCCCAGAGGCTCCTTACATTATCTTCATATTTTTGGATTCTTTTTTCTTTTTGTTTTTCTGGTTGGATGTTTTTTGTTTCCACATATTTCAGATCTTTGGTTTGATTCTTGGGGTATGTTGATCTACAGTTGAGTTTCTGTATATTCTTTATTTCAGACAGTGTATGCTTCATTTCTGACTGATCCTTTTCCATTTTTTTGGCATTCTCATTAAGGTCCTTGAAGGTCTCACTAAGCTCCTCAGAAGTGTCATCAAGTTTCTCGGCGGTTTTTAGAAGATTCTTGAGTAACCTTATAAATGTGATTCTGAACTCTATGTCATCCAGGAGTTTGCTTTCCTCCGTTTCTTTCATTCGTGACATGTTTCTTTGTTTCTGCATTTTGGCTGCTTCCCTGTGTTGATGGAGTGGCTTTGTGTGGTAGGTGACCTATAGGGGGCAGTAGCTCAGCCTCCCCAATCACCTGATGTGGATGCTCTTGGTACACCCCTTTGTGGGCTGAGTGCAAAGTCTTGGTGTAGTTAAGCCTGAATTGCTGTTGGTACGCTGGGAGGAATTGACCTCCAGGCCAATTAGCTGTGAGCACTCCCTGTGTCTATAATGGAAGAAGTGCTACGCTGAAGACACGCTTATGGGGCAGGACTTGTTTCAGTGGGGCTTTGGTGCTCACTGAGTCTGCCTCTTGAATGTGTCACTTATGGATGTGAGGAGTTGAAATCTGGTGTCTCACACTGACCACTAGGTACCCTGGCTTCTGGATCTCCAATGGGGTGCAGGTCAGCTACTGTCTGAGGCCACTCAGCAGGAGCTACAGTGAGAGCTGCAGTTTTCTCCTCTTTGCTTGGGGTTTGGAGATTTTGGAGCTGTCTGACCTGGGCTGCAAGTTTTCTAGGTTAAGCTGTGATAGGGCAGGCTTTCTTATGCTAATTGAGCTGCTTGGAGCTTGGGTGGGTTTGTAGGTTGTGCGGGGCAGGGTCTCAGGGCGTCACTAGGTTAGGGCGTGGCAAACAGCAATGGCTACTAGTAAGCCTGCTCTGTGTCCCCGACCGCGTCTTGGAGTCCTGTGCCCCAGTGCCGTAAACAATTATTCCTGCGTGCAGCTCTGCAAGCAAGCCACTCTCACTGGCAGACAGTCCAGCTTCTCCCCGTAGGAGTTTGGGTCCCCCGCGTCTCCCCAGAGACTGGATTTCAGAGTAATCGGGGGCTTGTCTCCATTCAGGTTGAAAAAAGCAACGCACCCAGTCGCCCGCCGCCAGCCCGGATCACGCGCCTCCATACCTCAGCTTTTCAGCGCTCGTGCACGTCTCAATGCTCTTTTCTCTTTCCTTCTAGTTGTAGAACTTCCACTCAGCCAGTTTTCCCGTGGTTCTGGGTGATAGAAGTTTTGTCTTTTAGTTGCAGTTTAAATTGTTGTGGGAGGCAGCAGTTTAGGTGTTTACCTATGCCGCCATCTTGGATTCCTCTCGATAGGTACTTATTTATTGCCATTTTAATTCTTTATGGCTAGGTTTTTCTCTCTCTGTTTCTTCTCATTACAGCAGTCCCTTTAGCATTTCTTGTAATGCTGGCTTGGTGATGTACTCCATTAGCCGTTTTTTGTTTTTTTTTTTGCTCTGGGAAGCTCTTTACCATCTACATTGAATGATAGCCTTGCTGGATATAGTAATCTTGGTTTCAGATCTTTGCTTTCCATTACCTTAAGTATTTCATGCCATTTCCTTCTGGCCTGTAGAGTTTCTGATGAGAAATCGGAACTCCTTATGGGAACTCCTTTGTAGGTAACAGTTTTCTTTTCTCTTGCTGCCTTTAAGATTTTCTCTTTGTCTTTAATTTTTGGCATTTAATTATGATGTGTCTGGGTGTGTGCCTGTTTGGGTTCTTCTTGCTTGGGGTTCTCTCTGCCTTTTGAACTTGTGTGACTTTTTCTTTACCAGTTTAGGGAATTTTTCTGACATTATTTCTTCAAACACATTCTCTATTCCTTTCTCCCTTTCTGCCTCTTCTGACACACCTGCTATTCTGATATTGTTACGTTTCACATTGTCCCACAGCTCCCTTAAGCTGTCCTATTTTTTAATTGTTTTTTTTTCTTTTTGGTTCTCTGATTGAGTGATATTTTCAACTGTCTTGTAATTCACTGATTTGATCTCAGCTTCCCCTAATCTGCTGTGTATTCCTTCCAATGTGTTCTTTATTTGTATTGTGTCATTCTTTATCTCAGACTGTTCTTTTTTCATAGTTACTATATCTTTTTTCATGCTGTTGAGCATCTTTACCATCATTACTCTGAACTCCGTTTCAGATAAATTTCTTATCTCTGCTTCATTTATCTCTTCTTCTGGAGAATTCGCTAATTATTTCATTTGGGGGTTGTTTCTTTGTCTCCTCATTTTGGCTGTCTGTTTGGGTTTGTGACTATGTATTAGGTAGATCCTCTGCACCTCTCAATCTCTAGTGCAAGACAGTGTTTAAGGCTGTTTCTGACTAATTAGATCAGGCAAGACTCAAAGCCTCCAGAAACTGCCTCTGCCTACAGACTGATAGGATTCCAACTTGAATTGCCCCCCAGGCAATTGTCCTCAGGTTTGGTGAGAGTTTTTTCAATAGGTTGGGGCAGTTGCTTCTGCCTGAAGGCTAGTTGTTATTTTTAATCTCTTTTTTAAAAAATATATTTTATTGATTTTTTTTTTTACAGAGAGGAAGGAAGAGGGATAGAGAGCTAGAAACATCAATGAGAGAGAAACATCGATCAGCTGCCTCCTGCACACCCCCCACTGGGGATGTGCCCGCAACCAAGGTACATGCCCTTGACTGGAATCGAACCCAGGACCCTTCAGTCAACAGGCCGACGCTCTATCCACTAAGCCAAACCGGTTTTGGCTATTTTTAATCTCTTAAGTGGCCTCAGGGAAAGGTGTTTTCCAATAGTGTGTGTCAACTCTCTCTCCCCCCTCCCCGCAAGCAAGGCAAATGTCTATGTGGGAAAGATGTCCTCTGCTGCCAGAGGGAATGACTCAGCCCAGGAAACTTGGGGTGTCTGCCTTCTGAGCTCTATTCCCCAAGTCCCCAATCCTGGCCCTCCCACTCACAGCTCCAGTCCACTTCACCCTCCCTCTGCTCTAGCACAAGGTGTGTGGCTCCACAGGGAATCCTGTGTGCTGGTCCTTTAAGAGGATGCCTAAACTTTCAGCTGTCCCTCCCTGGCAGATAGCATCCTACTGCTTTTCATAGCCAGATGTTATGTGGGTACCCTTCTCAGCTCTGGTGCTCTCTGTTGGGGGGCCCAGTTTGGGGATTAGATCCTAGGGTTCTCAGTGGGAGCACCCCATGGCTGAGATATCTCTTCGGGACCTCAGTTGCTGTCTGTGGGCTCCTGCCCCACCCTTTCTCGCTTCTTCCCCTCCTACCAGTCTCTATCCAGTCTCCACTTTCGGTCCTTGGGTATCAGGGTTCTTTCCTGCGAGTTTTTTGTTGATTATTCAGGAAGTTTTTCTGTATTTTAGTTGTAATTCCAGTTTGTTCCTGGGAGCATGTTCATGCAGCATCCACTTACTCTGCTGCCATTTTTTAAAAAATAAATCTTTATTGTTCAGATTATTACAGGTGTTCCTCTTTTTTTTCCCCCATAGCTCCCCTCCACCTGATTCCCCACCCCACCCCATGTCCTTACCCCCCGCCACTGTCTTCATCCATAAGAGTAAGATTTTTGTCCAATCTCTTCCCGCACCCCTCACACCTGCTTCCCCTGAGAGTCGTCAGTCCACTCCCTTTCTATGTCCCTGATTCTATTATATTCACCAGTCCATTCTGTTCTTCAGATTTTTATTCACTTGATTTTTAGATTCACTTGTTGGTAGGTATGTATTTGATGTCATTTTGTTGTTCATAATTTTTATCTTTACCTTTTTCTTCTTCTTCCTCTTCTTAAAGAATACCCTTCAGCATTTCATGTAATCCTGGTTTGGTGGCGATGAACTCCTTTAGCTTTTTCTTGTCTGTGAAGCTCTTTATCTGACCTTCAACTCTGAATGATAGCTTTGCTGGGTAGAATAATCTTGGTTGTAGGTTCTTGCTGTTCATCACTTTGAATATTTCTTGCCACTCCCTTCTGGCCTGCATAGTTTCTGCCGAGAAATCAGCTGACAGTTGTATGAGTACTCCCTTGTAGGTAACTAACTGTTTTTCTCTTGCTGCTTTCAAGATTCTCTCTTTGTCTTTTGCCCTTGGCATTTTAATTATGATGTGTCTTGGTGTGGTCCTCTTTGGATTTCTTTTGTTTGGGGTTCTGTGTGCTTCATGGACTTTTAAGTCTATTTCTTTCACCAGGTAGGGAAAGTTCTCTGTCATTATTTCTTCTGATAGGTTTTCAGTATTTTGCTCTCTCTCTTCTTCTGGCACCCCAAAAATTCGGATGTTGGTATGCTTGAAGTTGTCCCAGAGGCTTCTTACACTATCTTCATATTTTTGGATTCTTTTTTCTTTTTGTTTTTCTGGTTGGGTGTTTTTTGTTTCCTCATATTTCAGATCTTTGGTTTGATTCTTGGGGTATGTTGATCTACAGTTGAGTTTCTGTATATTCTTTATTTTAGACAGTGTATGCTTCATTTCTGACTGGTCCTTTTCCATTTTTTTGGCATTCTCATTAAGGTCCTTGAAGGTCTCACTAAGCTCCTCAGAAGTGTCATCAAGTTTCTCGGCGGTTTTTAGAAGATTCTTGAGTAACCTTATAAATGTGGTTCTGAACTCTATGTCGTCCAGTAGTTTGCTTTCCTCCGTTTCTTTCATTCGTGACATGTTTCTTTGTCTCCACAATTTGGCTGCTTCCCTGTGTTGATGGAGTAGCTTTGTGTGGTAGGTGATCTATAGGGGCAGTAGCTCAGCCTCCTCAATCACAGAGGTGGATGCTCTTGGTACAGCCCTTTGTGGGCTGAGTGCAAAGTCTTCGTGTAGTTAAGCCTTAATTGCCGTTGGTACACTGGGAGGAATTGACCTCCAGGCCAATTAACTGTGAGCACTCGCTGTGTCTATAATGGAAGAACTGCTGCGCTGAAGACACGCTTATGGGGCAGGACTTGTTTCAGTGGGGCTTTGGTGTTCGCTGAGTCTGCCTCTTGAATGTGTCACTTATGGATGTGAGGAGTTGAAATCTGGTGTCTCACACGGACCACTAGGTACCCTGGCTTCTGGATCTCCAATGGGGTGCAGGTCAGCTACTGTCTGAGGCCACCCAGCAGGAGCTACAGTGAGAGCTACAGTTTTCTCCTCTTTGCTTGTGGTTTGGAGGTTTTGGAGCTGTCTGATCCAGGCTGCAAGTTTGCTAGGTTAAGCTGTGATAGGGCAGGGCTTTCTTATGCAAAAGCGCTGCTTAGAGCTTGGTTGGGTTTGTAAGTTGTGCAGGGCGGGGTCTCAGGGCGTTACTAGGCTAGGGCGTGGCAAACAGCAATGGCTGCTAGTTAACCGGCTCTGAGTCCCTGTCAGCAGTCCCGTGCCCCAGTGCCGTAAACAATTATTCCTGCGCGCAGCTCTGCAAGCAAGCCACCCTCGCTGGCAGACAGTCCAGCTTCTCCCCGTAGGAGTTTGGGTCCCCCGCGTCTCCCCAGAAACTGTATTTCAGAGTAATCGGGGGCTTGTCTCCCTTCGGGTTGAAAAAAAGCAACGCCCGCCGCTAGCCCAGATCACGCGCCTCCGTACCTCAGCTTTTCAGCGCTCATGCACGTCTCAATGCTCTTTTCTCTTTCCTTCTAGTTGTAGAACTTCCACTCAGCCAGCTTTCCCGTGGTTCTGGGTGATAGACGTTTTTTCTTTTAGTTGTATTTTTGAAATTGTTGCGGGAGGCAGCAGTTTAGGTGTTTACCTACGCCGCCATCTTGGATTCTCCTTGTCTTCTTTTTTTTTAAAAATTGATTTCAGAGAGGAAGGGAGAGGGAGAGAGAGATAGAAACATCTGTGATAAGAGAGTCATTGATTGGCTGCTTCGTGCACACCCCCAACTGGGGATGGAGATGGAAACCTGGGCAAGTGCTCTGACTGGGATTTGAACCATGACCTCCTGGTTTATAGGTATGTTGATGCTCAACTATTGAGCTACACCAGCTGGAATATTTTGGATTTTCTACATGGGTGAGCATGTCATCTGAGAAGGAAGGTAGTGATTCTTAAAAAGTATGTTTTTATTATTGATTTCAGAGAAGAAGGGAGAGGGAGAGAGAGAGATACATCAATGATGAGAGAGAATCATTGATTGGTTGCTTCCTGCATGCCCCACACTGGGATTGAGCCCGCAATCCAGGCATATGCCCTGACCAGGAATCGAACCATGACCTCCTGGTTCATAGGACAATGCTTAACTTCTGAGCCGGGCCAGCTGGGCTAAGGTAGTGATTTTTTATGTGTCTTATTTAAAAAATCGTTGCCTATCCCATGTCATACAGAGAGTCTTCTTGGTTTTTGAATTTCAGAAACATTTTTGTTGTATTTTCACATTTAGGTCTGTGATGCATCTCAAGTTAATGAATTAACTTATTTTTTGTTAATCCTCACCTGAGAATATTTTTCCATTCTTCCATTTTTTTGAGAGTGAAAGGGAGGGAGAGGGGAAGATAGAGAAACATGATATGGGAGAGACATATTGATTGGTTGCCTCCTGCATACATCCCAATTGGGGCTGGAGGATTGAACCTGCAACCCAGATACATGCCTTTGACAGGGAATCAAATCCATGACCCTTCGATGTGAGGGCCGATGCTTTAATTATTGAGTGCACCCTCCAGAGCTCAAGTTTATTTTACATTATTTATTTTAATCCTCACCTGAGGATATGTTACATTACTTATTTACATCAATTTATTTATTTATTTGTTTAGTTATTTATATGAATCCTCACCCGAGGATATGTTTTCATTAATTTTGTTGAGAGAGAGGAAGGGGGTGGGGGTGGGGAGAGAAAGAGAAACATTGATGTGAGAGAAACATTGTTTGGTTGCCTCCCATAGGCATCCCCCATCAGGGATTGAACCTACAACCTAGGTATGTGCCCTAATCAGGAATCGAACCCAAAACCCTTTGGTGTATGAGAGGATGGTCCAACCAATCAGGCCAGGGCAAGGTTTATTTTTTTACATATGGATGTACAATTGACCCAACACCATTTATTGAAAAACCACCTTCCCTCACTGAATTGTGATGGGCTCCTTCGTCATCTGTCAGATGTCACTGTATTTATGTCTGTTTGTGGACTCCCTTTTGTTCCAATGGCCTGTTAATTTGTTCCTGTGCCAATAGGGCTTTAGTTGCTTTAGCTTTAAATTAAGTTTTGGTATCTGGTAGTGTACGTCCCCTATCTTTGCTCTTCTGTTTTTTTCATTTTTTTGGTACACATTTTAGAATCACTTTGTCAATGTCTTAAAAAATTCTAGTATTCTGATTGGGATTCCATTGAATTTATACATCAAATTAGAGAGATTTGACATCTTAAATAATGAGTCTTCTAATCAAAGAATATGATATATGCCTCCATTTATTTAGGTATTCTTTATTTTTTCTCAGCAATGTTTTAAAAAAAGTTATATTTTTATTGATTTCAGAGAGGTAGGAAGAGGGAGAGAGATACAGAAACATCAATGATGAGAGTGAACCATTGATCATCTGCCTCCTGCACATCCCACACTGGGGATCGAGCCTGTAGCTTGGGCATGTGCCCTGACCTGGGATTGAACCATGACCTCCTGTTCATAGGTTCAATCACTGAGCCAGGCATGCTGGGCCGCTGAACTGTTTTTTAAATAGTCTGTACCACTTTGTATTTCCACCAGCAATGTATAAGAGCACATTTTCTCTGTATCCTGGCCAATACAAAATAGTCTTTTAACATTTTAGTGGGTATGCAGTGAGATATTCTGGTTTTAATTTTCATTTCCCTAATAAATAATGATGTTGAGCATCTTTTTATGTACTTATTTGCCATATTGTATAT
Source organism: Corynorhinus townsendii (assembly GCA_026230045.1). Taxonomy (NCBI): domain Eukaryota; kingdom Metazoa; phylum Chordata; class Mammalia; order Chiroptera; family Vespertilionidae; genus Corynorhinus; species Corynorhinus townsendii. The sequence continues at coordinate 126,777,257 of JAPDVU010000003.1, read as the reverse complement.
CTTCTTTGGAGAAGAGTCTTTTCATAACTTTTACCTATTAAAAAATAAGTTGTCTTTGTTATTGATTTGTGAGAGGTGTGAGTGTATATGGCATAGTGGTAAGCTGAATAGAGGCCCTCCAGAGAGGTCCATATCCCAATCCCCAGAATTTATGAATATGTGACCTTGGATCTTGAAATAGGGGATTATCTTAGTGGGTCCAATGTAATCACAAGGGTCTTTATAAGAGGGAGGTAGGAGGGTCAACATCAGAGATATAGATGTGACAATGGAAGCAGAAGTCAGTGTGCTGTGGGTCCATAAGCCATGGAATACAAGCAGTCTCTAGAATTTGGAAGAGATAAGGAAACAAATTTTCCCTGGAGCCTCAAGAAGGAACGCAGCCCAGCTGACACCTTGATTTTACCTCAGTAAGACTGATTTTAGACTTCTGACTTTAATTACTGTAAAATAATAAACTAATTTTATTTTAAGCCATCAAGTTTATGCTAATATTTTAGCATTTATGGAAAGATTTGAAGCTAGCTCTTTGCTTCTTTTTTATTTATTTATTTTTAAAAATCTTTATTGTTCAGATTATTACAGATGATCCTCTTTTTTTTCCCCCCATAGCTCCCCTCCACCCAGTTCCCACCCCACTCCAGGCCTCCTCCCACCCACTGACCTTGTCCATAGGTGTAAGCTCTTTGTCCAATCTCTTCCCGCACCTGACACAACCCCTTTCTCCCGAGAATTGCCAGTCTGCTCCCTTCCCATGCCCCTGATTCTATTACATTCACCAGTTTGTTCTGTTCATCAGGTTCTTTATTAATTTGATTTTTAGATTCATTTGATGATAGATATGTATTTGTTGTCACTTAGTTGTTCATAATTTTTTTATCTTTACCTTTTTCTTCTTCCTCTTCTTAGAGAATACTCTTCAGCATTTCATATAACACTGGTTTGGTGTTGATGAATTCCTTTAGCTTTTTCTTGTCTGTGAAGTTCTTTATCTGACCTTCAATTCTGAATAATAGCTTTGTTGGGTAGAGGAATCTTGGTTGTAGGTTCTTGCTGTTCATCACTTTGAATATTTCTTGCCACTCCCTTCTGGCCTGCATAGTTTCTGTTGAGAAATCAGCTGACAGTCATATGGGTACTCCCGTGTATGTAACTGTTTTTCTCTTCTTTTTATTTTTTAAATAAATAGTTATTGTTCAGATTATTATAGATGTTCCTCTTTTTATCCTCTCATAGCTCCAATTCCACCTGATTTAACCGCCCCCCCCCCAATGCCCTTACCCTTTGCCACTGTCCTCATCCATAGGTGTAAGATTTTTGTCCAATCTCTTCCCACATCCTGAATGCCCCCTTCCTCCCGAGAATTGTCAGTCCACTCCCTTTCTATGCCCCTGATTCTGTTATATTCACCAGTTTATTCTGTTCATCAGATTTTTTTTATTGACTTGATTTTTAGATTCACTTGTTGATAGATATGTATTTGTTGTCACTTTGTTGTTCATAATTTTTATCTTTACCTTTTTCTTCTTCTTCCTCTTCTTAAAGAATACCCTTCAGCATTTCATATAATCCTGGTTTGGTGGTGATGAACTCCTTTAGCTTTTTCTTGTCTGTGAAGCTCTTTATCTGCCCTTCAATTCTGAATGATAGCTTTATTGGGTAGAGTAATCTTGGTTATAGGTTCTTGCTATTCATCACTTTGAATATTTCTTGCCACTCCTGTCCGGCCTGCATTGTTTCTGTTGAGAAATCAGCTGACAATTGTATGGGTGCTCCCTTGTAGGTAACTAACTGTTTTTGTCTTGCTGCTTTTAATATTCTCTCTTTGTCTTTTGCCCTTGGCATTTTAATTATGATGTGTCTTGGTGTGGTCCTCCTTGGATTTCTTTTGTTTGGGATTCTGTGCACTTCCTGGACTTGTAAGTCTATTTCTTTCACCAGGTGGGGGAAGTTTTCTGTCATTATTTCTTCAAATAGGTTTTCAATATTTTGCTCTTTCTCTTCTTCTGGCACCCCCATAATTCAGATGTTGGTATGCTTGAGGTTGTCCCAGAGGCTCCTTACACTATCTTCAAATTTTTAGATTCTTTTTTCTTTTTGCTTTTCCAGTTGAGTGTTTATTGCTTCTTTGTATTTCAACTCTTTGACTTGATTCTTGTGGTCCTCTAGTCTGCTGTTAGCTCTCTGTATAATATTTTTTATTTCAGTCAGTGTATGTTTAATTTCTAGTTGGTCCTTTTTCATATCCTCGAGGGTCTCACTAAATTTATCGGCCTTTTCTAGGAAATTCTTGAGAAACCTTATAACTGTGGTTTTGAACTCTACATTCAATAGTTTGCTTTCCTCCATTTCTTTCATTCGTGACCTGTTTCTTTGTCTCCACATTTTGGCTGCTTCCCTGTGTTGATGGAGTGGCTTTGTGTGGTAGGTGACCTATGGGGCCCAGTGGCTCAGCCTCCCCAATCACCTGAGATGGACACTTGGTGCACCCCTTTGTGGGCTGGGTGCACAGTTTTGTTGTAATTAAGCTCTTGGTACACTGGGAGGAATTGACTTTCAGGCCAATTGGCTGTGAGGATCCACTGTGTCTATAATGGAAGAACTGCTGTGCTGGAGACACCCTTATGGGGCTTTGGTGCTCACTGAGTCTGCCTCTTGAGTGTGTCACTTATGGATATGAAGAGTTGAAATCTGGTGTCTCACACTGACCACTAGGTACACTGGCTCCTGGATCTTCAAGGAGGTGCAAGTCAGCTCCTGTCTGAGGCCACCCAGAGGAGCTACAGCAATATCTGAAGATTTCTCCTCTTTGCTTGGGGTTTGGAAGTCTTGGAGCTGACCCAGCTGCAGTTTGTTAAGTTAAGCTGCGATAGGGCAGGCCATTCATATGCAAAAGCGGCTGCGCACAGTTTGGGTGGGTTTGTAAATTGTGCCAGGCGGGGTCTCAGGGAATCATTAGGGTGTGGCAAACAGCGATGGCTTCCAGTCAGCCCTCTTTGCATCTCCATGTTTCCGCGTCCCCAAGTCCCGCGCCCCAGCGCAGTAAACAATGATTCCTGCATGCACCTCTGCGAGAAAGCCACCCTCACGTTCTGACCCGATGCCAGACAGTCCAGTTTCTCCCTGTAGGAGTCTGGGTCCCCAGAGTCTTGCTGGAAACTGGAGTTCAGAGCAGTTGGGAGCTTATATCTTCCTCCTGCTTGAAAAAGACAACGGTGTCCTCAGTTGCCAGCCCTCTCCACGTGTGTTTCCATACCACTGTTTTTCCATGGCTCTGCACGTCCTACACAGTCTCAATGCACTTTTTTCTTTCCTTCTAGTTGTAGAGAACTTCTACTCAGCCAGCTTTCCTGTGGTTCTGGGTGATAGCTGTTTTGTCTTTTTTTTTTTTTTTTTTTTTTTGGTATAGCAAAGGTGGTGACTTATTGAAGAACAAGTACAGACTCCCATGTGGGAAGGGGGAAGAGTCCCACAGAATGGACTCCCAAGCAGGGAGGGGGAAAAGTCCCTGAACTGACTCCCATGTAGGGAGGGGGAAGAGCCCCCAGTTGTTTTGTCTTTCAGTTGTAGTTTTGGTGTGGTTGTGAGAAGCAGCACGTACAGGTGTATACCTTATGCCGCCATCTTGGTTTCTCTAACTGTTTTGCTCTTGCCGCTTTTAATATTCTCTCTTTGTCGTTTGCTCTTGGCATTTTAATTATGATGTGTCTTGGTGTGGTCCTCTTTGGATTCCTCTTGTTTGGGGTTCTCTGCTCTTCCTGGACTTGTAAGGCTATTTCTTTCACCAGGTAGGGGAAATTTTCTGCCATTATTTTTTCAAATAGGTTTTCAATATTTTGCTCTCTCTCTTTTTCTGGCACCCCCATAATTCAGATGTTGGTATGCTTGAAGTTGTTCCAGGGGCTCCTTACACTATCTTCATATTTTTGGATTCTGTTCTCTTTTTGTTTTTCGAGTTGGGTGTTTTTTGCTTCTTCGTATTTCAAATCTTTGACTTGATTCTTGGGATCCTCTAGTCTGCTGTTGAATCTCTGTATATTATTATTTATTTCAGTTAGTGTATGCTTAATTTCTATTTGGTCCTTTTTCATATCCTTGATGGTCTCACTAAATTTCTTGGAGATTTCTAGAGGATTCTTGAGTAACCTTATAACCGTGGTTTTGAACTCTATATCCAGTCATTTGCTTTCATCCGTTTCTTTCATTTGTGACTTGTTTCTTTGTCTCCACATTTTGGCTGCTTCCCTGTGTTTGTTTCTATGTACTGGGTAGCTGCTAAGTCTCCTTGAGTTGATAGAGTGGCCTTGTGTAGTAGGTGTCCTATAGTGCTCAATGGCTCAGCTTCCCCATTCACCTGAGGTGGATGCTCTTGGTGCACCCCTTTGTGGGCTGTTTGCACAGTCTTGTTGTAGTTAAGCCTTGATTGTTGTTGGTATCACTGGGAGGAATTAACCTCCAGGCCACTTGGCTGTGAGGATCAGCTGTGTCTACAGTGGAAGATCCGTTGCACAGGAGACACCCTTATTGGGCAGGACTTGCTTTAGTGGGGCTTTGGTGCTCACTGAGTCTGCCCCTTGAGTGTGTCCCTTATGGATGTGACTCTTATGGATGTGAAGAGTTGTGATTCAGTATGGTCTCACTCTGACCACTGGGTACACTGGCTCTTGGATCTCCAAGGAGGTGCAAGGTCAGCCACTGTCTGGGGATGACCAGTAGGAGCTACAGAGACATCTGTAGATTCCTCCTCTTTGTATGGGGTTTGGAAGTGCCCAGACGAGGCCCAGCTGTGAAACAAAGCTGGCTGCTGCTGCTGGACGTTGGGCCTTCTTTTGGAAACTCTGGGGCTGTCTGATCCAGCTGCAATTTGACAGGTTTTTAGGTGGAGAAAGGACAGGCCATTCATATGCAAAAGCCAATGTGCACAGCTTGGGTGGGGTCTCTGGGAATCACCAGGTCAGAGCAAACAGCAATGGCTGCCAGTCACCCTGCACCAGAGAGGTCCCCGCATCTCCACATCTGCTCCCCACCCCGTGTTCTCCCCGTATGTGTCTTTGTCCCCAGAGTCTTGCCTGGAACTGGAGTTCAGAGCAAGCGGGAGCTTGTATCTTCCTCCTGATTAAAAGAGCAGAACACATCCAGGTGCCAGCACTTTCTGTGCCTCCTCACCTCTTACCAGTCTCAATGCACTTTCTTCACCTCTCTAGTTGTGGAACTTCCACTGAGCCAGCTTTCCCGTGGTTCTGGGTGGTAGTTGTTCTGCCTTTTAGTTGTAATTTTAATGTGGTTGTGAGAGGCAGCAAGTATAGGTGTTTAACCTATGCCGCCATTTCAGTTCTATCCCTAGCTCTTTCTTAGTCCAGTGTTGTTTTGTTTCTACCTTCTTGTTCTGAGTGGAGGGGGCAGGGTCTTTCAGATGGTGGGAATGGTGCAAGAAAGCCACCCCAAGGTGGACATGACCATCCACAACACAGAGAGTAGAGGAGTCTTGGAGTATATTGGATGAGTGGTATGAGATTATCAGGTAGAGAGTACTAGATTTTGGAAGCAGAGGAATTTTGGCTTGAGATGGTAAGAAACCACTTAAATGATGAAACATTTAGGCTATTCCTCAGAAGTATGGGAGCCTAGCTGGTGTGGCTTAGTGGTTGAGCATTGACCTATGAATCAGGAGGTCATGGTTCCATTCCTGGTTAGGGCATATGCCCCGGTTTAAGGCCCGATCCCCAGGGGGGCCATGCAGGAGGCAGCCAAACAATGATTCTCTCTCACTGTTGATGTTTCTATCTCTTTCTCCCTCTCCCTTCCTCTCTGAAATAAGTAAAAATATATTAAAAAAAAGAAGTATGGGAATGGGAGTGGCTGAACTGGGATGGAACAAGTATTGGAGAAAGAGACTCTCTAGCCCTTGCACTCAGTTCTCATGGGAAGGCAAACCCTGACATGCTGTCATTATTTTAGAACAGTGTCTCACAGTTCTGCGACCCAAGCTGATTCTGTTAATGAGGGGTGGGGAGTCTGGGAGATTAAGGCCACTTCATTCCTTTGGGATTCTCTGGTTCACTGGTCTGCCCAACATGTCCCACCCCTCACCTCCAAACTGGCACTGATCTCACTGATGACATTGAGGTGGCACTGTCAGCCTACTCAGCACTTCACTCTAGTCTACCAGCACTTCACTCTGTCTCTCTGCATGGGCACGGGGTTTGTTGCTAGAGTTGCGGGGTGGGGCTCTTGCAAAGGAGGCCAAAATCTATTGTCTTCTTTGCTGCTCCTGTCCTGCTGGCATAGGTCTTAATAGGGGGAATGTGGCAGGGTGGCTGACTGACCACTTCATACTATGTCTCCCCACCTCTGGAGCTCTTATGAGACCCTTGTCCCTGGGATTCAGAATGCCTCCAGGCCCTCAGACAATGAATTTTCCATTCTCTTTCCTACTTCTACTTAGCATAGGACTGTTCACACCCAGCCTTCTTGCTGATAGCTCCACCTAACTGAAAACACTTCTTTTCTATGCCATACATTTTCAGTGTCCAGTGATTATAAATTTCCCATTTCATTATACATTACATGGTTTTCTCCAATCATCCTGGAGAAGCCAGTGCAGATGGACACCTTATCTTCCAGTGAAATTACAAACTTCTTGAGGATGAGAACAATCTTTCTTCATATGTGCCATGTCTCACCAAACATATTGTCAACTGCTGGAGGGCAGGTATTGTTTTACATGAAGATAGTGTTTATGGTGCCGTTCTGAAAGTAGTTCAGTAAATTCTTCAGGGAAAGGATAAGTGGACAGGAACTAAATAAGAGAAAAGGAGTACTTCTTTGGAGCCCAGAAGAGATTATTTAATTGAAAAAGGCATTTCCTGCTCTCTCCACCATGTAAGGATGCAGTGAGAAGGTGGCCATCTACAAACCAGGAAGTAACCCTCACCAGGAAATGACCCTGCTGGCAGTTAGATTGTAGACTTCCAGGCTCTGGAACTTTGAGAAATAAATAGATGAACAAGACATGATGCCTGTCCCCAGAGAGGGGCTTCCTGGTGGAGCACTGAACAAGGAGTGAGCATTTATTTGTACCATTACAACATGCGGATAAACCCAGAAGAGGGGAGCAGGCCTGGCATTTGCACCCCAGTGCAGCAATTGGCAACACCACCAGCACAAAGCAAGACACATAAAGGGGCTACGATCTGCGACGATCTGTCAGTGGTGGCAAAGGGGAGGGGTGAAGCTGCTACTCGTCCTCGTCAGAAGACTTTCAAATGTGTAGGCCAGTGGTTGGCACTGGCGACCCGCGAGCCGCGGTTTACCACTCTGTTGACTAATGAGTTTGCCGACCACTGGTGTAGGCCATGAAGCAAGCATTGTGTCTCTCAGGGACAAAGGGGTGCTCTGGTCTCACAATCTCAAAGCCCATAAAGCTGAAGGTATGGAGCAAAGTGGCTCTCTCATCATGGTTCTTGTGGAAGCAAATGAAGACATGGTCAGCATGCAGCTGCTCCTCTGCAAACTCGAACTGCGAAGCTGTCTTGTCCCCCAGGGCAGAGCACCGCCTGGGATCTCAATGTAGAGGCAGCTGCTGCTCAGCACTGTTCTCTAGTTAACAAGTTTGGCATCTGTGAACCCGGTCTGAACATTGAGAATTCTCATCTTGTTATTTGACATCAGTTCCTCTGTTACATTCAGCCAATTATCAGAGTAAAATAAATTAGCTGAAAGATGAAAAAAAAAAAAGAAAAAGAAAGAAAAAGAAAAGAAAAGAAAAAGGCATTTTCTGTCTGGCCCATTTGGCTCAGCTGTTAAAGCGTTGACCTGTACACTGAAGGATCACAGGTTCAATTCCTGATTCCCTGGGTTGCAGGTTCGATCCCCAGCCCAGTGTGTGCAGGAGGCAACAAATCAGTGTGTCTCTCTCACATGGAAGTTTCTGTTACTCTCTCTTTCTCTCTCTTGTCCCCTTTCTCACTCCCTTTTTCACTAAGGATCAATGGAAAAAATATCCTGGGGTGAGAATTAAAAAAAACAAAAACCAACCAACCAAACAAAAAACCCAATTAGACCTGCAGCCCCAATAGGAGCTGAAATAATGCTGCTTTTCACCAGGAGGGGGTGCATTATGTCACAAAATTTGCTGAAGCCGTGGGAAGGAGTGGGAGTAGGGGAATCCTAATTGGGATCTGGATTTTGGCAGAAAACTGAGAAACACAGAGCATCAGAGACAACCTCCTATCAATAGGAAGCTGAATTAAAATTAGGAGAAGCTAGTGGTCAGTTCAGACTTCAAATATAGGGTCAGGCAAAAGTAGGTTTACAGTTGTGAGTACACAAAAACAGTTTATGCTTGTATTATTATTTATTATTGTATTATTTTCCATACAGATAACTGTAAACTTTTTTGCCTTACCCAGTAAAAGAAACAAAACAAATACTTTACAACAATGGAGGGAAAAATTAGTAATCACCTACTAAAATAAATGGAAGCAGCAGTAATAGTAACAAGACAATAACAACAACATAGAATGAGAAACAATTAAGATATAATCCAAGTATACAGTTCAGTGTGTGTGGAGGGAGTCAGACGTACTCTAAGGATGTGCCCCTCCTTTTGAAACACTGACTGGCTGTGCACCCTACCTTGCATGGACACGTGTGGGAGCTGACACAGGTGTCCTACCACCACCTCAATCCAATTTGTCTCTTTAGACAGCTCAATTATCAGCTCCTTCCTCTGCTTTCCCTTTCACTTTTTTTTTTGAGGGGGGGGTGTGTGTGGGTGTGTGGGTGCATGAAAGGCAGGGAAGGGATGTCTGTGGTCAGGACAATGCTGCATGTTGTCAGGAGGGGGCAGCAGATCATTTCCTCTACTGCACAGGTGTAATTTATCTCAGTGCTTCTAGGATTTAGGCAGTTTTTATCAGTGGGTACTGAGGGCCCACTAAGTGCTAGGCTCTGTGCTAAGAAATGCAGCGCTGACTGAGATATCAATCCTGACTCAGGAGGAGCCCATCTCTCTATATAAAAGGCTAATATGCAAAGTGTCCCCTCCAGAGTTCGACTGGGAGACCAGGAGTTCAAATGCTTGCTATGACATGCACTGACCACCAGGGGGCGGCACAGAATGAAGGAAGGCCCCAATTGGCCCTGATCGCTGGCCAGGCTTAGGGGCCCTACCTGTGCATGCATTGCATACACTGGACCTTAGTTGCTGTATAAAAATGCAACCTATTCCTAAATTTCTTTCTTTTTTTTGGTATATTCTTTAGAGTTTTTTATATATATTATTAAGCCACTTGCAAATAATGACAGTTTTACCTTTTCCTTTCCAATTTGGATGCTTTTTATTTCATTTTCTTGTGTGATTGCTGTGGCTAGGACTTCCAGGATTGCGTTGCATAAAAATGGTTAAAGTGGACATCCTTCTCTTGTTCATGATCTTAAAGAAAAAGCTTTTAGCCCTAGCCAGTTTGGCTCAGTGGATAGAGCCTTGCCCTGTGGACTGAAGGGTCCTGGGTTCAATTCTAGCCAAGGGCGCATGCCTGGATTGCGGCCTTGATCCCCAGTGTGGGGCATGCAGAAGGAAGTCGATCAATGATTCTCTCTCATCATTGATGTTTCTATCTCTCTTTCCCTCTCCTTTCCTCTCTGAAATCAGTAAAAAAGAATTTTTAAAAGATTTTCAGATATTTAAAATTTTTTAAAAGAAAAAGGTTTTAGCTCTTCACCACTGAGTATGATGTCAGCTGTGGGTTTGTCATATATGGCCTTTATTACATTGAGATATGTTCCCTCTATATCCATTTTGCTGAGATTTTTTTTTTAATCATGAATGGATGTTGGATTTTCTCAAATGATATTTTGCATCCATTGATATGATCATGTGATTTTTATATTTCATTTTTGTTTATGTGATGTATCACGTTAATTGATTTGCAGATATTAAAACAGTCTGATGGATTAAATCCCACTTGAACATGTTGTAAGATCTTTTTAATGTATTGCTGAATTCTGTTTGCTAATATTTTGTTGAGAATTTTTATATCTATGTTCATCAAAGATATTGGCCCTTGATTTTCTTTTTTTTTCTTTTTGTACTGTTTTTGTCTGGTTTTGGTATCAGGGTAATGCTGTCCTCATAATATGAGTTTAGACGCCTTCCCTGCTCTTTGAGTTTTTGGAATAGTTTATGAAGGGTAGGTATTAATTCTTTGAATATTTGGTAAAATTTATCTGTGAAGCCATCTGGTCCAGGCCTTTTGTTTGTTGGAAGTTTTTGGTTACTGATTTGATTTTGTAGTTATCAGTCTGTTAAGATTTTCTGTTTCTTCCCGATTCAGCCTTTTTTTTTTGTAATTCGTTTAGCCACCCTATCTCTTTGGAGCATTTAGTCCATTTACATTTAGAGTAATTACTGATAGGTACGTAGTTATTGCCATTTTATTCATTGTTTTCTAATTGTTTTTGTTGTTCTCAGTTTGTTTTATGCCCTTGCTTTCTCTCTTGCATGTTGTTGACTTTTCAATAGTGTCATACTTGGATTTCTTTATTATTTTTTATATCTCTTGTCAATTTTTGGTTTGTGGTTCGTATGTGCAATACCAAGCTATGTTTATAGCAGTGTAGCAGTCTATTTTAAGGTGATAGTCACTTAAGTTCAAACACATTCTAGAATCACTACAATTTTTACTCATCCTCTCTACATTTATGTTTTTGTCATTATTTTTAAGTTCTTGTGTGTCTCTTAATTTATTGTTGTAATTATACATGATCTTCCTATGTTTACCTTTTAACCTTTGTACTAGCTGTATAGTTGATTGATCTACTGCTTTTACTGTTTGCCTTTGTAAGCTTTTTCTTTCCTCTATTTTCTTTTTAAAATTTTTTTTATTTTAATCTCACTTGAGGACATGTTTTTGTTGTTTGTTGTTTTGTTTCTGGAGTGTTTTTTTTTTTTTTTTTTTTTTAAGAGAGAGAAACATCAATTGGTTGCCTCCTGAACAGGGCTGGGATTGAACCCATAACCTAGGTACTCGTATGTGACCTGATGGAATGAAACCCATGACCTTTTGGTGTATGGGACATCGCTCTAACCAACTGAGTCATACCAGCCAGGACTTCTCTATTTTTTCTTATTCATACTTTTGATCTTTTCTTTTCTCCTTAAAGAAGTCCCTTTATCCCAGCCAGTGTGGCTATAGAAGAAATGGGCTCAGGAAAAAAAAAAAATAGACAATAGATAGGCTCAATTAAGGGAAAGATTGACTTCTTTCAGGGAAGATTCTAGCCTAAGACAGACTACCTGCCACGAACTGCTTTTGCTTCAAGTTTTAATTTCAGACCATCCTATGCGGTTACTTCAGGTCTCTGAGTTTGTAAGGCCTCCCCGAAGGTTTCCCTTGCGCTTGTCAGGTATAGATGTGGCCCCTTTTTGTCCACATAATGTACAAATTTGCTTTCTATAACTTCAACAGTGAGAGCTATTTAACCCTGTTATGTATTCCTCTTTGCCTGTTTTGCTAGTAATTGCAGAGCTAAATATTATGTGTTGTTTAAGTTGTTCAATGGCCAGCATTTATTATTTGTTTATTTATTTATGTATTTATTTATTTTGCTCTTCTCATTACTTCTTGCTAATTTTAAGTATACGCCCTAGTAAAGTCACACTGCTTGGATGCAGATCCCTTCTCTAATATTAACTAGTTGGCTGGCCTTGGAATGTTGTTTAAAGCCTCTGAGCCTCAGTTTTCTTAGTTATAAAATGGAGATAATGACAGGACCTATCCTGGAGATTTCCCTCCTGGGAGCACACCTGTGGCTTTCCCCGCCCCTTCCCTCCTTCCTCTTCTTCCCCCCAGGCCGGTTCTCCTTGCCTCTCTCTTTCTCCTAAGTTCCAAGGGTCCTTTTCTTTTGCCCCTGTAACTTGTTTCTGGAGCCCATTTCTTCTACCTCTGCGACTTTTGAAATAAATTTTCTCTTACAGTTTGGGGGGAAAAGGATCTATCCTATGGGATTTTTGTGAGATCATTGAAATCCTCTTGCTAACATAAAGGGCTTAGCACCTTGCATGCTGCATTATACAAGCCTAAAAAAAGTTTAACCATTACTAATATTAATTGGAGTTATTTAGTTACTGGACAGAGAGAGGGCCCACAGCAGTCTGCCTCAGGCAGGCCAGTAGTGTGTGGGTTCTTGACTTCTTGCAGGAAAGATTTCACAACACAAGTCCAGGTAATTTCAAGAGTATGTTTATTAACACTGGGGAAAATGAAACAGGAAGGGCTTAGGATAGAAGAAGCAACAGGAGACCCAGGTGGTCTGCTTTGGCCTCTGGAAATGTATAGGAAAGAAATGAGCTGAGGCAGGGCTACGTTGGCTCAGAGAAAAGGGGCCTTGGAGTCAGATTCAGGGGTTGGCCCAGGATGAGCTGCTGCTGCCCATTGCTCCCCTGGTTGCAAGTCTCATGGGGGCCCCTTAGAGTTTGGGATTTGTACGCCTGTGGGAAATGAACAGGGGGAAGGGAAAGGCACAGCACACACCCTGTGAGCTGGGTCCTTGTCTTGAGGGTTTTAAAGGCTGGGAGTTTAGGGGAGTTCTTAGAGAAGGATCTCAATAGAATATTCATCAGCTTTTCCAGGTATATTGTTTCAGGGTCATGGTCTCCACTGACTGGTCAATGCCAGGGAAGGGGGTCATTAGTTAGCTGGTCCTGGCTTGCCCCCCTTGTTTTGCTGCTTTTTTGCCTGGAATTAAAATAAAACTGAGGCCTAGATGTTATGTCTAGAGAGGAAAGGTCAGGGTATCTAAACCATATGACCAGCTATAGGAAAGGTCATTAACTGAGCATCAGTCCAGAAACTGAATTATCTTAGCAACTCAGAAAGTATCAGGCTTACTGCAGATACATAATCACTGAATGTACATTTGCTAATGGATGTGTATTTATAAAGGAGCCCTTTCCAGTGAGCAAAAGCTAATTTTCTATTTGGGAAGTGGATGTGAATTGGAATTCCTTGGTGATCATAGACTCAAAACCAGGGAAACATAGGGTTTTGAGTGAGACATATTACCTAGGCACCAAGAAAGTCCCATGAAATGCACCTGTCTAATAAGAGAAAACACCTTTCTAGAGACCAGTTGTTCCCAATCCCATGTGCCACTCCCTGGAACAGTACAACGTGTACCCTAATAATACTTGTTTCTCTCAACCTCAGTTTACTTGATAACTGTTCAGTGTACATCTAATTATACTACGTTTGCTCATTAAGCCACACTGTAGTGGGCATGGGACATATTCTCTTTCCTCATCTAATAGTCAGTAATTAATCAAACTGAATTTCCTGGCTGCCCCACTTTCACTGACTCTAAGAGGTACTCCATAGTTTTGAAAATGGGGGACTAGAATTCAGGAAAGAGGCAGTCTGGATGTATGGATTTGATCACTCCTGGGTAAAAGAACTAAACCTATGGTAAGTGATAGAATTTCTGAAGGAGTGAATAGTTAAAAAAAAAAAAAAAAAAGAGGGAGAGGTAATATCCACATGCAAAAGAATGAGGTTGGACCTTACATTATTCATAAAACTTAACTTAAAATGAATTTAAACATAACAATTATAAAAATCTTAGAAGAAAATGGGGGGAAACTTCATGATAGTGGGTGGCAACAATTTCTTGGATATAACAAACACAAAGGCTGAAAAAATAAAAATAGGTAAGTTGAACTACAACAAAATTTAAAACTTCTGTGCATCAAAATAATCAACAGAGTGAAACAACAACATATGGAATAGGAAAAAATTTTTACAAATCATATATCCAATGAAAGGCTACTACTAGAATATATACAGAACTTCTACAACTCAACAGCAACAACAAAATCAGATAACCCAATTAAAAAATGGGCAAAGTAGTTGAATAGATAATTCTCCAAAGAAGATATACAAATGGCTAACAAGCACATAAAAAGGCGTTCAATATCACTAATTATAGGGGAATGGAAATCAAAACCATAATGAGATACCACCTTATGCTCATTAGGATGGCTATTGAAAGAAAGAGAAGGAGAGAGAGAGAGAGAGAGAGGAAGAAAGAAGGCAGGGAGGGAGGAAGGTGAGAGGGAAGGAAGGAAGGAAGGGAGGAAGGGAGGAAGGAAGGGGAGAGGAAGAAAAACAAGGCTAAGCAAGGATGTGGAGAACTTGGAAACTTTGTGTCTACTGGTGGGAATGTAAAATGGTGCAGCCAGTATGGGAAACAGCATGGCAGTTCCTCAAAAAATTAAAAATAGAATTACCATATGATCCAGCAATTCCACTTCTGGGTATATTTGCAAAAGATGTGAAAGCAGGGACTTGAGCAGATATTTGCATCTCCCTGTTTTTAGACACATTATTCAGAATGGCTTAAAGGTGGAGGCAACCCAAGTGTCCATCAGTGGATGAATGAATAAACAAAATGTGGTATCTGCAAAGAGCCTTAAAATTGAAGGAAATTCTGACACATACTACAGCATGGATGAACCTTGAGGACATCATATGTATTCGTTAAGGTTCTACAGAGGAACCGAACCAATAGGATATATATCCTGACAGATTTATTTTAAGAAATTGGCTCATACAATTATGGAGGTTTGGTGAGTCCAAAATCTGATGGGGTAGACTGGCATGCTGGAGACTCTAGGAACAGTTGCAGTTCAAGTACAAAGGCTTTCTCCTTGTAGAGTCTCCTCTTGCTCTGGAGAGATCAGTCTTTGTTCTGTTCAGGCCTTCAACTGACTGAATGAGGCGCACTGGAGTTATCCTATCTAATAAAGAGGGAATATGCTAATTGACTGCCACGCCCTCATGATGGCGGCTCCCACAGCCACAAGATGGCGGCAGCGAGTTCCCTCAGCGCTGCCGGGGTGGCAGGCACGTGGCACAGCCAGGCCCACCCTGTGCGCCTGCCTCCAGAGTTCCCCAGTCGCCTCAGCCCCCCAGCCACCCAGGACCTGACCAAGGTGCAGGCAAGCCTCGGATGTTCACTGCCCAGTTGATGCCTGAGGCTCAGGCAAGCCTTGGATGTCAGCTGCCCAGCCACCCAGGGCTGGCCTGCTGGATGACCAAATGACTGAACAAGCAGGCTGCATGGGGTGACCAGGCTGGCAAGGGGGGCAGTTGCGGGGGTGATCAGGCCGGTGGGGGGGCAGTTGGGGGTGACCAGGCAGGCAGGGGGGCAGTAGGGGGCAATTAGGCTGGCAGTGGAGGCAGTGAGGGGTGACTAGGCCAGCAGAGGGGGCAGTTGGGGGTGACCAGGCAGGCAGGCAGGTGAGCGATTAGGAGCCAGCGGTTCAGGATTGTAAGAGGGATCCTGGGTTGGAGAGGGTGCAGGCTGGGCTGAGGGGAACCTCCCCCCACCCCCATGCATGAATTTCGTGCACTGGACCTCAAGTAGAGAATAATCTGCTCTACTGAAAGACCACTGATTTAAATGTTAATCTGATCCAAAAACCCTCACAGAAACATTTAGAAAAACATTTGATCAAATATCTGGCACCATGGCCCAGCCAAGTTCACACATAAAATTAACCATCACACCTGGGTAATAACTATAGCATTTATTTAGCACTTAGATATATCTAGTATATAGCACTATTTTGTTTAATTCTGTAAAGCCCATGAAGAAAGTTTTAATATTCACATTTTTATATGAAGAAACCAAGTTTCAAAAAGATTTTATCTAAAAGTTTATAAAATTTAGAAGCAATCAAAGTCATTCTGATCACTGTTAACTTCAAAGAAGTAAAATTAGTGAATTTGATCAAAGTGGAAACTAGTTCTCTGGTCTTTTCACCCCTTTCAAAGTTCTCAGAACTAAGTTCCAATAGCCTAGTATTTTCATGACTTTGGAAAAAAAATATTGCCTTTTTATTTCATGCCAGACAAATGGCTAAGCTTTTTATAGTCATTATCTCCTTTAATCCTTACAGCACTGTTGCAAGGTTAAATCCATCAGGATTGGGTTTGGTGGTGACAGAAAACTCAAGATTGGTTAAAATAGATAAAATTTTATCTCTACCACATCCCCAGATAAACACAGTCTTCAGGATAAGCTATCCAAACTGGAGGAGATCTGTTCTCATAACTGATCTAGGTTCTGTCTATCTTTTGGCTCTGCTATCACTTCCAATATATCGCTTCCTCCTGATGGTCCAAGGCAGATGCTTAGTTCCAACCATATCTACAGTCTAGTCACCAGGAAGACAGGTGGTACAACAATGGATGTGCCCCTGCCCTTTAAGAACACTTATTGGAAGTTGTATATGCCACTTTCTCTTACACCCTCTTGGTCAGAACTTAGTTTAATGGCCACACCTAGCTGCAAGGGAAGATGGGATACATATTCTTTGTTCTGGTCAAACAAATGCACAGTTTTAAAAACAAACAGGGAAGAAGGGAAGAATGGATACTGGAGGACAATACCCAGGAGGTATTATAATGCCATGTTGTAGATGAAAAGTCAGGCACAAGGAGTAATGAAACAGTATAGAGAACTAGTCAGTAACAATTGGTATGTGGTAGAGGGAGCAAGCATTCAAATCTAAGTTCTAGAATAATTTTAAAAATAAATTAGAATGGATTCAAAGTTATCTCAACAATAATGTGCTTTCGTGGCAATCTAATGTGCTTTTTGAGTGAGAGAGTTTTTGCTGCTCCACTGTATGTAACCCGAAGTCTGCCTTTTATCTCTAACCTGAAATCTGAATACAGCCGTGGAAATGTGTCAAGCATGTGAATTTCATGCAACCTGTGTAGAGGTGGGGGAAAAAGACTGAAAACTAGGTACTGTGTGATTCTACCACCCTACTCCTCCCTTTTGTCATTTGAAACTTTTCCTGAAGGTAGAAGGAACTGCTTCCAGAGCTGTTGCTGTCACTCAGGTTTACCCCCTACCCCCCAAAAGTAGGATGGAAGCCATTTTGTTTTAGGATGAAAAACTAACGTTTATTTACAAATGTATAGACTGATAGCTAACAATACCCTAGGGGGGGACAAAGAACAAGGAATATACTATATCGTCTAAGATCAAAACTACCTATTTGGGGTTAAACCAAAGTAGCCCATCCAGTTGGACAAAAGGTGGGAGAGACTACGGTAGAGTCAAGCACTGACCTCTGGATAAACCGCTGGAAAAGGCTTTAGCCATCAGTTCTAAATGTTCACAGTGCAACTTGTTTTTGGATCAATTCAGTTTCTTCAGGGGGACTTTCAGACTTTGGTGCTAGTGACTGTGTTGTCTTTTCTAAGTTGCCTATTATAAGGGGAGTATTTTTTACCCTCCCTTGCACCAGGTGCACAATAAATTTAGAGGGCCTAGGAACCAATTCCTCTGCCGATCGGTATCATTGTCTCCTTCCCGTCTGACAGTCTTAAATAGGTGCCTCTTTCTTTTTCGGGCTTTCCTGCAAGATAATCTGAAGAAGCGAGTACTTATAATGGAAGTAGAGCTCTTCTCGAGATTAACATATTCCTCAATATTTTGCAGAAGAGTATTCACCAAAATCTGGTTAGATTCCACGGGATCATTCTTCATACTTTCAAGAGCTGAAACCAAAAAGGAAGTCAACTCAGGTTCTCAATCTGCAAAGACTGTTTACCCAAACACCATTGTTTTCTACCTCACATGTCACATTACAATATAACTTCATTTAGAATACTTTTTTGTCACTGTAAAAGTAATATTGTTTTATTGTAGAAAATGTTTAAATACAAATTGTTTCTTTAAAAAGGAAAGGAATGGAGAGCATTATGCTAAGTGAAATAAGCCAGTCAGTGAAAGAAAAGTACCACATGATCTCACTCATTTATGGATAATAAAGAAAATTATAACCTGATGAACAAAAAGATAGATAAAGAGGCAGAGAAACATCGAACAGACTGTCTAATTACAGCGGGAAGGCTGAGAGGGTTGGGGTGGGAAGGTAAGAGAGCAACTGAAGGACTTGTATGCATTCATATAAGCATTACGAATGCATGTAAAAAGGAAAGGAAGAAAAAGCACTCAAACCCAGAAAAAAATGACATTTTCATACCTTTCCTTACAGTATTTCTTAAGTATCTAACATAGACAATTTTTTTACAAAAATAGGATTAACATTTTTTCTTCCCATAAAATATTCCCTCATATAACATAATATCCAATCACATGGTTCTACCATAATTTCTTTGATGAACACCTTATTAGTGAACAATAAGGCTGTTTGCAATTTTTCACTGTTATAAACAATAATCAACAACTATTGTTGAGATTTACTATCATCCAGCACTGTGCTATGTGCTGGAGATACAGTGGTGAATACGAAAGACAGATTCCTCACAGTCAAGAACTTAACATTCTAGCCCAGCCCGTGTAGCTCGGTAGTTGATCATCAACTTGTGAACCCGGAGGACACGGTTCGATTCCTGGTCAGGGCACCTGCTCGGGTTGCAGGCTGCATCCCCAGTGTGGGGTGTGCAGGAGGCAGCTGATCAATGATTCTCAACACTGATGTTTCTATCTCTCTCTCCCTCTCCCTTCCCCTACCTCTCTGAAATCAATAAAAAATACATTTTTAAAAATAGAACTTAGTATTCTAGTGGAGGAAAAAACAAGTAAACATAAATTAAGTGCAAAGAAGGAAATTTAACAGAATGATGAGAACGCCTAACTGGGAAGGACCCCTTTAGATAGGCCAGTCAGAGAATGCCTCTCTGAGAAGGTGACATTTGAGCTGAGATGCAAAGAATGAGAGCCAGCCTCCAAGGCAGCCCCATGAAGATCAAGGGCAGAAACCCCAGCAGTGGGAGGCAGGGATCGAGACATAGTGCAGAAAATGGCCAGTGTGGCGGCCCCTTCTAGTGAGGGGGCACATGATGTAGGCTAAGGGTGGAGAGAAGTCAGAAGTCAGATTTGTCAGGGCCTGTGGCCCAGGGTAAGGGACCAGACTTTGACCCAAAGAGCAGTGGAAAGCTACTGAAGGGCTTTAAACAACGGTGTGATGTGATCCAGTGTACTTGTTTCAAGGAGAACCTGGCTGCTGCATGGAGAGTAGTGTAGAGAGTAACAGGATGTCGGGAGCTGTGAAAGTGGTGCAGTTAAAGAATGGGGGTGCATAGTTTAGAGTTGAGTGGGAACAGAGCGATGGAGACAGGAAATTACTTAGTGCAAAGGATAAAAGGGGCAGGAAGATTGTTGGCTCACCAAATCTAAAAGCCAACCAGGCCCATCAAAGTCTATAGCTTCTTGTTGATCTCATTTAGAACAGAAAAAAAAAGAGTTGGACTTACACTATACAGAAAAACACACAATCCTTTAAAGAACCACTTCTCAGCCACAGGTCTGTTCAGCATTAGATAGGGGTGGAAGTGTAATTAGAATTATTTTCCTTGAGAAAAATTTCCTCCTATCTAGGTATTTGGCCATCTTTCTAGGAGGCTGGGTGTGAAGAGGAAGGCAAGGTGAGTTCTCTGATAGACGTAGGGGTCTAGGATTTCCATTCTGGATATTCTCCCCCTGAAATTGCCCTATGGTAGCTGGAATAGGTGTCTACTGTACAGTAGAGACCGCAACTGTAAAACCTAAGAGAAGGCAGCCAACATACAAAATGTCAGAGTCAGAACTGAAGCCAGGGTTCAAGCCCTCAGAGGGCAGGTGCTACTAGGTCGTTAATGTACTAGCAGTAGCATGGCTACTCTCTGGGAAGCAACAAACAAACCGATTTTTCCCTGACCATAGCGACAAGTATACTCCCTACCTGCCCTCCCAATACCACCTCCTTCCCTGGCCCAGAAGCCTGAGTCGGTTCAGCACAGATGTTTTGTGGGACATCTGTGTGCCCAGCAAAGCTCAGTGCTTCCTATGTTTTGTGTTCAATCTTCAAAACAATGTTTAAGATCAGCACCATTATCCTCATGATGCAAATGGAGAAATTGAGGCACAGAGGCAAAGTAACTGGCCCAAGTTCACATGGCTCTTTAGCAAGAGATCTAGTATTTGAAACTGCTCTGCGTAAGGCTGACTTTGAGGAAGAAAGTACCCTTAGGAGTCATTTTACTCTCTGGACAAAGAGCTGTAAAGACAACAAGGACTTGTCTATCTCCAGTTGTGTGCTAGGCATTTCCTCTGAGACAGGATTCCACCATTTCTTCAAAATCAGCATTCCCAAAGTATTCCCTCACACCAGGCACCAGGAAACTCTAATTGGGCTCAAACCGGAAGGCAAACCCCTGAGGATAGGCATCTGCAACACCAGAACAGCAAACCTGTGGCATTCATGTCAGGACTTTCAGACAAACACATAACACTCTTAACTACAAAAGGGCTGAAGCATAGGAACAGGAGGTATAAAAACAAACATTCTCTTCATCTTGTCTCTACACCAAGGAAGGAAACTGTGGTAAGAAAAATAGTGAAGGATAAATAATTCAAAAATCATTTCCATTTGGTACTGGAATGAATTATACCACCCACCATTGATCACAGGCAACCTAAATTCTTCCCAGCGCCCATTAGCAGGGGTAAGAACTGTGTTCAGTGCTGCACCCCTACACTCAAGTAAAACCCGAAATCTTTACCATGGCTAAAGGCCGCATGAATCTGGCCCCACTGCTGTTCTCTGATCTCATCACCTCCTGCCCTTCCTTTTGCTCACTCCATGCCATCACATTGCTCTTGTTCTTCCTTGAACATGCCAAGTGTTTTTCAAATAGTCATATGGTTCACTCCCTCATTTCCTCTGGCTCTCTGCTTAACTATCCCATACCAGAGGGGTATCCCTGACCCTTCTCCAGCCCTTCTTACCCTTTGCCTTAGGGAGATAGTGACCTCCACCATGCTTATCTAACATCTATGTATCTGTGGAGGGTGTATTCCTCCCTTCCCCACTATAATGTAAACTGCCTGAAGGTAAGGTTATTGGTTTTGTTCACTGCAGTATCCCATGCTTAGAATAGTACATAGTATACAGTAGGTTTTCAATAATTAGCAAATGTAATTACTAGAGAGCGATGGCAGGGAGTCAGCAGAAGTACATCCTATATAAAACATGGGTGTGGCTATTCAGGAACTGAAGGAAACAGAAAGGGTATTGAAAGGTGAGGTAAAACTTTCTCTTCTGATAGACATTGGGAATAGCAGCTCCTCTTTCTCCACACCACCAACTCCCGTTCCCTACCTCTGTTTTAGGACTTTGGTAAGATTAAGAATAATGGAGCCCTGGCCAACATGGCTCAGTGGTTGAGCATTGACTCATGAACCCGGGGTCACTGCTCCATTCCTGGTCAGGGCATATGCCTGGTTTTGAGCTCAATCCTCAGTAGGGGGCGAGCAGTTGGCAGCCGATTGAAAATTCTCATTGGTGTTTCTATCTCCCTATCCCTCTCGCTTCCTCTTTCTGAAATAAAAAACAACAAAAAACCACCTATTTTTTAAAAAAGAAAAGGTGACCATGAGTTGCTACTTCTTGAAATTGGGGTGTGGGTACCTGGCTATTATATTATTCTCTATACTTTTAAATAATACTTAAAAAATCTTAAAACAGCCGGAGGAAAAGGACAGAGTACCTACAAAGGAAGGAAAACTCGAATAGCAGGTTTCTAGTTAGCAACAAAGAAAGCCAGGAAATGATAGTACAATGTCTTCAAAGTGCTGAGAGAGAATGTTGGTCTAGAATTATATAAATAGTAAAGCTATCTTGCAAGAATGAGAGTAAGAAGAAATTCTTAGAAACAAAACAAAATCCAAGAGAGTATATTTAAATCATCCCCAGTGCTAGATATCAGCACTAGCCCTGGTCGGTGGCTCACTTGGTTGGAGTGTCATTCCCTGCACCAAAAGGTTGCAGGTTCCATCCCCTATGGGAGGCAACCGATAGATGTTTCTCTCTCCTCTCTCTCCCTCCCTCTCTTTCTCTCTCTTCCTCTCTCCCTCTCAAATCAATAAACATAGCCTCCAGTGAGGATTTAAAAAAGGATACCAGCACTAAAGAAACTTCTAAAAGGTTTACTTCTAAAAGGATGGAGAAAAATGACCCCTGAGGGATGGTCAGAGATACAAAAGGGAATGGTGAGCATGTAACACTTTGTAAATCTATGGTTTGTATAAAATAACAATAATAATCATAGCATATAAATTACGGGTTTTAAAAAAGGAACTAAAATAGTGGCTAATAAAAGCCTGTAAATTGGGAGAGGTGGTAATTGAAATTCATGTCAACATAGTAGGAAGGGTTAAAATGTTGTACTTTAAACTCCGTTAAGTTCAAAATGCATGATACATGTCTACTTTGTAGTATCTAGTCTGGAGTAAAAATTATACTTATATATAAGGAGGCATATATAAGAATGTTCATGGTAGCTTTGTTTGAATAGTAAGTGATTGGAAATAAATATTAATATATCAAGTGTTCTATAAGTATAAATTAATTTTAAAATATTTTAAGGCAGTAAAAAAGAACACAAAACTGCATGTTCTTCAGGTGGAAGGAACCATGTCTGCCTTACACACCACTGCAGGGTCAGTCCAGAACATGGGACGAAGGGACAGGGACAGGCACGTGTTGTTAGCAGAGCATTTATCTAACTGGTATGATGATAAATAATGTTACCTTTCTCTTCTCTTCACTTAAACTTTTATACATAGCATTTATACTGGTAAGAGTAAACTTTATTTAAAATAATGTGACACGGCCCTAACTGGTTTGGCTCAGTGGATAGAGCATCAGCCTGCGGACTGAAAGGTCCCAAGTTCAATTCCAGTCAAGGGCATGTACCTTGGTTGCAGGCACATCCCCAGTAGGAGGTATGCAGGAGGCAGCTGATCAATGTTTCTCTCATCGATGTTTCTAACTCTCTATCCTTCTCCCTTCCTCTCTGTAAAATATCAATAAAATATATTAAAAAAAAATAATAATGTGACTGTTCTTAAGGAATTTCCCCTTCCTCCTTTCTATCTTGCCCCATCCTCTTATGTAACCCAGAACCCAGGTGCAAGGCCCAAACTCACCATTTCGTAACAGCTGCACATCATCCTCATGTATGTAATGCAGGTTTATCTTCTCAGCTATTAGTCCTAAAGACAGAACAGATGTAAAGTCCTTCCAGAATTCCCGGGCCTTTGGGCCATCCCTTTTCCAAGGCTCAGTAGTGAATAAGGATTTATAAAACAATTTTAGCAAGGAATGCATGTGAGAGATGCCTTGCTGGCTACATGTCAGGGTCCTAGTGAAAGAACAACCCTCAGAGCAGCTGTGACCCAGGTGATAAGTGGAGCTTGCGCCAAGGATGTTACACTTCATGGGGCTTCTACACCAATGGAAAGATGGACAGAGGGCACAGGCAATAATTTGCAAAAATAAAATACGGTTTGCCAATAAACAGGAAAAAATAGGAAACCTACCTGCTGATTTAAAACAAAACAAAACAACAAGCTTCTTTTTTTTTTCACCTATCAAATTGGTAATGATTTTAAAACCATATTACCTAGGGTTGTCAAATGATTGGCGAAATGGATACTCATATACATACTGGTGACAAAAGCAAATGAATCTAACTTTTTAGAGGGCAGTTCCAACATCCTTAAAATTCTGCATAACCTTTGGGCCCAGCAATTCTACTTTTAAGAAATGTATCTTAACAAAATAATCATGATGACATGCAGAGATGTAACCACTGTGTCCCTGCCTATAAAAATAAAAGATGACACAGTCTTTCAAAAATATTCAAAAATAAGAATTGGTTTCATAAATCCATCTATACAATAGAATTAATATTATGTAATCATTAAAAATAATGTTGATGAGTATGTTATGCATGTATTTGTGATACAGCTGTGGACCAAAGTTTGTTTTTTAAAAGTTTGCCCTAACTGGTTTGGCTCAGTGGATAGAGTGTCAGCCTGTGGACTAAAGGGTCCCAGGTTTGATTCTGGTCAAGGGCATGTACCTTGGTTGTGGGCACATCCCCAGTAGGGGGTGTGCAGGATGCAGCTGATCAATGTTTCTAACTCTCTATCCCTCTCCTGTCCTCTTTGTAAAAAATCAATAAAATACATTAAAATAAATAAATGTTCTATAGCTCCGCTGGAGTGGGTCAGTGATTGAGCGTCAACCCAGGAACCAAGAGATCATGGTTCAGTTCCCAGACAAGGCACCTGTCTGGGTTGTGGGCTCAATCCCCAGTAGGAGGCATGCAGGAGGCAGCCAACCAATGATTCTCACTCTCCCTCTTTCTCTAAAATCAATTTAAAAACATATATTTTTAAAGTGCTATATATATATGTGTGTGCATATGAGTGTGTGTGTGTGTGTGTGTGTGTGTGTGTGTCTATGTAGCATATTTTTAAGAAAAATAATCCTAGGGTGTTAGTAGTGGTTAAATCCAAATGATGCAAGTTCTGGCATTACTTATTGTCTTCTTCCAGCCAGTTGAATATTTTATGCTTTCTAACATTAACACATACTGTTATTATAGTTTAAAACAAAAACTATTTTGGGAAGTCCATGGGGTTCCAGTTGAAGCAATAGTTTTCCCTCCCAAATGTATACATTTCTCTTCCTCACAAAGGAGCATGCTGACAAAGTGGGTAGATGCACACAGAGCCAGGACAAAGGCAGATAGCTTCCTCTTCCTCCCCAGGCCTTTCTAACACAACATTTGGGGTCTGACAGCACAACATCTCTAATCAGGTCAGAGCTAGGAAAGGATGTGACCAACTTCATCATACCATGGTTCTGGCTTAGCCCTTTAGCAAAAGGCCAAGGAGAGCTTTCCTGTGGGAGAGAAGGAAGGGATTGACAGGAGGGACCACCTTACCTATGAAACGGACTGCAGCTGTCCGTAGGAAGGACTGCGAGCTCTTCAGGAAGCTGAAGCTCTGAAACAGTAACTCCCCCACTAATTGTCTTTTGCATGTGCTCACCTGTGAAGTCAAAGAGGAGTAATGCTGACAAGGAGAGGGGGGCTGCTGGGAACTCTACTGGAGACCTTCTTGTAGCCATGGCGCTCTCACCTTGCCCACAAGCAGCAGCACTTTCTGTCTTCAGTCAGCTTACACTATTTGAATCTGTACACTCAGAAAGCCCCACCCCAGCAAAAGTGCAGACTCAGCAGGAAGTTCATAAAGAGAATTTTGCTCCTTGGTACCAACATCATAAAAGAGAAAACCACTGATGTAGAGCCAGGAGACCCATGTTTGAATACTGGCCCTGACGCGGGCCCCAGTTTTTTCATCTGAAGTGTTGAAATAAAACCTGCCTAACCTACCAATGGCTCCAATGGGATAACGGATATAAAAGTGTAAACTGTAAAGTGCTCTATCTATGTAAGGCATTCCAATTCATAATACTAGAATTACTCACTTAGTTCCTATCCTACTTGCATAGCCCTTAAATGTTTACTTTTCAATAAGGATTCCTGTCTATGGCTTGTTCTTGACTTCACTGAGGTCACTGAAGCCACAGACCTTTACCACCATGACTGCTGATCTCAAGCCCTGAGGACTCCTGTGTATAGCTCTCCCTCTAACCAGAAGGCTTCTATCCCATTGGCATTTACTAACCTTGCATGACATCCCTAGCCACTGAAGGCAGAGTTTGGGATGCTAAGAGGATCAGATATGGAGAACCAGGGACTGGCATCCCAAATGTGGGTTCTCAGAGTTTGCTGCTGAGAAAGAATGAGAATCAAGGAAAAGAAAGAATACATCTTCTGTCAGCCCTCTCCTCTTTACCCACCTAGCCTGCCAGTGAGTCCATAGCATGCATATTGTAACCCGGCTTCCTCAGAGACTCTCACTCACCAGGTACTTGCAAGTTTCTTCCAACACCTGGATGTGATCACTGAGGGTGGCATGCTGAAACATCTGTGTGAAGGATGACCAGCCAATCACATTACTCCACTCAGTCAGGGCTGCTCCACAGGCCTATGGGATGGAGACAAGGAAATCCTAAGTCTCACTTCTACAATTCTGCAGAGCCAGGCCAGACCATGAAACTAGCCCATAAGAGGTTTGGTTGAGATTACTAGCTGGGATCAGGGGCCTTGATCATATCAATGTACATAAATAGCTTCAGGGAGCAAAACCATGTCAGCTTAAGACTGATGGCACCCAACAGAGGGTAAAAGTGCTCAGATTCAGCCAGAAGATGATAGCAAAGAGGTGTAGCGTGAATGCAGACCCCAGACCAGGCTCATGAAAGAGGACTAAGGGGAAGGGGCTGTGCTCTAGCAGAAAGGATTGAATCAGGCTGAGGTTGGCAGGACAGAGGTCACCATTACCTTGACCACCTCGGTGTTGTTGTCCTGAAAGCTAAGCAGCAGCGGCACTAAAAAACTGTACAGATGTTTCTGGATGGTGTATCCAGGCTTGAATTGGTTGACTCTATGTAACATGTGCCCAAGGGCAGAGGTGGCTGTGATCCTCACCTGGTCCCTCTCCTGCCATGAAAAACATAATATAGATGAGGAGGCTATGGATTCCCTCTGGCCCTGCCTGGCTTGGCTTTCATACACCCACATTTCATTTTTCATGTCCAAAGGACACTGTTTTTACATACTGTAAAGACAACATGATTTGTGTAGCTGAGTAATTCTCTTTAGCCCCCTAGAGCTCATAAGCCTCCTAGAGTTATGGCACTGTGCTCACAAAACTAAGATTATAATTTCAGTTCTGCCATGGATCATATCTACAATATATCACTTTATTCTCTTCTGGAGCTATAACTCGAAAATGCCAAATTTTAAAAAATTAATTGTTCTAGTTATGCTGTAATTTTTTAAATCTGTGTTAGCTTGTGTCAATTAGCAATGATCAGAAACAGCTAAACTTTATACACTTTCAAGAGTATAGTATATATTAATTGTACAAATATTTATTGAGCATCTATCATGAGCTAGGCACAGTACTAAATAGCAGAGATGATGGGACAAGACAGTTCCTGCATTTGTAGGATATGGAAAACAGATATTTTAACAAGTTGAATTATTTTTTGCAAAAACACATAATGGCTAAAAGAGAGATGATTTGGGGGAGAATCCAAGATGGCGACGTAGATAAACACCTAAACTGCTGCCTCCCACAACAATTTAAACTGCAACTAAAAGACAAAACGTGTATCACCCAGAACCACGGGAAAGCTGGCTGAGTGGAAGTTCTACAACTAGAAGGAAAGAGAAAAGAGCATTGAGACGTGCACGAGCGCTGAAAAGCTGAGGTACGGAGGCGCGTGATCCGGGCTGGCTGCGGGCGACTGGGTGCATTGGTTTTTTTCAACCTGAATGGAGACAAGCCCCTGATTACTCTGAAATCCAGTCTCTGGGGAGACGCGGGGGACCCAAACTCCTATGGGGAGAAGCTGGACTGTCTGCCAGTGAGAGTGGCTTGCTTGCAGAGCTGTGCACAGGAATAATTGTTTATGGCACTGGGGCACAGGACTCCAGGACGCGGTCGGGGACACAGAGCTGGCTTACTAGCAGCCATTGCTGTTTGCCACGCCCTAACCTAGTGACGCCCTGAGACCCCACCCCACAACCTACAAACCCACCCAAGCTCCAAGCAGCTCAATTAGCATAAGAAAAGCCTGCCTTATCGCAGCTTAACCTAGAAAACTTGCAGCCCCGGTCACACAGCTCCAAAACCTCCAAACCCCAAGCAAAGAGGAGAAAACTGCAGCTCTCACTGTAGCTCCTGCTGAGTGGCCTCAGACAGTAGCTGACCTGCACCCCATTGGAGATCCAGAAGCCAGTGTACCTAGTGGTCCGTGTGAGACACCAGATTTCAACTCCTCACATCCATAAGTGACACATTCAAGAGGCAGACTCAGTGAGCACCAAAGCCCCACTGAAACAAGTCCTGCCCCATAAGCGTGTCTTCAGCGCAGCAGTTCTTCCATTATAGACACAGGGAGTGCTCACAGCTAATTGGCCTGGAGGTCAATTCCTCCCAGCTTACCAACAGCAATTCAGGCTTAACTACACCAAGACTTTGCACTCAGCCCACAAAGGGGTTTACCAAGAGCATCCACATCAGGTGATTGGGGAGGCTGAGCTACTGCCCCCTATAGGTCACCTACCACACAAAGCCACTCCACCAACACAGGGAAGCAGCCAAAATGCAGAAACAAAGAAACCTGTCACGAATGAAAGAAACGGAGGAAAGCAAACTACTGGATGACATAGAGTTCAGAACCACATTTATAAGGTTACTCAAGAATCTTCTAAAAACCGCTGAGAAACTTGATGACACTTCTGAGGAGCTTAGTGAGACCTTCAAGGACCTTAATGAGAATGCCAAAAAAATGGAAAAGGATCAGTCAGAAATGAAGCATACACTGTCTGAAATAAAGAATATACAGAAACTCAACTGTAGATCAACATACCCCAAGAATCAAACCAAAGATCTGAAATATGTGGAAACAAAAAACATCCAACCAGAAAAACAAAAAGAAAAAAGAATCCAAAAATATGAAGATAATGTAAGGAGTCTCTGGGACAACTTTAAGCGAACCAACATCCGAATTTTTGGGGTGCCAGAAGAAGGGAGAGAGCAAAATATTGAAAACCTATTAGAAGAAATAATGACAGAAAACTTTCCCTACCTGGTGAAAGAAATAGACTTACAAGTTCAGGAAGTGCACAGAACCCCATACAAGAGGAATCCAAAGAGGACCACACCAAGACACATCATAATTAAAATGCCAAGGGCAAAAGACAAAGAGAGAATATTAAAAGCAGCAAGAGAAAAACAGTTAATTACCTACAAGGGAGTACCCATACGACTGTCAGCTGATTTCTCGGCAGAAACTATGCAGGCCAGAAGGGAGTGGCAAGAAATATTCAAAGTGATGAACAGCAAGAACCTACAACCAAGATTACTCTACCCAGCAAAGCTATCATTCAGAGTTGAAGGTCAGATAAAGAGCTTCACAGACAAGAAAAAGCTAAAGGAGTTCATCGCCACCAAACCAGGATTACATGAAATGCTGAAGGGTATTCTTTAAGAAGAAGAAGAAGAAAAAGATAAAGATAAAAATTATGAACAACAAAATGACATCAAATACATACCTACCAACAAGTGAATCTAAAAATCAAGTGAATAAAAAATCCGAAGAACAGAATGGACTGGTGAATATAATAGAATCAGGGACATAGAAAGGGAGTGAACTGACGATCTCAGGAGCAAGTGTGAGAGGTGCGGGAAGAGATTGGACAAAAATCTTACTCCTATGGATGAACACAGTGGCGGGCGGTAAGGGCATGGGGTGGGGTGGGGAATCAGGTGGAGGGGAGCTATGGGGGGGAAAAAAGTGGAACACCTGTAATAATCTGAACAATAAAGATTTAATTAAGAAAAATAAATAAATAAATAAAAGAGAGATGATTCAATGTTAGTACTTTAATTAAAAAACCAGAATCCAATACCGTGGTGGGGAGTAGGTGGAAGGTACACTCACCTCCTCCCAGGATCAAACCAGAACTACAGCTAAATTTTAGAACAATCAACCTAAATAACCAACTGAAGTCCAGCTGAACAGAAGTCTTATGACCAAGGATTTACAGAAGAAGCCACATGGAGACTGGTAGGAAAGACTGAGGCACAAAAAGAGCTGGCCCCACATGTGCAGCAGTTGAGAATCTGGAGAGATATTTCACCTACAAAGGTCCACTCTCAGGAGCAACAGGCTCAACCCCACACAGGCTCCCCAGCCTGGAGCACCAGAACAGGAAGAGAAACCCACCTAAGTCCTGGATGTGGAAGTCAGTGGAGATTCCATCTACTAGGGAGTGAAGGGAGTCTGCCAGAAACCCAGGAGTCCTCTTAAAAGGTCAATGCAGAAAATGTCATTTGCAGCCACTCACCTTGGGCTCCAGTGGAGGGAAGGTGGCTCAGAGCAGACTGGAGTCATACAGGGAGGGACTGGGTTGTGTGGCTTCAGGGAGAGAGCTAAAGGGACATCCACCAAGGTCCTCGTGTTGAATCCCTCTCCCACCACAGTCCACAGATGCCATATTTCTTGGGTTGAGCATTCCTCTCCACAGGGCATCAGCCTGTGGAATGCATTAGTACTGCCCTCCCAAATTCCTGTATCCCTGCCCTGCCAAGCTTGCACCAGCCAGCCTGAGTTGCAGTGCAGGCTTTCTTGGAGGGATCTTTAGGATGTCTAGGCAGACAAACGGGATGTCAGAGACTGAGTTCTGTGGCTCTAGGTGAGGGTCTTTTTCCTCTCACATGCGTGATTGGAGCCACCATTCCTGTGCAAAGCTGTCCATCCACATGACCAAATATTGGTCTGTTTTAGCCTGATAAACTCTGCTGGCCTTACTCTGATGACACTCTCAGACCCCACCCCACCACAAATGTCTGCAGGCCCCATGCAGGTGGCAGCTGGCAGCTGGCATCTGGCAGCAGATCTTGGTGTTCCATGAGACTTTTGCTGAGTAACCTCATAGGCAGCACTGGCTCCAAGTTTGTATATGTATCAACCTGGTGAATACCACTTGCCCCTACCTGGTGACTCATTGAGAACCTACTCAATTTGCATATTGCCAGAGGCAGTTTCTGTAATTGGGCCTAACAGGTAGCCAGCAGGCATTTTGGCTCCTCCCACATCCACCCTTTTCCTGCAGAGGCTGTCACAAAAGGTGGATTGTTTGTAGCTCCTAACAGGTAGCCCAGGGCCAGTCACAGGTAGCATCTGATATTCACCAGCACGAGTCCCTCCCAAGAGGCCTCAGAACCTGGTGGTAGGCTTCAGACCACATCAGAGCACAACTCAATTAGCTCCATAAGTGGCATATCGAAAGGGAGATTTTGGCAGATACCAGACCTTGCTGGGGTGAATTCTACTTCATGGGGTTAGCTGCCCAGCAGCTCATACAGTGAAGTCAGGGTCAATCCTCACAGTCAGCCAGCCTGAAGGTTAACCCCACCCATGGATGGGCCATCAACAATGAAGACTCAAGACAACCCTGGCTAGTGTGCTTCAGTAGGATGGGTGTCATCCCGTGCACTGAAAGATTGCCAGTTCAATTCTTGGTTAGGTCACATGCCCAGATTGTGGGCTCAGTCCCTATTAGGGGAGCGTGCAGGTGGCAGCTGATCAATGCTGCTCTCATACTGATGTTTCTCCCTTGTCTCTCTCTAAAAAGAAATAAAAAATCTTTTTAAAAAAGACTCAACTACAACAGGAGGGCTCACATAACACATTCCCGGAACACCTTGCTCGAGTAATGAGGGAGACAGCACAACCGAACCCCACAAAACACCTACTAAATAAAGCCACCATACCAAGATTGGGAGACATAGCAGATCTACCTCATACACTGAAAGAAATACAGAGAGGTAGCCACCATGAGAATACAAGGAAATATGCCCCAAATAAAATAACAGAAAAAATCCCCAGAAAAAGAACTAAAAACAATGAAGGCACGCAATCTACCAAATACAGAGTTCAAAACAATGGTTATAAGGATGCTCAATAAACGTAGGGAAGAATGAATGAACTCAGTGAAAAAAAAAAAGGAAAGATAGTAATAGGACACAGAAATTATAAAAAAAAAAAACTAGTCAAAAATACAGAATACACTAGAAGGAACCAACAACAGACTAAATGAAGCAAAGGATTGAATTATCAATTTGGATGATAAGGTAGCACAAAACAGCCAATCAGAGCACTGAAAAAAACAGAGAATTCTTGTTGTTGTTAGTCTTCACCCAAGGATATTTTTCCCATTAATTTTTAGAGAGAGTGGAAGGGAGTGGGAGAGACAGAGGGACAGGAACATTGATGTGAGAGGGACACATCAATTGGTTGCCTCCCGCACACTCCCCAACAAGGGCCAGGGATTGAACCTTTACCAGAATTGACCCTGTGATCCTTCAGTCCATGGGCTAATGCTCTAACCACTAAGTAAATCAGCCAGGGCTAAAAGAGAATTTTAAAAAATAAGAATAGCAAAATTGGTCTCTGGGACAACATCAAGTATACCAATGTCTACATTATCAGGGGCACTAGAAGGAGCAGAAAGAAAGCAAGGAATTAAAAACCTATTTGAAGAAATGATGATGGAAAACTTTCCTAACTTTGTGAAGGAAAAAGACACACAAGTCCAGGAAGTGCAGAGAGTCCTATACAAGATAATCCCAAGGAGAACCTCGCCAAGACACATCAAAATTATGATTAAAAAAAAAAAAAAACTCTCAGCAAAGTAGAAATGGAGAGAACATACCGTAACATAATAAAGGCCATATATCACAAACATACAACTAACATCAAACTCAACAGGGAAAACCTAAAAGATCAGAAACAAGACAGAGATGTCCACTTCTACCACTCTTACGCACATAGTACTGGAAGTCATAACCATTGCAATCAGACAAGAAGAAGAAATAAAAGGCATCCAAACTGGAAAGGAATAAAGTTGTCATTATTTGCTGATGACATGATACTCTATATTGAGAACCTTAAAGATTCCACCCAAAAAAGCTACTAGAATTTATAAATTAATTCAGTAAAGTATCAGGATAAAAAATAAGTATAAGAAATTGATTGTTTTTCTTTTCTTTTTTCTTTTCGGTTGAATTTGTATACACCAGTGGTCGGCAAACCGTGGCTCATGAGCCACATGTGGCTCTTTGGCCCCTTGAGTGTGGCTCTTTCACAAAATACCACATGTGGGTGCGCACGTACAGTGGTATTGAAACTTCATGGCCCATGCACAGAAGTCGCTTTTTGGCTCTCAAAAGAAATTTTAATCATGGTACTGTTGATATTTGGCTCTGTTGACTAATGAGTTTGCCGACCACTATTATACACCAGTAATAAACTATCAGAAAGGAAACCTTAGAAAACAATCCCATTTACAACTGCGTGAAAATAAAATACATAAGAATAAATTTAATAGAGATAAAAGAACCATACTCAGAAAACTATGGAAGACATTAAAGAAATACAAATTTGAAGAAGGTACAAATAAATG
This sequence comes from Corynorhinus townsendii, assembly GCA_026230045.1. Classification (NCBI taxonomy): domain Eukaryota; kingdom Metazoa; phylum Chordata; class Mammalia; order Chiroptera; family Vespertilionidae; genus Corynorhinus; species Corynorhinus townsendii. The sequence goes on along the minus strand of JAPDVU010000003.1, from coordinate 126,744,273 downwards.
GAAGCATATACTGTGTTCATGGAAAGACAAAATTAATATAGTTAAAATGTCCATATTACCTAAAACAATCTATAAATTTAATACAATTCCTATCATAATATCAATGGTTTATTTCACAGAACTAGAACAAATAATCCAAAAATTTATATGGAACCAAAAAGACACCAAATAGCCAAAAACAATCTTGAGAAAGAAGAACAAAGTTAGAGGCATCATGCTACCTGATATCAAACTATACTACAAGGCCATAGTAATCAAAACATCATGGCACTGGCAAACAAACAAACAAACAAAACATACAAATCAATGGAAAAAAATGGAGAGCACAGAAATAAACCCTTGCCTATACGGTCAAAGTAGTCAAGAACATACAATGGTGTAAAGACAGTCCATTCAATAAATGATGTTGAAAAAATGGGACAGACACATGAAAAAAATGAAACTAGACCCTTCTTACACCATACATAAGAATAAATGCAAAGTGGATTAAAGACTTAAACCCATAAAACTTCTAGAAGAAAACATAGTAAAATCTCTGACACTTCTCTTAGCAATATTTTTTTTCTGGTATATCTCTTTGGGCAAAAAAAAAAAAACAATAAAAAATAAACAAATGAGACTACATCAATCTAAACAGTTTTTGCACAGCAAAGAAAACCATCAACAAAGTAAAAAGTCAGTCCAGCTGGCATAGCTCAGTGGTTGAGCCTCAACCTCTGAACCAGGAGGTCACAGTTTGATTCCCATTCAGGGCACATGCGTGGGGTACAGGCATGTGGATATGCAGGAGGCAGCCTAATAATGATTCTCTTATCATTGATGTTTCTATTTCTCTCTCCCTCTCCCTTCTTCTCTTTGGTCAATAAAACATATTTTTTAAGAAGACAACCTATTGGAAAGAGAGGAAGAAAAGATGGCGGCTGGCAGGACAGAGGTGAGGGAAAGGAAGTGAGTGAGTGAGTGAGGGTATGAAAGGAGAGTGTGTGGATGTGTGTGGTGTGTGTGTGAGTGAGTAAAGAACAGTTAAATCAAGCAGGAACAGCAGGGGCTGGCGGACCAGACTCTCTTGGACAAGGAGAGACTACCACCTCTGTGGGCACTCCCTAGACTGCAGGACTACGGCATGGAGCCCATGCTGTCTTGAAGGGGACAGCAGCCTTTTCTAGGAACTCATCAGCACCACCACCCAGACAGGACTTTGACACTGCCCGCAACCCAGCAGCCACTCCAGTCAAAATCCTGCTACCGCAGCTACAGACATGCGGACCCTGGGACCGCCACCTCCAAAGGTGCACTGCTCAGCAGCAGTAAGTGCATCTTCCCCCTCCCTGGCGGCAGAAATCTGGACACCACTTTCAGGAGTTTCCAGCCATGCTCAGGAATCTGGGGCACACCACTCCTTAGGCAGCACCTCAGAGCCACAGGGAGCCCCTGCTAGGTGTGATTCTGTACAGACAAGGCCGCGCAGCCCCACAGTAGAAATCCTGAACTCCCTCCTCCTGAATAACTGCCCACATACACCCCAGATGCTTAACTTCAGCGCCAGGGCCCCTCAAAGTGAGTCAGAGCTCTGCGCCAAACGCACCGCCAGCCCATAAGTGCATTTCCATGGGGCAGGCACCCTGAGCCCATCTATCCACAGGGTGCTTGTGGGAGCTGCTGTGAGTCCTTGCTGGGTGTGATCTTGGACAAACAGGGACGCACTCCCCCTGGCAGTAGAAATTCTGAATTCACTCATCCTGGATACCTGCACACAGACACCTCAATTATATGTCTTCAGTGCCAGGGCCTTTCAGAGTACTTCAGCGCCCTTTGTGGGCAAACGCACCATGGGTGCCCCTGTGAACCTCCACTGGGAGCATGTACATATCCACCACAGGTGCAGCAGCAAAAGCTGAGTCTGCCCACCCCACAACTACAAAATTCTGGACACCACAGTCACACCTTTCCAGAATGCAGGCCTCCTGAGACCCATCACCCCAACAGACAGTTCCTGGGTGCGACAGTGAGTCCCCGCTGGACATGCTTGATTTCAATCAAGGGCACAAGACAGGAAAAATTGGGACATCCCCCACCACGGCTGCTGACTTCTAGAAATCACAGTTGTACCTTTCCAGCTCACAGGCCTACATCAAGAGAACCCAAATAGCTCAAGTAGGGAGCTACACTAGATTACCAAGCCCAGGAGACCTGAGAGATCACACCAGTAGCACCATCTGCAAAAGAACCCTGAGTATCAAACCAATAGGTCCTACAATTAAAATGTTAGAGCAAAACATGGGAAGACAAAAAAGCAATCCCCAAAGGAAAGAAAAAGAGGAATCACCAGTAAGGGAAATTGAGGCTAGCAGCATATCAGGGAAAGAATTCGGAGTAATGGTTATATGGATGTTTAAACGGCTGGATGACAAATACACACAACTCAATGAGAACTATAAGGAGCTGAATGAGAATGTCAACAACATGAAAAGGAACCAAGGGGAGATGAAGAATGACATAGCTGCAATAAAGAACACAATGGAAGGCTTAAACAGTAGACTAGAAGAGGCTGAGGACTGCATCAGCATATTAGAAGACAAGGTAGGAAAAAGCACACAAACACAGCAGCATCTGGAAAGAAGACTTAAAAAGCAAGAGGAGACCCTAAGGGAGCTTTGGGACAACACAAAACGAAACAACATTCGCATAAAAAAGGTACCAGAAGGAGAGACAGAGAAGCAAGGAATAGAAAACCTGTTTGAAGAAATAATGACAGAAAACTTCCCTGATATTGGCAAGAAAAAAACTATGCAGGTCCAAGAAGTACATAGAGTCCCAAACAAGTTGAAACTCAAAAGACCAACACGAAGACACATCATAATTAAATTGGCAAACACCAACGACAAAGTAAGAATCTTAAAGGCTGCCAGAGAGAGACAGAAAGTTACCTACAAGGTATCAACTATTAGAATATCAACTGATGTCTCAACAGAAACACACCAGGCCAGAAGGGAATGGAATGAAATATACAAAGTCATGCAAAGCAAGGGACTGAATCCTAGAATACTATACCCAGCAAGGCTATCATTCAAAATTGAAGGTGGAATAAGGAGCATCACAGACAAAAAAGGACTGAGGGAGTTTATTACCACCAAACCAGCAATGCAAGAAATAATGTAAAAAAAGAAATAGGAAGCGAAGAAGGAACACAGGGGTAAAGAATAAAAATGGCAACAAATAAGCACCTATCAATAATAACTTTAATGTAAATGGATTAAATACCCCAAATAAAAGACATAGGGTAGCTGAGAGGATAAGAAAACACGACCCATACATCTGCTGTCTACAAGAAACCCACCTCAGAATAAAAGATGCACACAGACTGAGGGTGAAGGGATGGAAAAAGGTTTTTCAGTCGAATGGAAATGAAAATAAAGTTGGGGTAGCAATACTTATATCTGACAATTAGATCTCAAAGTGAAGGACATAACAAGAGATAAGGAAGGCCACTTCATAATACTAAAAGGAGCAATCCAACAAGAAGAAATAACTCTGGTAAACATATGCGCACCCAATTAAGGAGTACCCAAATACATAAAAAAAAAAAACTCCTAGAGGATATCAAGGGAGAGATTGACAGCAATACAATCATAGTAGGGGACTTTAATACCCCACTATCAGCATTGGACAAATCCTCTAAACAAAAAATCAGCAAAGAAACATCAATCCTAAATGACTCACTAGACCAGATGGAATTAATTGACATATTCAGAACATTTCACCCTAAAGCCACAGAATATACATTCTTCTCAAGTGCACTTGGGTCATTTTCAAAGATAGACCATATATTGGGTCACAGGCAAAGTCTCTTCAAATTCATGAAGATAGAAATCATATCAAGCATCTTCTCAGATCAAAATGGCATAAAACTGGAATCAACTACAATAAAAACAATCCAAAAAATCAAACACATGGAGACTAAATAGCATGCTATTAAACAATGACTGGGTTACCAGAGAGATCAAGGAAGAAATGAAAAACATCATGGCAACAAACAACAATGAAAACACAACAATCCAAAATCTATGGGACACAGCGAAAGCAGTCTTGAGAGCAAAGTTCATATCTCTATAAGCCTACTGCAAAAAACAAGAAACAATGGTAATAAATTACCTAACCCTACTACTCAAAGAGTTAGAATGAGAACAACAAGAGAAGCCCAGTGTAAGCAGAAGGAAGGAAATAATAGAGACCAGAGTAAAGATAAACGACATAGAGACCAAAAAAAAAAATACAAAAGATCAACAAAACCAAGAGCTGGTTCTTTGAAAGGATAAACAAGATTGGTGAACCTCTAACCAGGCTCACCAATAAGCAAAGAGAGAGGACCCAGATAAACAAAATCAGAAATGAAAGGGGAGAAATAACAACAGACCCCACCAAAATACAAAGCATTTTAAAAAAAATATTATGAACAACTCTATTCCAACAAACTGGACAACCTGGAGGAAATGGACAAATTCCTACAAAATTACAACCTTCCAAAACTCAATCAGGAATATTCTAAAAACCTCAATAGGCCAATAACTATGGAAGAAATTGAAGCAGTCATCAAAAAGCTTCCAGCAAACAAAAGGTGGGGGCCAGACGGTTTCACAGGGGAGTTTTACCAAACATTCAAGGAAGAACTTAAACCTATTCTCCTCAGAATATTCCAAAAAATTCAAGAGGAAGGAACACTTCCACGCTCATTCTATGAAGCCAGCATCACCCTAATACCAAAACCAGATAAAGACAACACAATGAAAGAGAATTACAGGCCAATATCCCTCATGAACATAGATGCCAAAATCCTCAACAAAATTCTAGCAAATCGGATCCAGCAATACATTAGAAATATCATACACCATGACCAAGTAGGATTTATCCCAGGGATGAAAGGATGGTACAATATCTGCAAGTCAATAAACGTGATACATCACATAAACAAATTGAGAGATAAAAACCACAGAGTCATATCAATTGATGCAGAAAAAGCATTTGACAAAACCCAACACCGATTTTTGATAAAAACTCTCAGCAAGGTGGGAATAGACGAATCAGACCTCAACATAATAAAAGCCATATATGACAAATCCACAGCCCACATCATATTCAATGGGCAAAAACTAAAACCATTTCCCCTAAGAACAGGAACAAGACAGGGATGCCCACTCTCACCACTCCTGTTCGACATAGTACTGGAAGTATTAGCCATTGTGATTAGACAAGAAGAAGAAATAAAAGGCATCCAAATTGGAAAAGAAAAAGTAAAACTCTCCTTATTCGCAGATGACATGATATTGTACATAAAAAACCCTAAAAAATCCACCAAAAAACTATTAGACTTAATAAATGAATTTGGCAATGTAGCAGGATCCAAAATTAACACCAAGAAATCTATGGCATTTCTACACACCAATAGTAAACTTACAGAAAGAGAAACTAAAAAAGCAATCCCATTTACCATCGTACCAAAAACATTAAGATACCTAGGACTAAACTTAACTAAGGAGGTAAAAGACCTATATGCGGAAAACTACAGGACACTGAAAAAAGAGATAGAGGAAGACGTAAACAGATGGAAGAACATACAATGTTCCTGGATTGGGAGAATCAACATCATTAAAATGTCCATACTACCCAAAGCAATCTATAGATTCAATGCACTCCCCATTATAATACCAATGGCATATTTCACAGACCTGGAAAGAACTCTCCAAAAATTCATCTGGAATAAAAAAAGACCCCGAATAGCCACAGCAATCCTGAGAAAGAAGACCAAAGTAGGTGGGATCTCCATACCAGATTTCAAGCTGTATTACAAAGCCACTGTTCTCAAAACAGCCTGGTACTGGCACAAGAACAGACATATAGATCAATGGAATAGAATGGAGAGCTCAGATATCTACCCAAACCATTATGCTCAATTAATATTTGACAAAGGAGGCATGAACATACAATGGAGTCAAGATAGTCTCTTCAATAAATGGTGTTGGAAAAACTGGACAGATACATGCAAAAAATGGAAACTAGACCACCAACTTACACCATACACAAAAATAAACTCAAAATGGATAAAGGTCTTAAACATAAGACGGGAAACCATAAAAACACTAGAGGAATCCACAGGCAGAGAAAGCTCAGACATATGCGAAGCAATTTCTTCACCGATACCGCTCCTAGGGCAATGGAAACTAAAGAGAAAATAAACAAATGGGACTACATCAAAATGAAAAGCTTTTTCACAACAGAAGAAACCATCAACAAAAGAACAAGAAAGCCCACTGTATGGGAGAACATATTTGCAAATGTTATCACTGATAAAGGTTTAATCTCCAACATTTACAGGGAACTCATACTACTTAATAAAAGGAAGATAAATGATCCAATAAAAAAAAAAGGGCAACGGGCCTAAATAGAAACTTCTCAAAAGAAGACAGAAGGAAGGCCAAGAGACATATGAAAACATGCTCAAAGTCACTAATTATCTGAGAGATGCAAATCAAAATGACAATGCGGTACTGTCAAACCTCTCAGAACCTATCATCAACAAATCAACAAATGACAAAACCATTGTGCACTGCTGGTGGGAATGAAGACTGGTGCAGCCACTGTGGAGAACAGTTTGGAGTTTTCTCAAAAAACTGAAAATGGAGCTCCCATTTGACCCAGTGATCCCACTTCCAGGAATATATCCCATTAAACTAGAAACACCAATCAGAAAGGATATATGCACCCCTATGTTCATAGCAGCACAATTCACCATAGCTAAGATTTGGAAACAGCCTAAATGCCCATCAGCAGATGAGTGGATGAGAAAACTATGGTACATCTACACAATGGAATAGTACGCTGCTATAAAAAAGAAGGAATTTCTACCATTTGCAGCAGCATGGATGGAACTGGATAGCATTAAGCTAAGAAGTAAAATAAGCCAGGCAATGAAAGAAAAATACCACATGATCTCACTCATTTATGGAAAATAAAGAACATTATAACCTGATGAACGAAAAGATAGATACAGAGGCAGTAAAGCATCGAATAGCGGGAAGGCTGGGGAGTGTTGGCGAGAGGGGGAAGGAGATCAACTAAAGGACTTGTGTGCATGCCAGAAGACACTGGGGGGTGGGGTGGGATGAGGGCATGTGACAGGGGTTAGGGGAGGCTGAGGGAAGGTCAATGGGGGGAAAAAGGAGATATATGTACTACTATATGTAATGCTTTAAACAATAAAATAAAATTTTAAAAAAGACAACCTACTTAATAGAAGAACATATTCAACAATGGGTTAACATATTCTGATAAAGGGTTAATATACAAAATTTATAAAGAATTTATAAAACTCAACACCAGCAAAATAAAAACAATTTGATTTAAACACTTCTCCAAAGAGGCCTTAAGATGGAAAATAGACATATGAGAAAATGCTCAGCATTACTAATCATCAGGGAAATGCAAATGAAAACCACAATGAAATATTACCTCACACAGTAGAATGACTATCATCAAACAATTATTAGCGAGGAAGTGGAGAAAAAGGAATTCTCATGTACTGTTGGTGAAAATGTAGATTGGTGCATGGAAATGGTAAACAGTATGGAGATTCTCTCTTTGGCCCTGACTGGGTAGCCCAGTTGGATAGAGTATTACTGGATATGCCAAGGTCGTGGAGTGGATATCTAGTCAGGGCACCTACAAGAATCAACCAATGAATCCATAAAGAAGGGGAATAACAAAACAGTTTTTCTCTTTCTCCCTCCTTTCTCTCTCAAATCAATACATTTTTTTAAAAGACTATCTTTAATCTTTTGCATTTTAATTATGTGTTTTGGTGTGGGCTTCTTTGGATTCATATTATTTGGGCCTCTCTGCATTTTCTGGACTTGTATGTCTGTTTCCTTCCTAGGTCAGGGAAGCTTTCTGTTTTTTTCAAATACATTTTCAGTTCTTTGCTCTCTTTCTTCTGGTACCCAAATGATACAAATGTTGGTACACTTGATCACTTGATATCACAGAAGCCTCTTAAACTATCCTCAACTTTTTGTGGATTCTTTTTTCTTTTTGCTGTGTTGATTGGGTGTGGTCTGCTCCCTTATCTGCCAAATCATTTCATTTAATCTCCTATTAATTATTTCTAATGCATTTCTTTATTTTAAAATTATTTTTAGACACAGAGGAAGGGAGATGGAGAGAGAAGCATTAATGTGAGAGTGAGGCATCAACTGGCTGCCTCCTGCATGCCCTCTATGGGTATCAAGCCTGTATACCAGGCATGTGCCCCAACTGGGAACTGAACCTGAAACCTTTAGGTGCACAGGACACCACCCAATCAACTGAGATACACCAGTCAGGGCTCTAATGTATTTCTTCGTTTGCTGGTGTATGTTTATTTCCAACTAGTTTTTTAAATATATATATTTTTTTCTATCTTCGTGGGTTTTTTAAAATTTATTTTTATTGATTTCAGAGTAAAAGGGAGAGGGGAAAAAAGAGAAAAACAATAATGATGAGAATCATTGATTGGCTGCCTCCTGAACACCCCCAATGGGGATCGAGCCCACTACCGGGGCATGTGCCCCGACCAGTAATTGAACAGTGACCTCCTAGTTCATAGGTTGATGCTCAACCACTGAATCATGCGGGTCAGGCTCTATCTTTGATTTTACATTTCCTCTTCATTAAAGTTCTCACTGAGATCATTGAGCATCCTTATAACCTGTGTTTTGAATTCTGCATCTGGTAGATTGCTTGTCTCCATTTTGTTCAGTAATTTTTCTGGAATTTTGTTCTGTTCTTTCATTGGAATATGATCCTTTGTCTCCCTATTTTGGCTGCCTCCTTGTGTTTATTTCTATGTATTAGGGAGATCTGCTACATCCCTTGCTCTTGGTAGAGTCGTCTTATGTAGTAGGTGTCCTATGGGGCCCAGTGACACAGTCTCCCTGTTCACCTGAGCCGGGTGCTCCAGGTGTGCCCCTGTGTGGATTTGTGTGCCTTCCTATTGCAGTTGAGTCTTGATTGCTGTTGGCATAACAATGGCAGGGATTGACCTTCAGGCTCATTGGTTGTGAGGACTGGTCATGACTATAGTGGAGCTGCTATGTGCAGGGGTGAACCTACAGAGCAGAATTTGCTTTAGCAGGACTCTGGTACCATCCAAGTCTGCCCTTTGAGTGTGTCATTTGTGGATGTAGTTGGGTGCTGTTCTGGTGTAGTCTGAAGCTGAACACTGGGTGTGTTGGTTCTGGGACCTATTGAGAGGTGCAGGTCAAGGTTATCTGCTGCTTGTGACCTGCCTGGGGGCACCTGGTATTAGCTACAAAGTGACCTGCAGATGTTTGCCACTTGTGGTGGACTTGGAGGTGCCTGGGAGAGAATAAGATGCAAACTGAGGTCAGGTGCTGCTGGCGCGAGGCTTAGAGATGCTTGGTAAGCAGGACAGGGCATGCCAGGGCCAGATGCTGCTTGTTTGGGGTTTGTGAACCTTTGAGATATTTTTAGAACTGTTGCCATATGCGAAAACAAGCTCTTTGTATGAAACAGTGTTAACCAGGTTGAGGGAGACTCTGATCTGATGCTTGCTTACACATGCAGTGGGAGGAGGGCTTAGCAAAGGAACAGTAGCTTCTGCCAGCACTTCCTCTGGGAGACAGCCACCCTTCCAGCTTTTCCCTGAAGCCAGATAAGTCAGTTCTACCTCTGGCACCTTTTGAGGTGCTGCCCCAGTGCTGGAGATCAGAGCAAGTGAATCCATTAGTGAGTAATTCCATGCAAAGGCCCTTTAAGAGGAATGCCTGGGATTCCAGAAGCCCTCCCGCCCCCCACCCTCCTCTCACGGAGCCACCATCTCTACTGGTTTTCATAGTCAGAAGTTATGAGGACTTCTCTTGTCAACACTGGAACGCTGGGCTAGAGGGCCTGGTGTAGGACTGGGACTCCTCACTCCACAGTGGGCGACCTCACAGCTGAGATATCTCTCTCCATCTTTAATCAGTACATGTGGGTGTGGGACCAGCCCATTCCATACCTCTGCCCCTCCTACTAGCCTTGATGTGGCTTCTTCTGTATACCCTTAGCTTTAGGGCTCTGTTCAGCTCGAATTCAGGCAGGTATCAATGATGGTTGCTCTGTAGCTTAGTTGGAATGTGGTCATGGGAGAAGGAGAGTACAGCATTTACCTATGCCGCCATCTTGACTAGGAGCGAAAACTACAGTTTTAAAGAAGTCAATTTACATGACTAGGTGAATGGGAAAGCAGCACCTAGAACCCTAAGTTCACAGCCCTTGCCTGCGTCAGTGTTCTTTTCACTTTCTAGGATGTCATTGTGTAGATAATGACCACTTACTATTTCTCAGTTATACCATAAATCTTGATTTACCATTCCAGCAATATGGACGATAACCTGACAAGCTTCCCATTATAGACGTCTTAAAATGCAAAATAAAATATACCTAAAAAATTTAAACTACAATTTCAAGAAAGAGAAATTCCCAGTGCCAAAGATAAAGAGGGTGTTTCCCTGGGGTAGGGGGATATCACTGGTTTCTATAGCCTAGGGATCTGGCATTTCATATCTATTGGTCTCCCCAACCTGCCCAGAAGGCAACTAGAACCTGGGAAGCAAGCACCAGAGGCCCACAGAATGCTCCAAGAGAAGTCGTCTAGTTAACCTCAAAGAGCCAGAAAGGGAACTCACACTACTCAAAGAGAGTGGGGAAATCCCTCAGTTCTTTTATTACTCATGTTCTCTCATGCCACAGCCCCCACACAAACCCCAGTGGGAATCTATAGGAGCCAAACTTGGAGGGAGGGAAACCTTACTCTCCATTTGAAGGAGCTGAGACCCCAAGAGGATGGACAAACCTCCATTTCTTCATTTCCTCTCTCTGCCTTCATGCCACCTGGCCCAAATGTAGGCACAGTCACAGACGTCCCTGGCATTGCAGGGTAACTAAAGCCTCAGCTTTCTGACTGAACAACTGGATAAAGGGAGCCCCAGGGAACTGTAAAATCAGGGAGGTTACAGCGAGGGAGGACCTTGGGAAAGTGAACATTCAAAAGGGCAATCGCTCGATATTCAGACTCACATTGAAATTACACTGTGCACACAGAAGTCTAGTCAGAACTTGCAGTCTGAACTTAAACAGGCCAGTTGCCTTCTAAAGCACAGCTATGAGCATCCTCCATAGGATTTCAATGAGACTCAGAGTCACATAACTTAATATTTATAAAGATGCAATCAAAAATCACTCTGGCCAGTTTTTCTCAATGGTTAGAGCATCAGCCTGTGGACCGAAGGGTCACAGGTTGAATTCTTGGTCAAGGGCATGTACCTCCGTTGCAGGTTCAGTCCTCTGCAGGAGCAGGAGGCAACCAATCAATGTGTCTTTCTCACATCCATGTTTCTCTCTCTATTTTTCTCTTTCTCCCCTCTCCCCCTTCCACTCTCTTTTAAAAAATAATCAATAGAAAAAATATCCTCAGGTGAGGATTTTTAAAATATTACTCTATATGTGAAGAGCCTGGAAAATTTGACTCACATGGGAAAAGACAACTGATATGCCAGTTAAGATGAAACAGATGTTGGAATTATCTGTTATACATCTTAAAGGAGTTATGATAGAAAATACTCCAACAACAACACTGAATAGCCTTGTAATAAATACAGAAATAAAAGCCTCAGCAAAGAAATAGACAAGATAAAGAAAAATGGGAAATTTTTAAACTGATAAATACAAATTAGCAAAACAGAGATGTCAGAGGAACGACTCAGTGAACTTGAAGACAGATCAATAAAAATTATCCAATCTGAACAACAATGAGGAAAATTATTGGAAATGAACTGAATCTTGGGACCGATGGGACAAGAGCAAAAGGTCCGACATTTCTGTCATCAGGTTTCTAAAAGGAGAGGAAAAAGAATGTGCTGAAAACTTTTTGAAGAAATAATAGCTACAAACTTTTAAAGTATGGTAAAAGACCTAAATATAGAGATTTCAAGAAATTCAGGCTAAACCTAAAGAAATTCATGCCAACACATCCTAAACTGCTGAAAACTAAAGACAAATGTGAGACAAAATCAAGACATTTTCAGACAAAGAATGAAAACTTTTGCTATTAACAGACTCTCACTGAAGAAGCCGCAAAGAAAAAAGAAGAAAATGAATCTAGAAGAGAGGAGAGAGCTATAAGAAGGAAAGGTAAATGAAGAAATGTGTAAACAAAATATGGGTAAATCCAGTAAGTATTGACTATATAAAATAATAAAAATGGTGGTGATTATGTTAAATACCAAATTTGGGGATTTTAAAAGAATGCGAAACTAAAATACCAGACAATATTAATTAATAAAATGGGGGCGGTGTAATCAAGCTTCTAAGATTCTTAGATTGTTTTGATGAAGGGTAAAGATTATCTTGTTGCTTTGTCAAGTCAACTATACATGTTGGACTTTAAAAGTAACTGAAAAATAGATGAATCATGGAGTGAGTGTCCAGGCACTTAGAGATTATGAGACTGATACAAAAATAATTCAAATCCAAGGTTCAAATATTAAAAATTGATAGGTGCCAGAAAAGGAATACTGCAAGTAAGCACACATCTTTGATGTGAAGTCCCTTCAATTCAAAATGTCTCTGATCTGTAAAGAGGATAAGACATGGAGTGGGCTGTGATTGGCCTGGGAAATTCAGATTTCTGAGTCTTTGGGTTCTTGTAATAAGGCTCCTAGCATTGTAGGGTCCCTGTGTTGTTTGGAAGGAGGGTAAAAGTTATGAGTTCTTCCCCCACTCTTCAAGTCTGCAGGAGAAGATCATTGGCGTCAGAACCAATTTTATATCAGTACGTCACATTTTTCCCTTCAGTGGCTCTTTCAGGGAATATGTGGTAAGAGAGTAAGTGGATGAGTGCTACATCTGTATGTAATAGGGAGTGAATTTTGGACCTGTCTAATGTACTGCTTCTAGTAGCCAAGTCTCCTTTTATCTGCCCCTCAGTGGTTTTAGCCTTCCACCAAGTCCCATAGCCCTGCCCCAGTACCCTTAATTCAGCTTCCAAGGTTCACCTTCAGCCCCAGCCCATATTATACTGTTCCCAACTAATGCTAGGGACCAAGGCCCATACATCATTGATGAGTGGACGCAGATGCCTCGAAATGCTGCAGAACACCGCCTTGACCTCCTCTCCTTGCCCATGGTAGATGATGTTCCGTAGGGCCTTCACTGCCTGAACTGTCACTCGGGCCTCACTCTTCAAGAAGTCACGCAAGAATGGAACCAGGCTCTTCAGAGACTCTGACTGTTTAGAAGAAGGCGCAGAGATCACTTACCATCTGGGGATCATGCAACACTTTAGGGATAGGGTTTTGAGAAAACAGATGGTGCCTCAAAAAAACAGACGTAGGGAATCTAGGGGCGGGATGTGCAGAGCAAGTGGAAGGCTGGTGCTCAGGGTGTTTGGGAGGCTAGATGCCCAGGCTATGTAAGTCTACAAACTCAATGTTGTACTGCCCTAGGATGTGGGGTTGGGAAATATACTAAGCTCTGGGTAATTAAGAGACCCTAAGTGGTTCAGAGACTAGCATTTGATTCCCATTGGGACCCCCACTTCTACTTGTCTTGGATGCAGTGCCAGGTTACTGATTCCACGGAGTCCAATTTCTTTCATGATGAGGTTGGGCTCCTTAATCCACTTGACCAGATTGCCCACAAAGTCTTGCCCCAGAGTCTGAGCCACTGATCGATGCCAGAGGAGCTGTGGAAGCAAGGATACTACAACGATGGATGGAGAAAAGGTCATGGGTACCTGATGTCTCTCTAGCTCCCCTCAGGCCCCATACTCAGGTAAGAACTGTGACCAGTTGAGAGCAGTGGTAGATCGGTGCACATGGGGTAGAGTTTAAGGCAGTGGTTCTCAACCTTTTTAATGCTGCGACCCTTTAATACAGTTCCTCATGTTGTGGTGACCCCCCAACCATAAAATTATTTTCGTTGCTGCTTCATAACTATAATTTTGCTACTGTTATGCATCGTAATGTAAATATCTGTGTTTTCTGATGGTCTTAGGCGACCCACAGGTTGAGAACCGCTGCTGTAGAGCCTAAGACGATCGGAAAACACAGATATTTATATTACGATTCATAACAGTAGCAAAATTACAGTTATGCAGTAGCAACGAAAATAATATTATGTTTGGGGGTCACCACAACATGAGGAGCTGTATTAAAGGGTCACAGCATTAAAAAGGTTGAGAACCACTGGTCGAAGGCAATGGAGGATAGCGCTGATAACGTTAGCATTTTGGGCCAGATCCTGGATCCTAAAATCATTCTGGGGGGATTAATGTTGCTGCTCCCCTCCCAGGCCTTTTTTAACCAGGCTCTGAAGTGTCAGGGAAGCAATCCACACTCAGTTCTATTCTTTCCACTTTCTGGAGCAAGTTATTGAACATTTCTGTTAAATGTTCCTCAGCTACAGGAAATGAATGGCTAGGGCTGCGGTCCTCTCCCCAGGATTTCACCTGTGCATAGATGGTCCTGGCCAAGATCTTCCGACGATTATCTACGCTGTTGAGGAGGTTCTTGGCAAAGTTCAGAACTCGATGCAGCATGACTGGTTCACAGTTCTTCACAATGCCTCTGGGGTGGGGCAGAGGAAGCCAAGAGTTGCTGGGTGAGGAGTGGGCAGTAGTGGAGGGGAGGTGGCAAGGGAACAGTATGCAGAGAACAGGGAAAATGTGAAGGTGGAGGTCTGGGAGATGCGGAAGGGAGGGTTTAAGGCTGCTGTAGTTGAGTGCTGTGCCCTGGAAAATTGGGACTGGGGGCTAGAGTGGTATTAGGCATGCTGGGGAAATGGTCCCACCTTGTCAGTTCCATGATCCCTATGTAGTAAAATTTAGGGCAGGACAGAAGAGCCCAGCACTTATGCTCATCTGCATAGACCACCACTCCATCATATGCAGCTGCGAACAACACCAGCTTCACCACCTCCAGGGCACAACTGAAGGCCAATCATCACGAGGTTTGAGAAAAGAAGGAACACAAGGATGGACAAGGTATTATGCCATAGTTTGCATCCTTATCCTGGCAAGCCAGGAGACAGTTCTCTAATCTGGTAGCTAGCTGGATCCTGCTTTCCAGCTGATGATAAACCATGGCAATATGAAACCCATCTCCAATTGTTTGTCTGCTCACTGCTTCAATCTTGGTGCTCATCCAACCACAGAGTCTTGTAAAGAGACGATAGAGATATGCTAGTGCCACAGCTTTCAAATTCTGCTCTCCAGGTGTAAAAGGGTTAGGATATCTCTTCACCTCCACACCAACCTAACCAGAATGTCTCTGGTTACTGGTTTTCTTTATATTCTTACTCTAAGATTTCACTTGAGTAGAATACCCTGACTTTTTTTTAAAAAGTCTGACAACCACTTATTTAGTAGTTCAACACCCATCTTACTGCAGAAAACTGCAGTAGTGACTTGCATGAGATGTCACAGCTAGTGACAAGGCTAGGCCAGAGATTATCCAGATTCGAATGGCCACAGCTGCATAGAGAGAATTCAATCTTTCATGTGCCGAGTCATGAACAGAGACGTGAACCGCTGAGTGAAGCAGAAGAGTGCATGCAGGGAAAAGAGTAACGAGAAACATGAAAATATGTGCGAACATTCCAGCACGTGATGCTGCAGCTCCCACACCGACATTCTAGCTCTATGCTGCTGTCAGTCTCTTCTTCAGCATCCCTAGGGATTGGCATTTAGTTGTCCAGGGCTCACTAGTCTCATTTTCTATCACACCAGGGTTAGGCTTACCTAGTAGGGTCAAAGGTCTTGCCTGAGCCCCCATCCTTCCTGTAGACCACCATCTTCTGGGAGGCATTTTGCTCAATCACCCAGCTGAGATGACATAGCACAGCCAGCAATAGCCGGGGGTAGAGTTCCTGGATGGCCTCCCGGCACAGGGACCCGGATAGCATCTCACACAAGGCACACGCCGCCTGGGGAGGACACATGGAAAGGAGGAATCAGAATTGACTTGGTCTGATAAAGACATAAATGGTCCCACAATCCCACACACTGAGTCTAACCTTCCCTCCCCCTCCCCCGTCCCCCGTCACTGCCCAAAGGTCACAGTTCACTCTGACTGAGGTTTCTAAGCAGCACCCAAAGACTGAAAGGCCTCAGCTCATCCCTGGGGAAATGAGGGGCCATACACATGTAATCTGCTCTCTCTTTATTCCCAAACATTAAAAACAAAAAGGGAACCAACGCTAAATTTTCAGCAGCAAATAAATGGTCCACCCAATTTCAGGCAACCAAATTTCATTCTCTGCCCTCACCAGCCCATGCCCCTGGCCAGGCCCCAGAAAAATGGGTGCCAGACCCAAACGCAGGAGATAGAAAAAGCTGATTAACTCTGAACACCAGTTTCCTCGTCCATGAAATGGGATTGATTCCTGCACTTTCTACATCATGTAGTTCTTGGATGTACAAAGTTAAAGTGCTAACCATATGTGCGGTATTAGTGAGTCCAGTGTTAACCGTCTTCCCTTCACTGCTCCCTAACACCTGCTCGCATCCACCAGGTGCCCTTTAATCTTCAGTTCTGCATGCAAGTCCCAGACGTAAGTCCTCAGCCCCATCCCTCCCCATGCTGACCTCCACGGGCTGCAGGGCTATCTCCGTCGTTCCCTCTGTGGAGTGGTTTTCCAGTTTGCCTATCAGCAGCTGCAGGACATTGATTGTGGTCTCTCGCTCGGTGTCGAACACATTCCACAGGGCCAGAATGGTTCTGCAGGACCCAGGGACAGCTATGTCATGGGCCCTTGTAATCATATTCTAGTACCCATCTGGTCTTGAGCCCATGAAGTGCCTGTTCTCAGGTTCTAGAGGGAGTGAGGCCCAAGAGGACTTGGCCAAAGAACATGAAGTTTGATTGGCATCAAGAAGAAAGCATCCTTGTGCAGTGATTTTTAACATGGGCTTAGGGTGGAGCAGAGGAGGGTTTACTGGGATGGAGTGTGCTCCTGGGTGTGGGAGAGGTACCTATCCCAAGGGAGGGGCCTGTTGAGCAGCAGTGGCACAACACTGTGGGTGCTGTTGCCTGCCAGCAAGCACAGGGCCCGAAGGATCTCCTCCTTTGTGTTGGGCTCCAGCTGCAATTTGAGCCGTTCCAGGATGCCCGCCACAATTTCCTCAACCTGCAGGGGAGAGCCAGAAAAACCCCCGTCATTCCTTCTTTACTTCCTTCCTTCCTCCTCCCTCTCTACTAAGTCCTCAAACTCAAGGGGCCTAGTTGCAATCCTGTCAGTGACTCTTCTCAAGGCAGAGTTCTGAGGTGCGAAAGGTCAGACCAGGAGGGCCCACCAAAAGAAGCTCGTGGCAAAGCCCACTAGAGCAAATGCCTGCCCACAGCCCCAACATCCAGAGAGGAAGTCTGAGGTTGCCCAGGAGACACAAGGCCCTCCAGAAGGAAGGCAAAAGCCCTGGATGCACTTCAGTGCTTTCCCTTCCAGCTAAGGTCAACTTTCACCCCTGAAACTGCAGGGACAGTGGCACTGGATATGGAAAGACCATGGGGCTCTCATCTGGTGCTCAGTGCTCTGAACTGTGGACCTCTAGGAAGCCCATTTCATTGCAATATCTCAAGGACACCATCATGGTGCCCTTCCATTTCTGGTACCTAGGCCAGGCCAGTCACATAAATGAGTGGAGGCAATGGGTGTCTGGGGACTCAGAGAGAGAAGAGGGTGGACAGCTCGTGACACACATAAAGAGGATGGTGGCCACTCAGAGAGTTTTCCTATGTGAGACCATTTTAAAGTTGTTTTATTTTCTTAGTGAAGTGAGAAACAGATTTTTAAATGCTAGGCCTTCCCATTTTTAGGTTAGCTTAAAAGAAAATTTATGCAAAGTTCAGTCATTCTGTGAGCTTCCTTGTTTGCAATTCACAGCCTTACCCCCTCACAGAGGTCTAGCTCCTGACACCCCATGGGGTCGGGGTGAGTCCCCCAACAATGCCTACACCCCTGCACATGGCTGTCATTAACTGAGGAATCAGCCACCCAGATAGGAGGCACTGCAGTTACAAGCTCGGGATTACAAATGTCAGAGCTCATGGGACCACAGAGGAAATCTACTGCAAGCCTACATTTTAGAAGTGAAGGAATTAAAGCCAGCTGAGGAGAGGGACTTGGCTAAGGCCCTTTGGCTGGTTGGCAACAGAGCCAGGACAAGAGCCAGGGCTCCTGACATTCCAGGCAGAGCTCCCACCCAGCACCACACTACCTTTATCAAATCAGTGCCCCGCTTTTTCATGACACCACTCATCAACTGGGCTGCAGCCAGAGACACCTTTGCCCTGCTGCCAGTCAGCTCCTCCATGGCCGTCAGCACCAGGTTGGTGAGCTGGGTCTGGGTGA
Source organism: Corynorhinus townsendii (assembly GCA_026230045.1). Classification (NCBI taxonomy): domain Eukaryota; kingdom Metazoa; phylum Chordata; class Mammalia; order Chiroptera; family Vespertilionidae; genus Corynorhinus; species Corynorhinus townsendii. The sequence continues at coordinate 126,725,835 of JAPDVU010000003.1, read as the reverse complement.
AGTACTCTGCAAAGGCCTGCAACAGGGGGGGATCAGATGGTGCAATCAGTCTGGACCCAGGGCTCCCCCTGCCTGAGAGAGCCTGTGCCATTCTTCTTGCTGAGGGAGGACTTCTCTCTTGGGAGCTTGTGTGCTTCTGTCCTGCCTAACAGTCTTGTGCTGTCTGCCTAACTCCTAAAAGTCCCTTTCACTGGGGACAGAGTCCTGGGGATGGAAGGGAGAAAACACTGGTCTCAAGTGCAATGTGGGGCTCAGAGGTCAGAGGGTGCAGAGGCAGAACCCCGGGAGAGGAGAACCAGGGCTAAGATCCTCAGTGACATCCCTCTGAGTCTACACATTGCTCACAAAGCAGCATTAGCACGAAGCAAATGCTTCTGGGGGGATGGGCAAAAGAAGGATTAGTACCCATGATGCTCAAGGGGGAACAGATAGTAGCATGTGATGGGAAAATTTCCCCCAAAGGAGAAGTTCACATCTAGTAATGGAATGGAAAGGGAGACAGGATAAGAGTCCCATCCCAGGAGTCTATAATAGCGTGTAAATGAGAGGCCCAGGCTTCCCCGCTTTGTCTCTGGTCCTGCTCCCTCACCTCGGCAATCTCAAAGGTGTTGTTATAGAACACGGTGGCACTATACGCTTCATTCACGTCCTCTTCTTCCCACAAGCCCTGCAACTTCTTCTTCATCTCTGAAACCAAGACACACCACCCCACCCCTCAGACACTCAGAAAGCATGTTAAGCTCCCCCTTTACCACCTTCTAGACCAAAACTCCTACTGCACTAAGTCAGCTTGGGGCTATGTATGTCCTGTGGGGCTGAGAGTAGAGGAATGGGCATTAAGATAAGAAATGGTGGGAGCTGAGGTAAAAAACAAACAAACAATCTTGCCTGCCTCAGAGCAGAGATAGAATTGGGTAAAAATATGGGGCTCAGCCAGAGGAGCAGAAACTAATTCAAAAGAAGTATTTCCTATGTAGGTACTTTGTCCCAAGAGATTTTCTGTAGATGTTTGGGGGTAGTTTCCTCAATGGAAATGAGGTACTCAAGCAACTTCTTGGGACGAGTGTGTGGGGATGGCCAGGCCTAAGTGTGTGGTTAGAGGGGGAGCGGTAAGAGAAGGTTCCTCATACGTTTTTTCTTCAAGAGGATACAGTAGAGGTTGTATACAGCCTGGGAAGACAGGAAGCAGATGTTGTCCACTGGGTCCTGGCAGCGCACGGCCAGCAGCTTTACCAAGCACCCCAGCCGGGTGAATTCAATTTCCATCTGGGGAAGGAAGCTGGAAGTCACACGTTCTCCCAGCCATTCCCTTAGGCTGAGTTATTACAGGAAGAACTCAGAGGAGGAAATGCATATTCCAGAGACATGAAAGGTGAGACTATGTGAGGTTAATGGGAATGGAATTAGATAGATGGATTGTGGCCATAAAGGACATAAGAGGTCATAGTTTTATAATTACCTTACTCTATCCCTCTTCTTTGCCCCTTGACACCCCACTCATCTGTCAAGTCTAGTTCAATGCCTTCTTCTTTATGAAGCTTTCCCTGCCCCCTCACTTGTAATTGTTTGTTTTGATCTTTCACTCCCACTATATTTGGCTTATATAGTCATTATCACCTTCTACTTAAGTTTGTTCTATGCATGCCTCTCTCCCCAGTGGACTGTAAGATTCATGAAGTCAGAAACTATCTTGGTCATCTGTGTATTTGCTATGGCACCTAACACAGTGCCTGGCACAAGGTGAGTATTTAGTAATTGCTTGTTCAGACAAATAGCATCAAACTGAACCAAGTGGGGGGAAATAAAACTGATGGATGGAGAAAAAGAGCAAGTACTAGTAGAAGATGTCAGATGGAGAAAGAAGAAAACTGGACGGGATGTACAAGAGAAAACAGCATGGGCCAGGGAGAAGGAGGATGAGACTGAGTGACTGAAGCTAGGTAATATATATGATGAAGGTAGGGATAAGGGCAACCAGACAGGGTATGAGGATTCAGACTCCAGGGCAAGCCGCCACTCACTTTGAAGTCCTCCATTTTTGCCGTAAATCCAAGAATCCGTGCGGTACACCACATGGCCCGTTCACGCTCATTGTCCTTCTGGGAATTAAGCCACATATCCATAAGCTGGAGGAAGAAGATAGTAAAAGGAGAGGCCCATTCATCTGTGTCCCAGAGAACAGAAAGATATCCTTGAACCTGGCTTTTACAAAGTATTAGGGCAAGAGTTCTGACAGCAGGACCTGTTTTGCCAAGAGGCAGGTTATATGTGGGTCTGGAACCAGAGGTTTCATTCTCTCCTCTCTCCTATCAAGTTACAAGATATTATAACCTCCAGCCCCCAATTTTCCCTTCATCTAGGTGCTAGAAATCACCTCAATTCCTACCCCTTTCTTTCAGGTTAAGCAGTGGCTCTCAAAATATATCGACTCTGATTCACTTCAGTGCTTCAACATAATCCCCGAGTTCCCCTACCCTCCTCTTCTCATTCTTCAGTAGAAAAAGAACTTGGTGATAAAAAGTAAGAGTCACCGTATTCACAGATTCCAGAGTAAAGTGTGTGTAAATCTACTTGAAAAAATATAATTATAAATGGTTTCACTTGAAACACAATATAAAAGCGTCTCACCTTTGGTAAATTATGGGTCCCAAATATGGGTCCTGCTACTTGTCAATCTACTGTCATCAATTTGACAATGATGCAACCACACAGACAATGATACGTAATAGAAAAAGAAGAAGAGTAGCAGATGAAAAATCCACAACCAACTCAAAAGAACACTGATGCTTCACTGATCAGAAGAAACACTTCCTGCCCAGTCAGTTTGGCTCAGTGGATAGAGCGTCGGCCTGAGGAGGGTTCTGGGTTTGATTCTGGTCAAGGACACATGCCCGGGTTGCAAGCTCGATCCCCAGAAGGGGGTGTGCAGGAGGCAACCCATCAATGATTCTCTCTCATCTTTGATGTTTCTATCTCTCTACCCCTCCTCAACCTTCCACTCTGAAATCAATTTAAAAATATTGATGAAAATTGAATAGTCTATGTCTTACAATGGTGTATCAACATCAATTCCTTGGCTTTTGTGTGTTTTTTAAGTATGATTGTATTGATTTTAGAGAGAGAGGAAAGGAGAGGGAGAGAGATAGAAACATAGATCAGAGAGAAACATTGATCGTCTGCCTCCTGCACATTGTCCCCCCGCCACACACACACACACACACACACACACACACACACTGGGGATCAAGCCTGCAACCCAGGCATGTGCCCTGATCAGGAACTGAACCAGTGACTTCTTGGTGCACGGGCCAATGCTCAACCACTGAGCCATTCCCTGGTTTTAATAGAGGCTCTATGTACTATTTATGCAACTCCCAGTGAATCTACAGTCCTTTCAAATTTAAAAGTTAAGAAGAAAACCAGTAGCAAAATGCTTACAAGCAGTCAAAATGCCCATCCTTAGAGGACTGATTGAATAAACTATATTACATGCACATCATATATGAAACCATAAAAAAGGGAATATACCTGTGAACTGATGTGGAAAAATGAAAAAAGCAAGGCCAAGAGCACTGAATAGAATGTGCTAACTACTGTGTAAAACAGAAAGGGAAATAAGAATATACCATAAAAAGAGATTTGCTTATTTTCACAAAAGAAAAACAGGAATGACAAACCAGAACTTAATGAAAATGGTTGGGTAAGTGGGAATGAGGTTAAGAGGATCAGTTTGGAGCAAAAATTCTCTAAGTAAAACTTTACATGGTTTTGCTAGTAAGTTTTTAATTATGTAAATCTTTATATAATCAAGTGGGACCTCAGAAAGTTCCATGTGCAGCTCCGGCCCCGCGGGGTGGGACTCTGGGCAGTCCCACGCTGCGACAGCGGGGCACCTGGTCTCACGCAATTTTGCGGGCTGGGCCCCTAGTATTTTAATAACAACAAGAACTGCAAAGAAATCTTGAACTTGCTGTGGTAATTGGGGAATAGCCATTTCAGGACAAAGCCAAAGTATCACAATGACATTAGCATAGAGTAAACCAAGTCAATAAAAAGACAATTTTAAAGTGGACAAATCATTTGCACCTGGCACCTCACTTCTTTGAGCCAAGCACTTTGTGAACATCTCACTGGATTACCAAGTGACTGCATTAACTAGGTACTACAGTCATTCCATTTTCCAGGGTAAACTGAGGCAAGCAGAAGTTAAATAACGTCCCAAGACCATACAGCAAACAGCAGAGCCACGATCTGGAACCATAGTGTATGGAAGTCCAAAGCCTGTGCTTTTAACTTTAACTGCTATGAGGGAGCAGCGGGCAGCTGAGAGAGAAGCTGGCCACAGCTATGGCTGAAGGGGAAGAAGGAGGAAGTTCTCACCTCTAAAGCCAAGACCAATATTAGCTATTTGATCTTAGCCCTTATTATCCTTTCCCTTAAACCTTTGCACCCAATCTTCATCAGCAGTTCTACCTCTTAGTTTTTCTTACTGTGAAAATAAACAGTCCCTAGATGTTTTCCTGGTCTGTTCCCAACTGTACTAGGTTGGTGTTCTCCCCACCCCAAACTCATGTCCATTCAGAACCTCAGACTGTGACCTTGTTTGAAAATGGGGTCTTTGCAGATGATTCAAATTAAGGTGAGTTCATACTGGATTTGTGGGTCCTACCCCAATGACTGCTGTCCTTATTAAGACCCCTCGCTGGTTGGGCTCAGTGGGTAGACTGTGGCCTGCGGACTGAAGGGTGCGGGTTTGATTCCAGTCAAGGACACATGTCCGGGTTGTGGGATAAGTCCCCAGTGGGGGTTGTGCAGGAGGCAGTTGATCAATGATTCTCTCTCATCATTGGATGTTTCTATCTCTCTCTCCCTCTCCCTCCACCTGTGAAATCAATAAAAACATTTTATTTAAAAAAAGCACACACACACACACACACACACACACACACACACACGAATGCCCTGTGAAAATAAATGGAGGCACAGATTAGAATGCTATGTCGACAAGCCAAGCGATATCATGGGTTGCCAGGAATTACCAGAGGCTAGGAGAGATGCATAAAACAGAGTCTCCTTCAGAGCTTCCAGTAGGAACCAAACCAGCCAATACTTTGATTTAGGACTTCTGTCCTTTATGACTGAGAGAGACTGTATTTCTGTTGTTTGAAGTCACTTCATGTGGTATTTATTTATGGCAGTCCTAGGAAATGAATACACCAACATTGAGGGGCTTCTTCCCACTGACCTGCAAGCAGTTCTGGATCCGGGTGGGCATCTCAACAATAAGTGTCTCCATTAGTCTTAGGAGGGATTGCATGGTCTCCTTAAACAGATCCTGAAGGGGGGAAATGGAACTCGAACAAATGCCAACCTGTCAGCCCCAACCCTCCTTCTAAACTGCTCAGCATTCTGGTTCTCCCAGCCGTCCTTGAGAAAGCCTGCTCAAAAACTTCCCCTGCATTTCAAGCACTCCTGGCTCTTCATTCATTTGAATAAATCCCTCTGTTGTTTCACCAGAGCACAAATGTCTGCCTGGTTTGTAGTGTGTCCTGGAGTTCCCCTGCAACATAGCTACCCCGCCTTCTCCATCCCCACTCCCTAACTTGAACTCATCTGGGACTCTGGTCCCAGGGGATACAGCTTCAGGAAGCAGCCAAGACTGACAGGCTGGCTGGCTCCAGGTGGGAGGAGGACTGGCCTAGCTGTCTGCAGAGCAACTGATTCACAAAAGCTAGGACAGTGGGTTTCTCCCTCTCACCCTTTAATGAACCAAGTGGCCTTGCCCAAGGCCTTATAAAGAGAGTAGGTGATCTGCCAAGGAGGGCTGCTAAACCTAGGTCCTGCTGGGAGAACCAGAGCAACTTTGTCATAGATCTCAGCCACTAAAACCGAAAAGTAGGGGAAAGAAAAAGAAAGGCAGCTTTCACTGGGATAAAGTACTCAGAAGAAACCTACAAAGGTGTAAAGCTATTCTTCCTGGGCAGCTGGAATTCCCAGCTTGCTCCAAACACAGGGAAATCCTGTCAAAATACCCTCCTCGTCCGAATCAGATTTACACTGAGGAAGGCCAGAGAAAACCCACTTCCACCTTTTCTATGTGTACTAGTCTTTCCTACATAAAATAACTATGAACTAAAAAATAAGGATTACCAGAAATCTGATGAAAAGGATGCTCAAGATGAACAAACCAACTGACCTTAAAGAAAATCAAGCTAACTCAGGAAATAGTAGAAACTTGTATTTTTAAATGCTTTTTAATATCTTCAAAAAATTTTTTCAAGAGACTATGGCATCAATAAAAGAACAACCAGGCAAGATAAATGTGTAATCAGAACACATGAAAAATTCCTAGGAATTAAACATGTGAATATAAATAAAAAATTGAATCCCTCTTTTCTTCCGCAATGAAACACTGCAGACCCTATAAGAAATAGACTCTGATTTCTTGCTCCTGGGATTCCCTGCCTTTATCTACCTATCAAACTTTAGTAAAATCATATTTGAACCTTCTAGTGTGGTTTCAATCACACAGCAGTTACAAAGGGAAGGATCAAGTATCTGCCTTTGGGCCAGAATGTTAAAGTGGTGCCAGTGGTAATCAATGGGTAGAAGAAGGAAGTAAGATCTCAGGAGTAGAGTTCAGACTACATGACCCAGGAACCTCTTCTTTACAGGAGGGCTTCCAATGATTTCTTTTTTTTTATTAAGGAAGGCAGAAGACTCTTACATAAAACTGCCAAACCTATCCTTCCCATCTTCTTAAAAAATTAAAACATAAAACCAAAGAGACAAACATCAAAGAGTTACTTACCACATTGGCTTGGCCCTCCTTGGGACTAGATGCCTCCTTTTGCAAAACTTCTATGGATGGCAGGCAGAACACACTCTTGAAGCATGTGCTGAGTAGCTCTACTCTTTCTTCTATCTCTAAGAGGGGCCTGAGCATACTAAGACCCAGGGAGAAGAAGTGTAACCAGTGTTGTCAGGAATAGCAACTGACAAGGTTATTGAAAGATAAGGTGGAGAGAGAGGAATAAGTGGGAGCAAGAAGGAGGTAGATATCAGAAGAAAGGGTATTAAAAGAAGAAAGGGAAGAAACAGTAAGAAAGGGTGAAAAGAGACAGGAAGATGGAAAGAATAGAATTAAGGGAAAGAGAAGAGGCATGACTATTGCAGGAAAGGGTACAGGTATTTTGAGAGAATGGGAGGGACATCAGTGATGGAGATGTAGGTGCCTATCAGGGACAGCACTGAAAGCAAAGGACGCCTGGGGCAGAATTAACAGCAAGTGGCTATAGAGATAGGAGAGGCCATCTCTACCAGGTGCTTTGAAAATCCCATTTAAAAATATTGGCAGAAATAAGTGGCAGATATTGTCCAGTAAATTTCTACTATTCCTTATGCTAGATGATGAAGCAGAAAATAAGAGGTGGGGGTCAACTAGGGAATAAAGAGCTGCAATAGAACCAGGTCAAAGAAGACAGAGTGGATGGTATGTTGTCACCTGAAGTTATTGATGATGTTCATTGCCTTCTGTCTAAGAGGGCTGGAAATGGAGTTCATTGGCTCCTCCTTGATGAGGTCCTAACACACACACACAGACACACACACACACACAGATGGTGAACATATTTTTCTTGTCTGCCTCTGCTCCTCCCACTCCAGGCTGTGTTCATAAGGAGGTGGAATTTAGAATTTTTAGTGACTTCCAAAGACTCTGAGGAAAGCACCTCTCTCCTACTCCCAACCACATCTTCCTACAGTACTCACCCCAGCCTTGAGGATGGGAAAGGGAACACTGAGGCAGGAAAAGGACACTGGACTTCTACCTTCAGGCCTAGCCTAGGAGTGCTATCAATGGTTTCCATGTGGACCTATCCTCCCTCCTCTCTGCATTCCCACCTCCAACCTCCTGCAAGATACTTACCACCATGAAGGTTACAATTGCTAGCTTGTGGGGGAACTTGAATTGAAAGGCCACGTGCTGCTGACTGCCCAGGACTTTTGTCAGTATGATGAGGGCGTTCAGGTAATCCAGCTTCAGGTCCTTATCCTGAATGAACCAGTATGCTCAGGGATCTCCAAGGTGGGAGTGGATCTGGGCCAGGGCACACTATCTACACAGTCTGGGGGGTGAGGACCTAAGCCTTCTTTAGCCTTCCTTCGGCTGGTGCTCTGTATCTTCCCTCTGATGCTAGACCAGTGCATCCCTGCGGTGGGGAGAGCCACCCCTCTCACCAACCCCCTTCTGAAGCCACCCTCATATAACTCTTAAATTAGTATAGTTCAAGCTTCCTGGTCTCTCAAGGTATTGTCTTTCCCTTGAACAAGGTCTACCGAAGGATGTCTGGGTTGGGAATGGAAAGGTATTCTTCTCTGACCCTGGGGACCCATGTTTGGCACAAATAGCAAATGCAGGAAAACAGTCTGAGGCTCCTCTGCCTCTCCTGAATGCTTCGTCCTATGAATACTAGGGAATTGAGGTTTTACTCATCCCTTCATCAGAGAGGGCAGTGAAGAGCTCAATGGCACATTACGAAGCTATGTCAGCAGGGAAGGAGACACTTTTCAACAGACCTAAAGTTACTGTGGTCTCCTCCTTGGGACAATTAGAGTCTCAGAGTAGGAGGATTAAGAGAAAGGATTAATATGTGGGAGAAGCCCCTGACTCCCATTTAAGGCCAGGCATCTTTTTCTTGGGCGGTAAAAGAGCAGATGGAAGAAATGGGATGTTGGAGAAGTAGAGTAAGCAGGAAGTACCTTTTCCAAAATGCAGTTGTGGTAGTGTTGCAGGATCAAGGCCAGGATGGCATCTAAATGCATGAAAATAGCTCCCTTGTTCCCTAAAATAATCTTGCTATAGCTTAAGTAGATGGTGTTACAGACAAGGACCCATTCCCTTCGCTGATGTTCCTGTAGGGAAAGGGGAAACGGAGGTTCAGGGAGGAAAAGGTTGCTCACAAGATGTGGGGAAGAAGATGGGACTGTGGAATGGTGAGCAGCTTGGGGGACAGGGTGGGCATATAGCTGGTGATACCAGGGCCTGAAGTGCAGACACAAGGGAGCAAGAGAAAAGGAGTGGGGAGGCAACTTTCCCACAGTTGTTTAAAGGGAAAGAGAAGCATTTACTGGTATAGATGAGTCACAAAGCCTCAGAGAAATTGGAGGCTGGGGTGATGGGGATGCCTTGGAATGCTTTGTATGGTAGGCTGGTAGAGCTCCCTGGGAATGACATCACCTTTGCCAGTTTGAGGATGGGCGATGAGTCCCTGTCAGTAAGTATAGCACTATACACTTGCAGTTGCTCCAGGACTGTCTTCAGATGTTTCCTGGACACGATGGTGAACGCCACAGCAATGCCCTGTAACACAGAGAGCCACAACCCCATGCCACAGGTCAGGGTGAGCCGGACACCTGCTGTGTTCTCCCACAAGCAAGATATAGAGAGAGAAAGGGAGGGCGGGGGAAGGAGAGGAAATAAATGAAAGGAAGATTTGGTTCTCCATATTTGAACTATTTAAAATCCAGGTGGAAAGGAACCCTGGTGCCCTGCTGGTGGGAATGCAGACTGGTGCAGCCACTGTGGAGAACAGTATGGAGTTTCCTCAAGAAACTAAAAATGGAACTCCCATTTGACCCAGTGATCCCACTTCTAGGAACATATCCCAAGAAACTAGAAACACCAATCAGAAAGGGTATATGCACCCTTATGTTCATAGCAGCACAATTCACCATAGCTCAGATTTGGAAACAGCCTAGGTGCCCGTCAGCAGATGAGTGGATTAGAAAACTATGGTACATCTACACAATGGAATACTATGCTGCTATAAAAAAGAAGGAATTCTTACCATTTGCAGCAGCATGGATGGAGCTGGAGAGCATTATGCTAAGTGAAATAAGCCAGGCAATGAAAGGAAAATACCACATGATCTCACTCATTTATGGAAAACAAAGAACATTATAACCTGATCAACAAAAAGATAGAGACAGAGGCAGTAAAGCATCGAACAGATGGTCAGATTACAGCGGGGAGGCTGGGGAGTGATGGGGAAGGAGGGAAATAGATCAACCGAAGGACTTGTATGCTTGCATATAAGCACACCAATGGACACAAGACACTGGGGGTGGGGGTGCGATGAGGACATGTGACAGGGGGTAGGGGAGGCTTGGGGAAGGTCAATGGGGGGGGGGGAAGGAGATATATGTACTACTATGTGTAATACTTTAAACAATAAAAAATAAAAAAATAGTAAAAACTTCAAAAAAAATCCAGGTGAACCAAATATCTTTGCAAGAAGTAATTCAAGAAGCAAATTATTAAGAAAAATCAGAAAAAAGAAAAAGAAAAATCAGAGTCACAGATTTCAAAAATCTTGGTAATATCAAACCTAACTTTGCACAATAGAGAATACTTTTTATATGCACTATGAATTCAGAGAATGGTTGTTCTGAGGAGGGAACAGAGGAAAGAACAAATCCCAGGCACCTTACCAACAGGATTGGATAGCTAGTCAGAGAGGAGATGGAAGAAAGGGAAGACTTATAGACAATGCCAATATTTCTAGTTTAGGAGAACAAGAAACAGCAGCAACTCTGACCAAAACAGGCAGGTGAAAAAGAGGCCTGTCTAAGTTGGTGAGAGAGAAAGGAGTGAGTTCCTGGATGTGATGAATGGGAGGTCATGGCAAAACAACTAAGTGGAAATGTTCTCCGTGCCAGTGGGTCTGAACGTTGATGCTGGAAGTGAGATCTGGGAATCACAACCTAGAGAGAGTCAAAAGCATGAAGACTTGGGGATTCTGTGGTTCCTGCCAGGAATAGTCTTTAACTTAAGCCCTCTGCCTCATAGCAGGCCCTTTTGACTTCATTGTCAGCGGAGTTTCTCCCTAGAGCTTACTCAACAAGGATGGCTGGGCACAGAGCTAAGGAAACTCAAACAGACATGCAGGTGCCAGCTGTTGGCAAATTGGCTCATCTGTGCTGAAAGGGCTACCGTTAAGTCTTTGCAGCAAGAGAAGACAGAGTGGAGGGAGCCTCAGGACAGTGACAGCCTCCAGGACACAGATCCTCGAGAGGGATGACATTTTAGTGGAACTTGTAGACTTTTGGACAGCAAGTAGATAAAGGGAAAAGTTTACCTCTTCAGAAAAGAGGGACTAGTGGAGCATCAGAAGGGGGTTTATTCTGTCCCTCTCCTTATGTCTTCTCTTAGCCATGGCTTCCACTCATTCTGGTCATCATCATCGTCATAACTGACATCACCAGAACATTAGTGCTTAATGTTTACCAACCTTATACATGTTACTTCATTAATCCTCACCGTAATGCATTGAGGTAAATATTATCATCCCATTTTACAGACAGGGAAATATGTTTCCCAAATCTAGACACCCAGCCCAGATATGATTTCAGGTCTGCATGCTACTGTACATCTCCATCTGACACTCCAACCCCTCCCAGTCAAAAACTAAGTACATCTACTTCCTCCCCCTTTTGTCCTGGGTTCCTGGTCTTAGGGGAGGATACCAGTCTCCTCCCACTTGGGCCAGAAACCCAAGAACCATCCCAGATGCCCTTTCCCCTCTTATCTTTATCTTCTGTATTCAATCTGTTCCCAAGTGCTAGCAAGAGGTCACTTTTACTTCCTTGTCAAAAGAACTCTGCACTCCAGTCCCACTAGACCACTGACTGTTCTCTAGATGTGCTCCCCAAAGTCTTGATCCTGAATCTTGACTCAGAATGTTATGTCAACTGGGAATACCTGCCTCCCTCCTTCTCCTAAACTCTCCCCAACAAACCCAAGTCCCAGCAAGCCCACACAGCCACGATGCCACAATGACTGCTCATGTAGCCTTTAGGAAGACCATTGTGTATAGTTAGCTGTTTCTTTCCTGTACATCTTTCTCCTCATTGATACTGTTTGCTGCTAGGGCTTAGTAAGTACCTGTTGCTGACCGTGGTGCTGATGGATGCTCTGAGAATCTGGCAGGAGAAGGGCCTTGGAGAGGGAGGCCTGAGGACATGGACACCAGCACTACCAGTCATCAGCATGTAGAGAGTGCTTATGCACCAGCATTGCTCTAAGTGATTTTACATTTTAATTCTCAAAACCATCCTACAACACACATCACTTCTGTGGTATTTTACCAACAATGCACACTCTAATCATGGGAAAATATGAGACAAACCAAAACCGAGGGACATTGTACAACATTTTTTTAAATGTCCAGGTCATGAAAGATAAAGCTGAGGAATTTGCTCCAGATTAAAGAAGAATAAAGAGAAATGACAACTAAATGCACAGTTTGATTCTGAATCAAATTCTGACTTTAAAAAAAAAAGAATATTTTTTCTTTTGCTCTAAGACACATAGTTGGGACAATTGATGATTTTCAAACTGGGTCTATAATTTAGATATCAGTGGTGTAGCAATGTTAATTTCCTCATTTTGATCACCGCACTGTGCTTATGTAAGAGAATATCTTTATTTTTAGCTAATAGACAGTGAAGTATTGAGTGGTAAATGAGCTTCATGACTGCAGCTTTCATTTCAGATTCAAAAAATACAGTAATAATGTTAGTAAATAAATAAATTATGGGAGAATCCAAGATGGTGGCGTAGGTAAACACCTAAACTGCTGCCTCGCACAACAATTTCAAAACTTACAGCTAAAAGACAAAACGTCTATCACCCAGAACCACAGGAAAGCTGGCTGAGTGGAAGTTCTACAACTAGAAGGAAAGAGAAAAGAGCATTGAGACGTGCACAAGCGCTGAAAAGCTGAGGTACGGTGGCGCGTGATCTGGGCTGGCGGCAGGCGTTGCTTTTTTCAACCCAAAGGGAAACAAGCCCCCGATTACTCTGAAATACAGTTTCTGGGGAGACGCGGGGGACCCAAACTCCTATGGGGAGAAGCTGGATTGTCTAACACCGGGTCGGAAAGTGAGGGGGGCCTGCTTGCAGAGCTGCATGCAAGAATAATTGTTTACTGCGCTGGGGCACGGGACGCAGTCAGAGACACAGAGCCGGCTAACTAGCAGCCATTACTGTTTGCCACGCCCTAGCCTAGTGATGCCCTGAGACCCCGCCCCACACAACCTACAAACCCACCCAAACTCCAAGCAGCAGCGTTAACATAAAAAAGGCCTGCCTTATCGCAGCTTAACCTAGCAAACTTGCAGCCTGGGTCAGACAGCTCCAACACCTCCAAACCCGAAGCAAAGAGGAGAAAACTGTAGCTCTCGCTGTAGCTCCTGCTGGGTAGACTCAGACAATAGCTGACCTGCACCCCATTGGAGATCCAGAAGCCAGTATACCTAGTGGTCAGTGTGAGAAACCAGATTTCAACTCCTCACATCCATAAATGACACATTCAAGAGGCAGACTCAGCGAGCACCAAAGCCCCACTGAAACAAGTCCTGCACCATAAGCGTGTCTCCAGCACAGCAGTTCTTATAGACACAGCGAGTCCTCACAGCCGATTCTCCTGGAGGTCAATTCCTCCCAGTGTACCAACAGCAATTAAGGCTTAACTACACCAAGACTTTGCACTCAGCCCACAAAGGGGTGTACCAAGAGCGTCCACATCAGGTGATTGGGGAGGCTGAGCTACTGCCCCCTATAGGTCACCTGCCACACAAAGCCACTCCATCAACACAGGGAAGCAGCCAAAATGTGGAAACAAAGAAACATGTCACGAATGAAAGAAACGGAGGAAAGCAAACTACTGGATGACATAGAGTTCAGAACCATATTTATAAGGTTACTCAAGAATCTTCTAAAAACCGCCGAGAAACTTGATGACACTTCTGAGGAGCTTAGTGAAACCTTCAAGGACCTTAATGAGAATGCCAAAAAAATGGAAAAGGACCAGTCAGAAATGAAGCATACACTGTCTAAAATAAAGAATATACAGAAACTCAACTGTAGATCAACGTACCCCAAGAATCAAACCAAAGATCTGAAATATGAGGAAACAAAAAACACCCAACCAGAAAAACAAAAAGAAAAAAGAATCCAAAAATATGAAGATAGTGCAAGGAGCCTCTGGGACAACTTTAAGCGAACCAACATCTGAATTTTTGGGGTGCCAGAAGAAGGGAGAGAGCAAAATATTGAAAACCTATTAGAAGAAATAATGACAGAAAACTTTCCCTACCTGGTGAAAGAAATAGATTTACAAGTCCAGGAAGCACACAGAACCCCAAACAAAAGGAATCCAAAGAGGACCACACCAAGACACATCATAATTAAAATGCCAAGGGCAAAAGACAAAGAGAGAATCTTGAAAGCAGCAAGAGAAAAACGGTTAGTTACCTACAAGGGAGTACACATACGACTGTCAGCTGATTTCTCAGCAGAAACTATGCAGGCCAGATGGGAGTGGCAAGAAATATTCAAAGTGATGAACAGCAAGAACCTACAACCAAGATTACTCTACCCAGCAAAGCTATCATTCAAAGTTGAAGGTCAGATAAAGAGCTTCACAGACAAGAAAAAGCTCAAGGAGTTCATCGCGACCAAACCAGGATTACATGAAATGCTGAAGGGTATTCTTTGAGAAGAGGAAGAAGAAGAAAAAGGTAAAGATAAAAATTATGAACAACAAAATGACATCAAATACATACCTACCAACAAGTGAATCTAAAAATCAAGTGAATAAAAAATCTGAAGAACAGAATGGACTGGTGAATATAATAGAATCAGGGACATAGAAAGGGAGTGGACTGACAATTCTCAGGGGGAAGCGGGTGTGAGTGGTGCGGGAAGAGATTGGACAAAAATCTTACTCCTAAGGATGAAGACAGTGGCGGGGGGTAAGGGCATGGGGTAGGGTGGGGTGGGGAATCAGGTGTAGGGGAGCTATAGGGGGAAAACAAAAAGAGGAACACCTGTAATCTGAACAATAAAGATTTATTTAAAAAAATAAAAACATAAATAAATAAATTATGTAATTTATGTGTGAGAAAGAGAATGATAAAGGAAACATGGAAAAACATTGGGATTTTGGGGCTCTGGGAGAAGTATCAATAGGAATTGTTTCGGATTTTTTTTTTGTGCAACTTTTCTCTAACTATAAAATTATTTAAAATTTAAAAACACTTTTAAAGAAATATTGTATACAAAAGGTACCGTAGCCTCACCTTAAAGAGGAGGAAACTGAGGCACAGAGAGGTTCAGTAACTTGCTCAAGGGCACATAGCTAGTAGGTGGCTGAGCTGGAATTCTAACCCAGGTGCTTTGGTTTGCCAGGCCCAGGCTGTTAGCCACCTTGTCATCCTGACTCAACCTGAAAATGCTTTGCCAACGCACTCTGGCTCACCTCCCTCTCCTGCAGGTTTTCATGGGAAGTTTGAAGGATGGAGGAGAGCATCATCTTCACCAATTTCTTATTTCTTGAGGTCCACAGGGCGAAGCCAAAGAATTTATAGAGAAAAGCCTAGGAAAGGTAGGAGGCAGGGTCATGCATAGCTTGAAATGAGGTTAGGGCAGCATTTCCAATACTAGCCACCACCTTTGCCCACAGCCCCTTCCTCCACCCTGGCTCTTGCTGTCTAGAGGCATCTGGAAAAGGCAGTGATCCTATGGAGCAGGGGTTCAAGTTAGAGGGAAGAGAAAGCTGCCTTTCCAATGTCTCAGCCTCTTAGGGATCATCCTCAGGAACTTTCTCTGACCCACATACCTCCCAAAAAGAGCTAGGAAATAAAAAAGTTCCTTAAATTTGCATAATTTTAAAATCAAAATTGCATAATTAAAGAAGTACTTTGATGCAATTCTTCTTTCTCTCTCCTCTGAATTTCAGTGGCCTTTCTCCTAGCTTACTGCACACTGTCCTGTCTACCTTGTAATACCAGTCTGTGTGGACTCACCCACTCCCTACCTCAGGGTCTCTGCATTCCCCATTTCCTCTGTCTAGAACCCTCTTCTCCAGGCTCTTCAAAATGTCTCATTCTCATCTTTCAGATCGCACCTCAGTGAGCCTGCTCTGACCTCCTCAGTCCCTCTCCAGTTCATCACCCTGTTTCCTTCCTTCAGAGCTTCATCATAATCACTCATCCTGCCTGTGGATTTGTGCCGTTAGTTCCTAACTTGCCCCAATCCCACATCTCAGGTGAGAATGGAGTTCAGGAGTAATGTCTACCCAGTTCAGTGCCCTGCCCCACTGCTCTCAGTGCCTCAGGCAGTAGGCAAACAGGACATTCCAGCTGAATGCCTTAACTCCCCCTCCTATGGGTATCTTTTCCCCTCTAGCAGGTGCTCAAGGTGCCTTGCCCAGGCCTTGCGGTTCCTTCCCTTCAACTGGCTGCAGGAAGTTTTCTGAACAGCTACTCACTGCAGCCTTCGGGGGAGAACTGTCCTGAGGTGACTGGGGCCTCCTTACCCCAGATGCCCGGGAGCTACATTGTTCTCTCTCCCCTCCCTGCACCGGACCAACCTTGGAAACCTGGAGCCAATGACAAACAAGCTGGGGGCAGAGGGTACAAAAGGCCCCCTCACTTGTCTCCAGGCAGGGTAGACTCTGCAGTGCAGTTTCCATCCAGGGCTCCCATGGGATCAGGCCACATCCTTGTTTGGCTTCTCCTCTCCCCTATCCTGTGTCCTTCACTCTATCACAACTTCTCCGGAGAGCATTTCCTTGCTAAGTCACTGGACAAGAATCCTCACCTTAGGCTCTGCATCAATTAAACCTCACCTAAGGCACCTACGTTTCTGCTTCACTGGCAAAGACTACTCATCTTCCCAGACTTGTCCACTCCTCCGCAGGAGGCTCATCTTCCCAGGTTGCCCAGGACTGAGGCAGTTCCCCGGACACTGAACTTTCAGCACTAAAATCAAAGCAGTCTTGAGCAAACCTAAACAATGGATCGCCTCTGGCAAAGCTTCTCTGCCCAGCGCCCTCAGGCCTCCTCCATGCTCCCAAGCACACAGTGCATATTTCCATCCTGACTCTTACAACACTTAGAATAATTGTCCATTTTCTTGTCTATCCACTCAAGCAGATGATGGTTTCCTGAAGGCAGAGTCTGTTTTTACATGAATACCCTGTGCCCAGTCCAGTGTGTATTCTGCTCTAGGCATTTAGTGCACTTTTTTTTTTTTAATCCTCTCCTGAGGATATTTTTCCATTGATTTTTTAAAGAGAGAGTGGAAGAGAGAGGGAAAGACAAAGAGAAATATCGATGTGAGAGAAACACATCAATTGTTGCCTCCTGCAGCGCCCTGACCAGGGCCCAGGCCAGGGTGGAGCCTGCCACCAAGATATGTGGCCTTGATTGGAATCAAACCCGGACCCCTTCAGTCTGCAAGTTGACATTCTATCCACTAAGCCAAACCAGCTAGGGCTAGTGCACATCTTACCTTCTTTCTTACCTAATAAAAGAGAAATATGCAAATTAACCATCACTCTGCTATGCCCACAGCCAATCAGAGTGAGTATGCAAATTAACCCAACAAAGATGGGGGTTAATTTGCATATGCAGGCACAGAGCAGCCGGGAGGGGTTTGATGCCTGCTATGATGGGAAGTGGGTGGTGGATGGAACTACTGGAGCTGTGCTCTGGACAGAAGTGAGGACATGCTGGCTCCCAGGTGGGCCAGGAGCAGGGACATGCTGGCTTCCGAGTGGCTGGGAGTAGATCCAGAGAAAAGAAGTTCTATTCTTACACGAATATCATGCAACAGGCCTCTAGTTTTAAATAACTGAGTTAATAAGATCAGAATTCTAGCTGCTTCATTTTGTATCCCTAATCTACCAACTACAAAGATGTGCATACAGTAGGTGCTTCATAAGTACTGTTAATAATTAGAGAGGAAACAGTCTTGGAATAAGGCCTCTTTCCTGGAAACCTTGAGAGCCCAAACAAAGTATTGCTTGTGACAGGAAATCAGGAATCTAAATCAAGAAAACTGGAACAGACCCTAGCCAGTTTGGCGCAGTGGATAGAGTGTCTGCCTACAGACTTAAGGGTTCTGGGTATGATTCTATTCAAGGCCACGTACATCGGTTACAGGCTCTCCCTGGCCTGGGCCCTAATCAGGGCACATGCAGGAGGCAACCAATTGATGTGCTTCTCTCACCCAGATATTTGTCTTTCTCTCTTCCGCTCTCTCTAAAAAAATCAATGGAAAAATATCCTTCGGTGAGGAGAAAAGAAGGAAGGAAGGAAGGAAGGAAGGAAGGAAGGAAGGAAGGAAGGAAGGAAGGAAAGAAAGAAAGAAAGAAAGAAAGAAAGAAAGAAAGAAAGAAAGAAAGAAAGAAAGAAAGAAAGAAAGAAAGAAAGAAAAGAAAGAAGGAAAGAAACCTGGATTCAGGTGCCAGTTTTCCCAATAATTCGATTAAGATTCTAAATCCTCCTGGATTGTGTTTCTTCATCTTCAAGGCAGAGATGACAACAGCTATAGGTTATTTAGGCTTTTTTAAAAAAAATCTTTATTGTTGACACTTTATCAAGACTACATTGGGAGCATGTGGAAAAGCTAGGGCAGGACCCCAGGCCTTCACCACCACCAACCTTGCACTCTGTGAGGAAAGGAGCCCATATTTCTTCCTCAACTCTGTATCCCCAACATGAAGCCCAGTCCCTAATCTATGGGATGCCCTCAAATATGACTTGAGTTAACTGCTTAAATATGAGTCTAAAATCAAGTCTTTCCACTGCATCAAGTACAAGCTCCATTCTGCTACAGAATACTGGGAGGGTGAGTGAAGACTATAGATGGCAAAGTTTTTGATAAAGCCTAACATGCTAAGCAAATGTAAGACCCTTTGATATTTTTGTCATGTCAGTGTGATCACCGGTTTGTGGTCCTCTCCACCCCTTGATTCTCAGGATGCAGGAACACTGGTTTGTTCTTTCCCCAAGGCCTATACTCATACACATTTCTGCAGCCACCTGTGTGAGCCCCAGATTTCTTCCACACCACCCTCCACCCTGAACTTCCCCGCCTGCAACCACCACACACCCAGACTCACCTTCTCATCACCATCATCAGTGAAATAATGTATCCTCTCCAAGATGACTCTGATGAGTTGCTCCTGCCAGCTATCATCATCAATAGCCACTAATGACTGACTTAAAAACTGAGGAAGAAGAAGGGAGAAGAGGACCACAAATGACAGTGGCAGGCTTTTCTGCCCCACAAAAGTGTGGTCAAGAAGAAGCAAGAGACAGGGGTTATGGTCTGTAAACATGGAAAAAGAGGTGAAACACATGGTGGATGTCAGGACTGAAGAATGATAATACAGTGAAAATGATGGTCATGCCAAGTACACGTGTGAATCCCTTTCCAATTTACAAGGTCTTCTCCTATATCATCCTTTTTAGTTCTGGAAGGCAGGGGTTACTTCCATTTGACAGGTGAAGAACCTGAGGCATGCAAAGGCTAAATAACTTGCCCAAGGACATAGAGCTAGCGCCCTTTCCCTTACTCCCCCTTGATATAGGGTTGTAAGGTATGGAAGGTGACTCATTGCTTAGGACATAGTCAGATACTCTGATGCAAGGGCCAGGAGGCAAGGGGACCACAGAAAGAGGTTTGATTGAGCAGGGAGGAGGCCCATGATCATGGCCTCAGTCTCTGGGGGGCCTGGGGCTATCCTCCCTCAAGATCCTGAAGATGGGAAAGAAGGCAAATGTGGAGGAAGGGAGGTCTTGGGGGTGCTTACCTGGAAGAGCCTGTCCTCCCAGTCCTCCTGATTCAGGCTCTTCTCAGTATGATCTAGGAAAGGAGAGAGCATGGGGACCCACTCAACTGGAAGGTCCGAGCCAGGGAGAAGAAAACATTTAAGTACTATGTGGCACTGAGCCTACAAGGTTGCTCAGCAGTTGCTCTCCCACTTTACAGAGGCTCCAGAAGATGACTGACTTTCCAAAGGTCAAATATACACAGCTGTCCAGTGTCAGAGCAAGGATACGAAACTGGTCTGTCTGTTTCCAAAGCCCACAGCCTTCCCTGGTCTTCTGCCCATAAGGAAGTGCAGGAGTCATTCTGGGAACCCTGGAGGCACAGAACTTTGGACTGTGTTTCTACTCAGTCCAAATTGCCCCCAAAAGCAGACCCATCCATTAGCATCTCAAAGGGACAGAGAGACTGGCTCCAGTTCTCCTCACCCCAAGAAAGGTCCTTCCTGCACCTCGGGACACCATCTTTTTTGGAGTCTACCCACTGCCCCAGCTTCATTCCTCCCCCTCCTAACCAACCCCTTACCATCTAGTATCTGCAACATCTGTGGGATCATCTTCATCCACAACCGGCCAACGTTGTAGTGAATAACAGGATGCAAAGAAGTGATAGGATGCAAGGCAGATAGTAGCCTCAGAGAGCTTGTACCAAACTCTTTTTCCCTGTAGGGCTTCCAGGAAAACATCTGAGAAGCAAGCAGGAGGCAGAGAAAATAGTTAAAAGAAGAGAAGAAAGAAAATGAAAGCAAATCCATAGAACAGTAGAGCTGGGGCTAAAGCCCTGCCCATTCTTTGCCACCTGTTGAACTGCTACATCCTCCAAGATGCTCTCGAAACATCACCTCTTCTGTGATGCCTTCCTGACTCCTGGAGACCATGTGAGCCTGTTGCTCTTCTAAGATCCCAATGCACCTTATGTATTCATCTATTAGTACATTTGTCATACTGGACTATAGATAACTATTCCCAGACTTGTCTTCCCCACTAAGACTGTGAACACCTCAAGGACAGGTCTATCTTTGTCATTCCAAGTGTTGATAATGTCTGGGCTAATACTCAAAACAGAGATCCAGAAAGGTATGTGGGCTTGTCCAAGGTCAACAGAGAGCAGCTCACAATAAGGCCACATAGGAGATAGGCTAAGCCTTTCCCGTGGCCACTTCCCCATCCCCAGGCCTCACCACTATGCTCCCAGGTCCCTCCTCCATGCTCTTTGGCCCCTGCGATCCTGGGCCCTATCTCATTATTCCATAGCCAGCATAATGCCTGAGACAAAGTAGTAACCAGCTATTTGTGAAATGAGTGGATGGATGGATGGATGGATGGATGGATGGATGGATGGATGGGTGGATGGGCTGATGAGTGGATGGAATGTATGACTGTAGTACTCATTCTGGCATCACTTACCACAAGATGGGTCAGGAGTCTCTGTGGTGAAATGAACTGGGTAGCTAAGTTAAAGAGAGGATAAAAGAGGAGGACAGAGTCAGTGCACACTTCAGGATGCTCAACCCCCTGCCTCCACTGGCAGCTCCCATCAGTACTTCAGAGGAGGAGAAAGAGCAAAGAGGACAGGGAACGTCAGTGCCAAAGCCATTTTGATTGATGCTAAAACACAAACCATTATATTTTCAGCCTTTAAAAACACACACACACACACCATGTGATATGCTGAACAGACATCCTAACTCTAACCCTGACTCCCACTGGGGTTAGAGGTCAGGAATGGGGTGAGCACAGAGTGAGGCTCAGAGTTAAGGCAAAGGAAGAACTAAGGGTCAGAAATGTGTGTGTATTCATTACTTTGTAATTAACAATGTTTGTACATCTTGACTGGAGTGTTTTATAATGAGGAGTAAAGGCAAGAAGGAACTGTGACTTTGAGAGGCAAGCGCTTTTCATTCAAGAGGCCAAATGGCCTTAAGCTGCTGCCTTAATCCTTTGCCTTACTCTTCCCATCATGGCCCAAGCTTGGGGCTTACAACCCCCCTCTCCAGCATCCTCTGCACCCGCTCTCTCGCGGTGTCCCAGCCAGCCCCCAATTCCAACACTCCATGCCCACAAACAGGCTTAATGTTCACCTCTCCACAGGCTGCCCCATCCTTGTACTTACGATTGGAGTGAAAGCTGCTGAGGTAAGGAACCTGGCCCAGGGAACGGGCCTTCAGAGCCATTTGTGTGGCTGCCTTACACAGAGGCACGAAGGCCAAGCTGTTGTTGGGCTCACACACCAAAGTGACCAGTTTGGGCAAAGATACCTGGCAGGAGATGTGGCGAGAATTTCAATGTCAAGCCCCAAGTCAGCCCCAGTCATAAGTCTCCAACCCCATGACCTTGTCTCCCTTTCCTGGAGGGGTATTTGAGGCCTGTATACAGAGCCCCCTTAACCCATTCATATTCATTCTCTCCCTCCTCTCTCTCTCTCTCTGCCACCCACCCCCACCCCTCACACAATGTTGGAAAAGTATAACCAAGGTCCTGATTAAAATTAGAGCAGGAAGAAGTTGACTTGATGGATGAGAGCTGCTTGAAATTTGGAATGTGTGATTTGTAATCACCTTCATTGAGGAACCTTCCAGAGTCAGAGACATGCTGAAGGTCAGGAGGCAGAGCTTACGGGGGAGGGACAGTAAATCTTAAGTTCTTTTCCTCCCACAGCCCTTTCCTCAGCTTTGATGCAAATCAGTTCATATGAGCCTCCAAGAATGCCTAGAGGTTGCTGAGAACAGTGAGGGAGTATAATCACCCCCTCTTTTATCAAAGAAGAAACTGCAGCTGGGATAACAAGTTATTCAAGATTTTACAGCTAGAAAACTGGCTGATCAGGACTCAGATTCTGGCTTCCAGATCCACACCCAGTGACCCTCTTTTGCGGCACTGAGCACTTCTCAGTGGAACCCCAGGCACTTGTGTGGAATGAAATGGAAGTGGGTTGAGGTGAAAGAGACATCACAAGGCATGAGATGGAGGGAGAAGGTGGGATGCAGTCGGGGTGGGGGGGAGGTCAGGGTAGTGATCAGGGGAGCCAGGGGAGGAGGCAATGGAGAGGCCTGTTTGGCCCTAGCTGTTTATACCATTTGTAGGATTCTGGAACACATTATTTGGATGTCCTCTTCATTCTAGAATAAGAAAAGGAAAGATTTAAATCCAAAACCAATGCTAGCTAAGTCTCTGGGTTCAAGGCTTTCCCTGGCTCACTGCTCAGGGTTTTAGATGCCAAAGACCCTTCACATGTGCCAGGCGTACCCTCCTCTTTCCCTCGTGCTCCTAACCCTGCCGTCCTCTTGTTCCATCCCCTGAGGTGTGCTCCCATCCTTGGTCCCCTCCCTGCCCAGCCCCTGCTCACTGATGTGTCAGACTCCAAGAGCTTGATGATATAGCTGATTATAGTGTTCCCCTGGGGCAAGGCCAAGTAGTTATGCTGGCCCAGCATCTCAATGAAGTGTACCAGGATCTTCGGCACCTGTGGAGTCACAGACCATCACATGACAAGACAGGAAGGAATGTCAGGGACTGTCAGTATGACCCTTCATATTCCAGGTGAGGACACAGAGGACCAAGGCAGGTGAGGGGATCAGATCTCCTGACACCAAACCCAGTATGACTCTATAGCGGCTCCAGATAATGACAGACCACCAGCAACTAAACCTGACCACTTCTGTACTTTGCCCTGAAGTTTTAACCACTTCAGCTCCCACCACCTTCCTGGAGAACTCCAAGTATTCTTGCCCTCAACTTTTCCCCCCAGAGATATAAAAATTAGCAAGAGTGTTGGATTGGGGGAGAATCTGAATCCAGGAAAGTCCCATGGTCTGGCTTTCCTAGGAAAAGCCAGGAACAAATCCCACCAGTCCTGAGGGCCCTTCATATTCCAGGTGAGGACACAGAGGTCTTGGCACCCCAAACCCCTGCTCCCCTCCTCCCCTGTCCCCCTATCCTGTGTGATCCAGAACTGAAGCAGTCTGTGCTGTCTCCAGCCCTGTCTGAAGAGCTTGTTAAAAAATATGGTTTCTCACAAAGTCTTGAATGAGCAATTTGAAAGATAAGGTAGCAGAAAACACCTACTTAGAACAGCAAAAAGAAAACAGAATCCACTATGGCATTTATATACACCAATAAT